>OZ038508.1:13136183-13218683 GCA_964036315.1 Acanthosepion esculentum | reverse complement strand
AAAAAAGAAAGAATAATTGGTAGAAATCGAAGTAACAAAGAAAGTTAAGTGAGAGATTAAAAGGAAAAGAAAAAGAGCAAAAAGAACGAAAGTGAAAATATAAGGAAAGAAAGGGAAAAAGAAAGAAAGTGAAAAAAGTAAGAAAGAAAGTGAAAAAGAAGAATGATAAGTGAGAGATTAAAAGAAAATATATTAAAGCAAATTAGAAAGAAAAATAAAATGTCAGAGAAAGAATGAAATGAAAGAAAGAATTAATTGAAAAAGAAATAAATGATGAAAAATGAAAGAAAATGAAAGGAAAAATATTTCTTTAAAAACATACAGAATAAGAAAAAGAAATAAAAAAAAAACAAGAAATAAAATAGATAAAAGTAAATGAATTATGAGAAAAAAACGAATGGAAGTTGAATTTAAAAAGAAAATAAAGAAATTGAAAAAGAAAAAGAAAGTAGAAAAAAGTAAATGAATAATAAGAAAAAAGCGAATGAAAGAAAGATAATTTTTTTAAAATATTAAAAATACAGAATAAGAAAATGAAAAATATAGAATAAGAAAAGAAAAGAAAGAAATTAAAAAGAAAAGAAAAGTAGAAAAAAGTAGATGACTTATAAGAAAAATCGAATGAAAGATTAATTTTAAGAAAAGGAAAAATATTAAAAAATATAGAATAAGAAAAGAAAAGAAAGAAACTAAAAAAGGAAAAGAAAGTAGATGAATTATCAGAAAAAACGAATGAAGGAGAAAGAAATGCAGAAGTAGGAAAATAAAATAAAAAATTAAACAAATGAAAAATGAAAGAAAGAAAAGAAATGAAGAACGAAAAATTAAAAGAAAAACCTTCAGAAAGAATGAAGAAAACGAAGAAATAAAGTAAAAATAGAGAGAAACAGGAAGGAAGTAGAAATAAAGAAACAGGAAGAAAATGTTTTAGAAATTGAAATGAAAACTTAATATAGGAAGAAATGAAAAGAAAAGAAAACAAAGAATGAGCTAAAGCAAAATACCAAAATTAGAAGAAATGAAAGAAAAAAAAATGATTGCTCGGAAGAAAGAATGAATACAAAGAAGAGATTCAAAAGAGTGAAAGAGAAAAATAAGAAAACTGAAAAAAGGAAAAAGTAATGAATGAACAGAGAAAAATAGAAACTGAAAAATGAAAGTTATTAAAATGTACGCAAGGAACGATTTTGGAAAAGAAAGAAAGAAAGAAAGAGAAAGGAGAAAAAGAAGGAAAGAAAGAGAAAGGAGAAAAAGAAGGAAAGAAAGAGAAAGAAGAAAAACAAGGAAAGAAAGAGAAAGGAGAAAAGGAAGGAAAGAAAGAGAAAGAAGTAAAAGAAGGAAAGAAAGAGAAATGAGAAAAGGATGGAAAGAAAGAGAAAGAAGAAAAAGAAAGAAAGAAAGAGAAAGGAGAAAAAGAAGGAAAGAAAGAGAAAGGAGAAAAAGATGGAAAGAAAGAGAAAGAAGAAAAAGAAGGAAAGAAAGAGAAAGGAGAAAAAGAAGGAAAGAAAGAGAAAGGAGAAAAAGATGGAAAGAAAGAGAAAGAAGTAAAAGAAGGAAAGAAAGAGAAAGGAGAAAAGGAAGGAAAGAAATTAGAATGAAGAAAAAGAAGGAAAGAAAGAAAGGAGAAAAAGAAGGAAAAGAGAGAAAGGAGAAAAAGACCGAAAGAAAGAGAAAGGAGAAAAGGAAGGAAAGAAAGAGAAAGAAGAAAAAGAATGAAAGAAATAGAAAGAAGAAAAAGAATGAAAGAAAGAGAAAGGAGAAAAAGAAGGAAAGAAAGAGAAAGAAGAAAAAGAAAGAAAGAAAGAGAAAGAAGAAAAAAGGAGAGAAAGAAAAGAGGGTGTTGTTTTTTCTGTTTTTTGCTTTTTTCACTGGGCATGACATAACGAAAGAAAAAGACAAAATCTTTAGATCAGCGGTCGGCAACTTTTTGCTAACCATGTGTATTGGTTTTAAAATCATTCAGTGTACCAACAGCTTATATATTTTTATACAAGTCAAGGTCAATGTACCTGTTCTACAATATATTTTATGTAGTAATATATACAAAAATATAAAGTCATATTAATAGAAATAAACTATTTTTAAAAGATTTTTTTTCAAGTTTTTATTATTAATGGGAGTCCAACGAGTGAGCAGTTTGGAAACAGCTAAATATCTTCTGATAATGATCTATGACAGGAGGCAGCAAACTTTTGCTGAATATGTGCCGACTTAGAGTTTTAAAATCATTCAATTGAATACGTATTTTTATGCAAGATAAGGTCAATTTACCAGTTCTACAATATATTTTATATAGTAATATATAGTATATATACTTTAGTGTATATTAAAATTGAAACAGCTAAATATCTTCTTTGTGTTGTAGTAGCTATTGGTTCGGACTTCGTGATTTCATTTGCGGCTGTGTGCCATTGGAAATTGCACGCGTGCCATAGGTTGCCGACCCCTGCTTTAGATTATATGTAAGCAGAGTCGAAGCTGCTCGATGCTGAATTGGGTGACTCCTTAAAACATCAAGTAATTTAAGAGGAATGTGGCTATGTCCCCAATAAAAAATGCTTAATAATAATGAGGAAAAGGCTAATTTTGATATTCGCGAATACGTACTCATCGGATACAAGACATGAAATAACATTAAACTTGGTTAGTTACACAACTGAATGACTGGTAATAAATAAATACAAATTTGTTATCTGATGCCTTTTACATTTCATCGTCAAACCTTCCGTGTTTCATGTGTTCTCTACGTTTAGTTAAAGAAATTTAGTTCTCAGCAGTCAAAATGTTTCGTGGACAGAAACAATTGTCTGAAGAGATAGACACATTGCAAGTGGAGAAAATGATTTTTGTTGCATCGCATTTTTCAGTTTGAGTTCGATGATACAATTCAGCAAAATCTTGAATTGATTTTATTTTTGTCTTCCTAAATAGCATTCAAACGTGCCACTTGCTCACATTAAAGTTAAGCGTTGTTTAATTGTTTGGCGTCGATGACTACGAAAGGTAAAGTATTGTATTTTTATAACTCGTATGTGAATTGTATCGTGTGTACGACTTTGTTTAGTTTATCTACAAGGTTAGTTAAATCAGTATCACAAGAACATATTAATAGAACACCATCAATATATCAGATGTATGTTGATTTTTGTTTTCTAAATTTAACATTCCCAGTGTCTCTCGTTCTTGCACATGCGTAATCGCATCAACGTAAATAAAACTGATCGGATTAAGTCCCAAGGGACGAAACGCGTGACACTAAATCATTTCTCAGAAAGAAAAAATTCTCCTATACTACTCTGGATATATATATATATATATATATATATATATATATATATATATATATATATATATATATATATTCACATTCAACATCATCAAGTGATAAGACACCGGAGGAGTTGAAACAAAATGGCTATTTTTGTAGTGATTTTATAACATATTTATGTTATAATTAAAAAAAAACAATTATATATATATATATATAGACAAGTTTTGTCTATTTGTTTTAAGTAAGTTCCTTTTATATTGTCTGATAAGCTTAAAAACATTATCATTGAAAGACGAAAGGAAATCACCATATTGATACATGTTTAAATCCAATCTAAGCTTTCGGCTTACATAAGCCATTATCAAAGATGACAGTTACATTTCCATATATCAAACAATACAATGACGAAACAATAATAATAGTTTGTTTTTGTTGCATGTCAAATTTCCAAGCAACAACAAATTCGTATATACGAGACGCGGAAACGAAAATCGCGTCGCATTTCGAGACATCACTCATGACCACGCGAGAGTGAAAACGAGAAGTATTAAGAATGGGAGGCCGTTGGTATAAACCACTGGCTGCTGTTATCAATTATAGGCATTTAAGAATATTTGTGGAGATTTCGAATTTTATTTTGTTCGTCTTTCAATGATATTATTAAGCTTATCAGAGAATATGAAAGGAACATATTTAAAATAAATAGACAAAACTTGTCTATATTATTTAATGAAAAATGCATTAATGAAAAATTGCTGCCTAATATACACAATACATATATATAATTGCATATATAATATATATATAATATATATATATATATATATATATATATATATATATATATTACAATGAATCATTCCTACAGAAAACAGATATAGAAGTTAATGTTAAGTTAACTTCTATATCTGTTTCTGTAGGAATGATTCATTGTAATATAAATTGAACTGCACCACATACTTGATATATATATATATATATATATATATATATATATATATATATATATATATATATATATATATTTATATATATATATATATATATATATATATATATATATATACATGCCGTCGGATCTACATCCACATATTTGCTTACATTGATATATATATATATATATATATATATATATATATATATATATATATATTCGAGGATCCCCGTCTACCAGGGCGGCGAGCAAATACGTATTGCAGACTCTCACTCAGACACATTTGTGTTTATTCAACACCTACTGAGCCGACCTGTGTTTTATAGAGCAGACCTTAGTTACGATTTCTGAGAAAGAATGATCAGCAATCTGCACATAACCAGTGCACTCAAACTTGGCCACACACACACACACACACGCACACACACACACACACACACACATATATATATATATATATATATATATATATATATATATATATATATATATATATATATATATATTTATAATAATAATAATAATATAAATATTTATACTCGTTTTTTGCTTGTAAATGAACAAACAAATGCCCAAGGGAAAATAAGGGATAAAAAAGGAAAGAAATGGAATAGACATGAAAACAATCGGCCAGAATCCAAGTCCAAAGAAAAAAATCTCCAAAACGAGTAAAGCAAAAGTAACTATGTAAAATGCTCAATACACTAAGTAGAGTAAATCTAACTATGAACCTAAAGAGCCAGGTAAACCTACCTAGGTTTCACCTCCACCGATCGTCAGGTTTACACTGTTGATCCGCGTAGGTGTATTTTACATGGCTCATTAGGTTTATATATATATATATATATATATATATATATATATATATATATATATATATATATATATATATATATACTCGAATCTCCCGTGGAATTCGACGTATGAAATTCAAGCAGATCAGTTCCTAGGAAACTGACAGCCCGACAAACCAATGCCCGACACAGCACATGAGGTTTGATTATAGCGGTGAAGGTTTTGTGCAGGGCCGAATACTGAGTCTTGGTGCACTCCCCAACCGACCATCCGCGGTTTTGAATTCAGAGTTGTCCTTCCCCTAGACCAGTTGCCATCCAAGGCTATAGAGTCGTATATATATAATATATATATGAGTCTTATATATATATATATATATATAAGAGTCTTATATATATATATATATATATATATATATATATATATATATATATATATATATATATATATATATATATATATATGTATGTATATATATATATATATAGATAGATAGATAGATAGATAGATAGATATATACAGTTGCGGCCAAAATGTTCAGAACGGCATTGTTTTCGTCAGAAAAGTAGGTATAAGTTTTTATCAATGTTGTTTTATATTCTATAATTTTCACAGACAATAAATACGATATTAATTGTTATTGTCTCAGATTTTGGTGTAATTTGAGAGGATAATGCAAATACAGAAATTTGAACTTGGTTAACCGGAAAGTTCTGAATGGTTAACAGCACGTCAGGCTATATAACGGTCTCCTTATGGGATACAGTTTCGATTCCTGTCGGAGAATGCATATTTTCTGTAATGGATTTTGATGCATCGGTTTATCCACAACTTCGAACAGAATACTCAACATCTTATCCAAAAGTTGGGGAAAAAAAACAATGAAAATTAGAGAGACAGGCCTTGTCGATACATTTTATATGTTCTTTCGTAAGGATTCTTTTATTAATTTTTACAATATTTCGGAATATTTTCCTGAAGTAGTCCGAATGTAGACAATTTATATTTAAATATAAAGCGGAAATTAGGAAAATATTTCGGAATACAGTAATAGAAATAATCGAAACCTCATCAAAGAACATTCCTTGATCTTTAACTAAACTTATATTAAAGAAAAACTTGACCAAACACACCCAGTTTATATTATTTACAAATGTATGCATACGTATATATCAATATATGTAATTATAACGCATATACAGTGTGCCCATAAAGTTCGTGTGCACTTTAAAAGATTTATAACTTTATTTGTATTTGCGATAGAAATAATCGGTAAAAATGTTATAAAGTTTAATGTACCCAGTTTTAAGTATAGCTAAAATAACTAATGTGATTTCAGGCATTACTGTAAATCAGTTGGCAAATGTTTTCCGTGAACTGCAAAATCGTATTACCCTTTGTATTGCTAATGATGGAGGACATGTGGAAACTTAAATAAAATTTCAATAAAACCTTAATAAATCTAGATTTACTTACAAATTTATTTACAAATTATTTCTATCGCAATTACAAATAAAGTTATAATTTTTTATAGTGCACATGAACTTTACGGACACTTTGTATACATATTTATTACTTCAAATGTTAATTTGAGAAAAGTAATTTTTTTCCATTTGAACATGAGCTATTGAAAGCTAAAGAGTTGTGTCCCTTTAATTATTTTATCAGCAGAAGCCAAGATGGCGGAATCGCAAAGCAATCGCAGTAATAAAAACTTGGGTATCCAAAGTTTCAGGATATCTTTCTTCGGATGAGACCCAAAATGTTTTTAATATGGCCAGGAGTCGGTCTGATTCCAAAATGGTACGATATGTTGGGCTACGGCCTTTAGGAGTAAAGTTCAAAAAGTGTGACACAATGATATACTAACATTCGCATTTATTATATATATATATATATATATATATATATATATATATATATATATATATATAGAGAGAGAGAGAGAGAGAGAGATGTATATATATATATATATACAGGGTGTCCATAAAGTTCGTGTGCATATTAAAAAAAATTATAACTATATTTGTATTTGCGATAGAAATAATCTGTAAAAAATGTTATAAAGTTTAATGTACCTAGTTTTAAGTATATGTTTTCCTTAAACTGCAAAATCGTATTACCCTTTGTATTACTAATGATGGAGGACATGTGAAAAATTTCAATAAAACCTTAAAAAATCTAGATTTACTTCTTTCTAATCCTTTTTACAAATTATTTCTATCGCAAATACAAATAAATTTATAAATTTTTTAAAGTGCACACGAACTTTATGGACACCCTGTTTTAAAATTGTGTAAATGCATATGTGTATGAATATATATTTGTCTGACTTTTATACGTCAATGCATTCATCGGGCACATTTCAATATGGTTTTCTTCAGCCGCACCCATCATGCCCCACCGCCGTCTCGCACGAATTTTCGCAGACCTAGCACTGACTGTTGTCACCCAGGTGCTACGATTTGGAGGCCAGCCTCGTGGGAGGTGAGTAAGCAATTCTTTTAAATCCGCCATTTCTGCATGACTGGAGCGATGGTTCTAATTTTTTAACCCCCACCCCTATTTCGTTTAACTTCATCATTCCGACATGAAAATGGATGGAACTACGTTAGGGGAGAAGATTTCAAAGACAGAATGAATCGTCCGCTTCTACAAAACCACGGACTTTTTCTTTTACTTCTTTTACTTAAAAAAATAAAAGGGTTCATTTTTTTTGTGCGTGCGTGTTTTCTGTGTTTTACTCCAACAGGATGAAATCTGCTGAAAGCCGGAAAGATTTTAAGCTTTTTTGGTGCCAGTGAATCAAGTCAGAATAAAAAAAAAGACTATAAATGAAATAAAAAAGATCTGAAGTGTTGAATTTCTCATCTGTCCATTTTTCTGAGATGAGGTATTGAAATTATTGACAGTATTTACATTGTTCGGACTGTTTTACTCAACTTTGTTTTCATATTTTCGATGTTTCCGGCATTGTACGTCCCGGCCTCCTTCAGGACATATCTATATTCCTGAGATGAGGTATTGTAATTATTTACAGAATTTACCTTGTTCTCAATATTAGGGACTGTGCGTGTGTAAATATAAGACTGAACACTGAGGTCAAACAGAGTGGCGACAGTTTGTTTCATGCTCGAATACAATCTTCATGTGGCCTGAAATTTGCATATATATATATATATATATATATATATATATATATATATATATATATATATATATATATATATATATATGATGGACTCTCCTCCCCGTCGAACTCGACGTATGAGGGCCAGACAGATCAGTTCCCAGAAACTGAAAGCCCGACACCCACACAGGATTTGATTATAGTGGTGAAGGCTTTGTGCAGGGTCATCCACACTTTTTGGAGGGACGAATACAGGGACCTGGTGCAACGAATGCCACAAGGTCCCCAAACGACCCTCCGCAGGTTTTGAATTCAGAGTTGTCCTTCCCCTAGACCCGTTGCCATCCAAGACTATAGAACCCAGTCTGTCCTGCTATTTACCCACAAATGGAGGGAGAAGAGGAGGATTAATAACTTTTCTAAGGCTATTAGCATGGAAGTGAATGTAATGGATTCGAGTTTCATAGAAATTAACGGTTTGTATTTATAATCAGTTGAAAAGCACACCAGACTTAAAGGTGGGTCGCCTTTAGAAAGGACGCAAGTTCGAACCCTGTCGTAAGATGAATTTTCTTTTTATGTGTTATGTCCTTTCAGGATGTAGGCGATCATGGCTCTCCATCACTCACAGAATCAGTGAGGCTCTTGACTACAAACACACTTCGAAGACCATAGTACTAGACATATCAAAGATCTTCGACAAGGCTGACTACACAAGCTCTCTATTTATGGAATCACTGGAAGGGTCTTCTCTATCATCAAATCCTTCCCAACAGGTAGGTCCCTGAAGTTATCAATGGCCTGTCCTCCGGAGACCTAGAGGTCACTCCTCGGACTAACCCTACATAAACGATCTGCCTAAGAATATACTCAGATCATTTGTAGACATCTATGCTGATGATACAACTATATACGGGCCCACCTCTAAGATTCTCGAATACACAGGCTAAAAAGCATAGATTTACAGTTTGTTAGTTTAAAAAAAAAAGGATCGAGTATACCTACTAAAGAAAAAAAATGGGATCGAACCTGTAACACTTTTCCCAATAAGAAAAATCCCACCTACAGCCGAAGGGTGCCGTTACCAATTTGGATCAAAGAGGCCATCTTGAAAAAAAATAACTTATTATTTTCGCAGGAAGGATTCGAACTATCGTTCCTGTTTTTTTAGAGAAACCACTCTCTGTTCCGGTGTGCTTTTAAATCAAATCCATGTAAACACTAATTTAATCCAGCATATTTGTATTACTTCAAATGTTATTCTCACTGGATACCCGTATTTAAGTAGACACTCCGTTTTTCTAAACAGTATTTATTTCATTTACCGGCCTGTGCACTCGAGAAAACTTAATCATGCCCTCCAGCAGTATTCGAACCAGCGTCCTTCTTTGCTGGAGCAACCACTGTATGTTACGGTGTGCTTTTAACCTCTCTGATACGAAGCGCTTCGTAATCAAACCAGTTGCATTTAAAGCCCATTCATTCGTTAAGATTTTCTCGAAAGTCATAACTTCTCAAGTTTTTTAGCCGAAACGTAAACAAAGCAATTTCTAAAAGATTTAACGGATTTCATTTTTTAATCGGACATATTTTTATTAGTTCAAACGTTATTTTTTGTGGATACCCGTATTTGAATAGACGCCCCGTTTATTTTTTAATACCGCTTCATTTCGTCTGCCGAAACTAATGTTGGATTAAACAAAAAATTAATTCATTAGAAATTGCTTTTTTTCTAGAAAATGCATTTTAAAACTATCTTCAACGACACTTAATCTTCTAAAATAAAATCACGTTTTATTCTTTTCTGGACTTCGCCAATTAATTTCGGTGTGGTGTTGGGCACTATCTTCGACCTCTGATCTTCTTCTCGCGAGGCATTTCCCTCTCGGGTGGTGCGCTTATATCACTTCTTGCCATTCGGTGTGCGCATCATGGGCTCAGGTAGGCTGACCACCTGCTTACATGTTGGGAGCAGTCACTGATAACCTTTGAAGTGCGATTCTGCCTCTGGTGGCTATAGGACTACCTTCTAGATCAACCGTCTGATGCTTTTGTGTGATAATGAGTGCAACATGAACTTTGGTATTTCTTCGGATGAGGCCACTACATTATGGAGATAGTACTGGTCAACTTCTGAGTTTTTATAGACATTCACTTCGACTCAAACTGCTAGGATTTCCAATCTTCGATCACATGCTATATCGCTGTCTGGCGCTGTGACTCACTCTGCGTAATCTCGTACATGGTACTTCAAGGACGAGATTTGAGAAAACGTAAAAGGAAATCATAATTTGAACTGAATGAGAAGAAACAATGGGGGGGGGGTGAATAAATGAAAGGTAATAATATTAAAAAAATGAAATAAAAAGACGAAGCAGAATAAGAAAGAAGAATAAAAGTACAAAAAAAGAATAAAAAAATTAAAAAGAATTGAATAAATTGAGAAGAAATAGAAAAAAAAAACGAATAAGAATATAAAACAGAAATAAAAAAAAGATAGGAGTAGAAACAAGATAAAAAAGAAAGGAAGAAGAAGAAGAAGAAGAAGAAGAAGAAGAAGAAGAAGAAGAAGAAGAAGAAGAAGAACAACAACAACAACAACAACAACGGGAATAGGAATATAAAAGAGAAAGGAAATAAAAAGAGGAAAATCATTTAGAATCACGAGGATCAATTCAGTAAGGATGAAACAATTAAAGAAGAAGACGAATAAGAAAAAGAAGAAGAAGGAGAAACGAAAAAAGAAGAGAGTAAAGAATATGAGAATAAAATTAAAGAAAAAGACGAAGTAAAATTTGATTCAAAAGACATAGATAAATTACGAATGAATGAAAACGAACAAAAATGAAAAAAATATGTAAAGCTAAAATGAAATAAAAATGCGAAAAAGAATTTTAAAAAACGATGTAAAAAGAAGAAAAATAAAGAAATAAGTAAATGAAGAAGAGAAATGCAAATGACGCTAAATGAAACGAGACAAAAAAAGGCAGGAGTGTGAAAACAAAGAAGAGGAAATGTTTCAGGGACAACAATAAGAAGCGGGTGAGGATATTCCACTTTCGTCTGGAAAGAATTTTCGTTTTAACATAATTTTATTTTTTCTTAAATATTAAAATTGGTCTGGTTCGTTTTTTTCCCATTAGGTTTTTTCTTTCCCATTTTTTCATGGGAATTTTTCCTTTGTAATCTGTTTGCCACTTGACTCTTTCAAACAATACGCCATGTTGGACTCTGTTGCTACAAAACCTTTGTCAAAGTCATTGTCGTCTACTGTTTCACTCATCAGAATTCAGAATTTTACCTGTTTTTTCAGTCTTCTTTTATATTCTTTTTTCTTTTCTTTTTTTATTCAATCTTTATTGTTCTACTTTTCTTTCATTTTTCGAAACGAGACGATATTTTTCCTTTTCAGAATTTATGTACACTTCAATTTTCTCTTTCTCTCAAAGAAATATGTCTTTGTATTCGTTTATTTTTATCATTGTTACGTGTCGCCTCGGATTAAAATAACAACAACAACAATAATACACACACACACACGCTCGCGCACACTCACACAGACAAACTCTCGCATATACACATACAAACACATACACACATATATCTATATTCAAGCATGTTTGTTTCAATAATCTAGAAATGTCTACTTTATTTTAATCCCCTCAAATTCACGGATCAATTTCTTAGTGCTATTACAAAACTGACTAAGAAAGACACCATAGTTTTGGTTATTTCTTCTATTGCCAAGTGCCAAGTAAATTCAATCTTATCCAAGATCCAAGATTATATTCAGGGGTGAATTGCTAAGACAAAAAATTAATGTAACTGATAGTTGAGATTTCTTTGTAAATGCGCATGAAAAGCACTCCGTTATAGACAATTTAAAAATTAACGTTAAGAATATGTAACGGAGTTAATTTATATTTTTATTACTAATGTTTTTAAATGTTTTTAGTGTTGTCGGCGCCGGAGTTATAGTGAGAATCGGCTTGTACTGTGTCTAAAATGCTTAAATAGCATGCGGCTCAATATATATATATATATATATATATATATATATATATATATATATATATATATATATATATATATATATATATATATAATTGTCTATTTGGGCAACAATCCCTCTTTTATACAGATTTCACTGAAGATATATCTTTGGATCCCTGCGCTAACATTTGTACTGTTAAAAAAATCTACATGATCAAGGATATATTTTTAATAATAGAAATGTTTTTATTCCCGATCAGAGTCAGCACATTGTGGCCGTATTCATAGTTAATATTATGAAGAGTTGGTCTCGCGATTTAAAGCAGTTAAATACAAATATATATATATATATATGTGTGTGCGTGTGTGTGTGTGTATGTGTGCGTATGTGTGTGCGTGTGTCTGTGTGTGTGTGTGTGTGTATCTGTGTCTGTGCGTGTGTATGAGAAAGAGAGATTTAAATAGGAAAAGCAGTTCAAATATGAAACGAAATCCGACAGGATGATAAGATAAAGAACAAACAGAAAACGTTTAGCAATCTAACATATTTCACTTTTATTAAATTCTCGTCCGAACTTAAGGGAAAAGAGACAAAAAGAGAGAAATTTGTATTTTGTTTGGGTCAATTCTCATTGGTTATTCATGTACTACGTGCATTAAAATCCACAGATAATTCCATGTATACGTAAGTTTGTAAAAAATTCTTATATGTCTAAGCGGGCATCGGATTATAATGTGTATTCGTAGTGGTGTGTGTGTGCCTATCTAGTACGAGGAGTTCTAATGTCCTCACCTTTGTACAGTCACAAAATACAACAAAATTAAACTTCCTCGATCGAATACTAGACTTAGTCAATAGCATGTACCAACCATACATGAAAGCTAATGTAAATCCCTTATGTCCACCCAAAATCGAATTACCCCCCATCTATAATCAAGCACATACACTCCTCCATAGAATAAAGAATTCGTAATAACTCTTCCAATGAAGATGTATTTTAAGAAAAACATGTTAAAAATAGCTACGCAATAGCTCTCACTCCATTTGCTCTTATCTTATACCTGGATATATATATATATATATATATATATATATATATATATATATATATATATATATATATATATATATATATATATATATAGAGAGAGAGAGAGAGAGAGAGAGAGAGAGGGAGAGACTTAAGATGTGCTATATTAATGGGACAAAGTGCTCAATATCAGAGATAGAACGTGTGTAAATATAAAAGTGAACATAGAAGTGGCCTGACGATTGCATCTAGCATGAAACAGACTGTCGCCTCTAAGTGTTGACTTCTATGTTCACTTTATATATATATATATATATATATATATATATATATATATATATATATATATATATACACATTATGAAATGGAAAAAGTCCGACAATTATTTTAAAGACATTTTCATGTTTATGCAATTTTTTATAGATACAAATATTTAAATAAATTCTCTGTTTATAATAAAAAAAGTATAAAAACAACATTTACCGGTCTGAATGTCCGAGAAATTTTCATAGAAAATATTCGTTCTCCGACAGAATTGGAACCTATATGGAACCGTCATATAGCCTGACGTGCTCTTAACCGATATTAGGATATTACACCGAAAACATGTCAAAATCGCTACACAATTGCAGTCTTGTCTTACCGGTATATATATATATATATATATATATATATATATATATATATATATATATATATATATATATGAGTGTGTGTGTGCATATGTGTGTGTGTGTGTGTGTGTGTGTGTGTGTATGTGTGAGGACTCACATAACAGAGCCCTTGATCTGAAAGAAGGTAAATTATAATGTTGAATACAATGTTATTCCTATTGTTCCAATTCCTTAAAACCGTTTATTTCCCCATTTTACTTTTGTGAAACCTGCTGACTAAATATTTGTAGCTTCTACGCCTTTGTAAATGTCACAAAAAGCAACATTCACACCTGGTTCAATATTTTACTGTCAAAAGAATTACTTCTTGTATTTTTGTTGTTCTTTAAACAAAAGAAGGCGTGAAACGTTTCATTGTGTTTGTATATTTGTTTTTATTTCCATGACATCGGACAAATGGTCTTCTCACGTTCCCGGATATTTTGCCAATATCGTCGGCGTTTGAATTTATACAGTGGGATGAATGGATATTAATCTGAATACGATGCTGTGGCCGTACGGCCGGTCTCATTCCAGAGGCCAGCTCTCCATACAGGAGGTTTTTGGAGATATGGCCGTCTGGCATGTGGTGGCCTAACCAACGGGGTCTACACTGTCTGAGCAGCGTAAACATGCTCGGCACACCAGCTCGAGACAGAACCTCAGTGTTGGGCACCTTGCCTTGCCAGGCTATTCGCAGGATGTGGCGGATGCTTCTCGTGTCAAAGGAGTTCAGAAGCCTTCCTTGCCTGGCATACGTGGTCCAAGCCTCGCTGTCATATAGCAGTGTGCAGATAACGCAGGCGTTGTACACTGCCATCTTGGTCTTCACTGTCAGCTTCGGATTGATCCACACATGTGAACCTTGTATTAGATAAATATCGATATTAAAACCCAGCATTGCACAGGCGATTTTTTTAATCTTTATTCTGTTATCCTACGCAAACTTTTGTTTAGATATTTGCGTATTTTTTAAAACGGTTTTACTTGTATTATTCTGGATTAAATGTTGAGCTAATACAATCTTTATTATCAAATCGCTAAATGAAATTCATCTTGAATGGCCACTCTTCTCGATCCTTTTGCATTAATGCTGTGTCCACCAGGACTTTATCATTATATCAACATTCTTCCTAATGTGAATAATGACTTCAGCTCTCAACTCGGTATATATACTGAGGACACATGTATATACTCCTGATTTAATATTAAGTCTTATCGATTCAATAAGGTCAAATTCGCATATGACCACAAAATTGAGTTAAAATCTGTTATTAATTGGGGCAAGCAATAGATTGTTAATCTTAATGATTCCAAAACCAAACTACTTTGTATTGATCATCTGAGAGACCTCTTTGTATCTGCATGGTTGATGATAACCTACAGGAGAGTGATCCGTTGCGCCTTCTTGGACTAACGTTCTTTGCTGACAAGAATTGGAAATATTATATTGAATCTATTGATAGGAGAGCTACGGGGGACGTTGGTTCAGTGTGTCCTGCTTGACAGTTTTTCTCTCCAGAATCTATCTTACATATTTATAACTCTACCAGTTTCTAACAGCTTTTCTCAGCACTCGTTGTGGAAGTCTCTTTTCGCTTCTTGCTTCCCTTTTTCTTGAAAGATTTAAATGTCAATGGTTATCTACTGTCGTCTTGATTCCTCTTCTTTTATTGTTCTTTCTTCTGAATAATTATTTTCTTTTTCTTATTCGTTTATATTCATGTCGTAGTGGTTTCCTTTCTTGGGGTCAGTCAGTCAGTAAAGTATCATGCGTGATACACGCTTAGGCGATCATGATCTTCCGATACATGACTGACGATGCAGATTTTTCCCGCAGTATGTTGCCATTTTCGCGGTCGACCAGGTTAGAGAAATCCGGTCTGTCCTGCTATTTACCCATATCTGGGGGAGAAGGAAAGGATTCATACCCTTCCCAATGGATTCAACTGGAATTCGAACCCGGCTCTCCGATTTCTCAATCCGAGCCGCTATCCACTACTACACTATGCCTCCACCTTTCTTGGGGTAGAATGATTAAAAAAAAATCAACTCTGTAACATTTTAGAATTTAATTATGATGATGATGATGATGTCAAATAAATATTTGATATCATCATCATCATCATCATCTTGACTTTTGTAGTCGTAGGGTGGATCCGAAAGCAGAAGCCATATTGAATTACATCTTCAACGGTCTATTAACGACAGCCATCAGCAATTCTGGTATAGACATACTTGCTCATTGTTTGATATTGTTCAACCCGTTTTTACATTGGGGCCCTCTCCTACATCCACCTTCAACGCTGCCTTGTATGATGGTTTTGCACGGGCTGCCGTGCCTTGTAACGTGTCCAAACCACGCCATTTTTCTCCGCCTGACATTGGTGAGAAGAAGTTCCGCACAAACTCCTTGGTTTTATGTTCCCAATAGAAATGCAAAGGATTTTTCATATGCATTTGTCCTCAAACGCCTGGATCCATCTCACCGTTTCTTCCAAAAGTGTCCACCTTTCAGATCTATATAGGAAAATGAAGACTAATTGATATACGCCATGATATAATAGAATTTATTTTATTTATTTATTAATAAATGGGTGCTTCGTTCTTTTTTATTTCTTGTGTCTCTTTACTCCCAATTTGTGATTTAAATGCCAAGGTCATAGAGGAGAAAAATAGGTTTTATTTAAATCAATAATGTAATTATAAAAGCAATGAACAAAACAATTACTAATTTTTAAATATCCCAAATGAATATACTGGAAATTAATTTTTAAAAATCTGCTTTTTTTAAAAAAAATTCAATGTAGGAGAATATGTGTAAAAGAAATTGGAAAAAAATTCGACGTAACGCATTTTGTCATCTAAAAAGTCTTCATCAGACTAATGTAATATTCTTGTCAATGAGATTATTTATATAAGAGGGGTGGCCTATTTTATAACCGACATTCAGGGTTATATCTACCCTGGTACATCATAATATAATTCTGCTTGTTTCTTAGATAGTACGTTACGCCCTGCCAATATCTAAAAAATAATGGACTATTCCGTTTTGTTTGCCAGAAAAGACAGAAAAGACATATCAGAGACGCTGATTGACTTCAGGAAAAGAAAGGAAGGACGGAAAGAAGAAGAAGAAGAAGAAGAAGAAGAAGAAGAAGAAGAAGAAGAAGAAGAAGAAGAAGAAGAAGAAGAAGAGCAAAGATATAGGAGGCCATAACGCTCTCATGTTTAACCTGTTTCTGTGAAATGGAAAATCTTTTCAGTTTTAAATGTTTCCATTTGTACATCCATACTTATTTCAATAATGACCTCCATGCATATTTACGCATGCAATATTTTTTTTAATTAAGATCAAATGTTTAACGATGCAATAGGGAATTCACAGTTATCGCCGGAGAACTGAACTGACACGGAAATCATTTAGTCATTAACTTAAGAATGATAATTCATCAGAAAATTCAAAGGTAAAGCCTTCGAAATTTTCACCTATACTACTGGTATATATATATATATATATATATATATATATATATATATATATATATATATATATATATATATATATATAGCATAATGAGAAGCCACGTATACTTTCTTGATATGTAAACTGTAAATGTTTATTGATAGATTTAGGTTTTAGTTCAACATACACACGAAGAAAAAAAGAGAAATACTGGATTTTAAAATTAGACACATATAAACTAGGGTTAAACAAAGACTTGGGTATTTTAAATCTCTATAAATATTTCAATAGTTAAAAAAATTCTTTAGATATAGTTAAAAAAAACTTTTTAAACGACATCTAAAATACTATCGTTAGATTTACGTTAGAAATATTCAAACACAGTTGCATTCTACATCACGTGACGTCCGCGTCTCGCGACGGACGCTACTTGTAAACAAACTCCCAAATACAGTTATTCAATTAATTTCTGAGGAAGGACCGAGGCGGTCTTAAATATCAAATATATAAAAACATATAAATAAATACTTTCACAAAAAAACACCCAATTTTTTTCTTTTAATTTGCAACTTTTCAGTTGTTTTATCCATATTATATATATATATATATATATATATATATATATATATATATATATATATATATATATATATATAATTCCACCTATAAGGAAATTACTTTAGTCCGATAATCCAAGGATAGGACGAAACGCGGTATAGAGAATTTTTTTCCCACTTTCTCATTCAATAACCAAAGATTGAATTTGCAATGTAGCTACGGCCATTAAATAGAAACACAAAGGTGGGCAAGAGCCAAGACACATACTGCTAGATACCAATGGTTCAATCTGATTTATTTCATTTCTTATCTTTAATTAATCTTTATAGTTTTATACAGCTCCAGATGCATTACACATTAGGTTATTATTATTATTATTATTATTATTATTATTATTATTATTATTATTATTTTATTTCCTTTGATTTCAGATGTGTACTGATTTCTTTCCGGGTCTCACCCAGGGATATAAGGTTAAAAATGGCATCATATCATTTTCAACTGAAAAAAAAAAATAAAAGGACAAAGCACTTCGTACGGTGTGGGCTGTACTCGTGAGAACAATCTTTTGTATATCTTTAAGGCATGGACTTCCAGGAATCCCTTCAATGAGTCTACTGGAATCTTTTCCAACCAATCCGAGGGCTCCAAATACAACAGGGATTGTTGATGTTCCTATGCGCCACATTTTTGAGATTTCGATTTCAAGGTTCTTGTATTTTCGTAGCTTTTTGAAGATCTTCAAAGATACATTGCAGTCTGCAGGGACTGCCATATCAATAAGGAGGCACTTTTTTGTGTGCGATCTCTAATAACAATGTCTGTGCGGTCTGTGTGCATCGTGTAGTCCCCAAAAATGTAACAGCACCAAATTGTAACAGGGTCTATCTCCAAATTGTAACATTAACTCTATTATTATTATTATTATTATTATTATTATTATTATTATTATTATTGTTTCCTTTGATTTCTGTCGTATACAGATTTCCTTGCAGGTCCCAACCAGAGACCTAAAGTCAGAAAAGGCTGCATGACAGTTTCCATTGATCATTTTTGTAAGAAAAAAAAAACAAAAACTAAAAAAACAAGATCACACATATTGTACATATATATTATCATTGTTAGTATTGTTGTAGTTGTTGTTTATATTATTATTATTATTATTATTATTATAATTATTATTATTATTATTATTATTTCATACATATTTCCCTCCGGGTCCCAACCGGAGACCTAACGTCAGTAATGGCTTTATGACCGTTACCACAGATCATTTTTGTAACAAAAAAGTAAAAAAAGATCACACATTTTACATCAATATTATCATTATTGTTGTTGTTGTTTTTATTATTATTATTATTATTATTATTATTATTATTATTATTATTATTATTATTATTATTTCCTTTTTGTAAAAAAGGAAAAATAAAGAAAAACCAGCATCATACACATTATTATTATTATTATTATTATTATTATTATTATTATTATTATTATTATTATTATTATTATTATTACATTGGCATCGCTTTCTTTCTGATTCTACTTAATCTGCGATTAGCAAGATATTCAGTATTTCTTCAGCAAGTTGTATTTTTTTCTACAGTCGAAGATGCTAACGATGATACTGAGAAGAGTGACACTTGATGGGAATGGGCGGTTTGGGGTGGGGCTACTCGGAATTCTTAACCCTAAACGGTCCCACACGTTTTAAGACTGCTATAAAATGAGTATTTCTTGTAAATCTATCATAATTCAAACAATCTGTCCGTCTGTCTGTCTTTTCCTCAGATTTTATCTAAGATTCTCAGCTTAAGTCTCCTCCTTCTAAAAAAGAAAAAAAAACAGAATGAAAGGGAAAAGATTTAAAGGAATTCCATTCATCACAAACTCATCACACATTTCTTTCAAGTTTATAATAGCCCATTTTACGTCTTTTATTTGCTATATTGAATTTGATTTTTATTTTATCCCAAAGGGTGCGATTTGAAGGAGCGACATTTCCCTAATCTTTATATCTTATCAAGGAAATGAAAAAGAAAAAAAAGTGATCCTGAGTGACATACATGTTCTAAAAATTAAAATTAGTGAACAGTCTTATTTTGTCATATCATAACCCATATTTTTTTATTGACAAAGAAGAAAAAAACCAAAGTCGTTCTCCGCTTTTTCCACAGGCTGCTGCTACTTTATTGAATAAATTGTTCCTTACTTATTTCTTTTTATCATCAGTGTTTCTCCAGGACGTGGGCGATCATGGCTCTCCACTTCTCCCTATTCCTTGTAGCTCTTAATAAGTTTTGTCCCTTTGCTACTTCCCCCAGGCCATATTCTCCCATCCACTTGCTTACGCCCGCCAGTTATGTCATGCGCTGCTTTCTCTTGTCTCTCTTTCTCCCTGTTCGACCTGTGAGTATCAGATTCTCAAAGCCCTCCTTTCTCATTACGTGCCCCAGAAATTTCAGCTGCCTCTTCCTGATGTTAAATATAAGCTTCCACCTTGTTTGCATCCTCTCCAAAACCTTATCGTTGCTCACATGCTCGGTTCATGATATCCTTAGTATCCTTCTGTAGAACCATACCTCTGTTGCCTCGAGTCTCTTCTTCATCTTCGAGGAGATCGTCCAACATTTGTTGCCGCAAAGGAGAATAGATGTCACCTAGCAGCTTAGTACTCTTCTTCCAAAGAAATCCTGTCTCATAATAAGTCCCTTACTGTCGCCTTGTACCTGTTAAACATAGTAAATATTTGAACAACAAGACTATTTAATAAGGTTATCAATCTAGTCCCACAGACCATGTTTTACAAAATATACACCCAGGGCAAGAACCAAGTGCCACTCAAGGTAGAGTCTTGCTGAATGATGATTTTGTGATTATCTTTTGGTTTGGGTTATTTAATACCGACAAGAATTTTATTGCTGGTAATTTTTTTTCCAAAAATGTATTGCTGGTAATAATGTATTGCTGGTAATAATTTTTTCTTTAAAAATTGATTGCTGCTATAATTTTTTCTTCAAAAATTCATTGCTGGTAATATTTTTACAAAAATGTATTGCTGGTATTAAAACCTATTTTTACACTTTCATAATGCTTTGACCGCAGTTTGGGAGTTAGTTATTTTCCCATAGCTAAGACCCTAACAGCTGCTACCACCATTGATCAGGGTGAACCCGTGAACACCAGCAATTAAGAGGGGGTTCCACGCTCCTCAAAACCTTCTCATCAGAGGCTGTTGGATGTAGTTTATCGTCTTACCCAGGACGCGAATGTAGTTTATCGTCTTACTCAGGACGTGATTATTTCATGGCTATAAGAGGAGGACGTATGTGTGGATTATTTGAATATGTAGGATAGATAATGATTGACTCTTGATTGGTTTTCGATAAATAGATCAACATTACTTTTTGAAAATTTTTCTAAAGCCTTCGATTCTGTACTTAGAGAGAAAATGGAAATTTCTTGAATCGTCATCATAGACAAGAATTCTCATCTTTTCCTTTTTAATCATTTTGATAAAAAGCCACTAATACGCAAAGTGTATCCAAAGTATTGATGAAAAAGAAGGATCGGGAGCAGATCCAGATACGGGACCCGAAAGAAGAGGTGGAAGAGGACTGGAAGGCTGACGCAGTTCCCAATAGGAGGGTCTGGGATCTACGTTATGGGTTTCACAAGCCCACACCGGGCTGATATGATTTGGTGTGTTGGACTTGCAATTATGGTGGGCATCGGGCCCGCGACTGTCCGACAAACTTTGAAGGGGACCCAAGGTCTTTGGGACCGAACTGCTCGACTTGTGGCGAGTTCGGGCACAAGGCTCGGTGGTGTACGGCAGAAGGAGACCGTAAACTGGGGATAAAGCGAGTTAATACGCTGCTGCCCACTACTGAGCAGGAAAAGATGGGAATCATCTGTTAACCTGAATCCTGAAATAAAATGAGAAAACTTTAGTGATGGGACAATAACAGAAGACAATTCAGGTTAACAGATGATGCCGGTTGGCGATGCATTTAAATTTTTGAAGATTGTAGGTAGCAGGTAAGGAAGAAACCGGAAAGGACTTCCACAGGTAAGAAGCGTAAAACAAGAAACTTTTAGAATAGAACTTATGGTTACACTTATAGCTAATTCAACACTAAAAACGAAAGCTGATGAGAGCAACCACCATGAAAATATTTATAGAAAAGACAGATGACAGCCACATGACGGCGGTGGGACAGTGACTAAAGTCGAGGAGCCTGGTCAGGACCGATAACGTGCAGCTTTGTTCATCATCTCATTCAAGAAAGAGTTTTTCTTGTAATCTACTTGTATTTTCCTCCCGAATAAGAATAGATCATTTCATAATCATGACTATTTTCAAGTTATCACAAGAAACCTTAAGGCCCAATCCTGTCATTCTCTAAGCGAACAGTATTTTAACTAATAGAAATACACTCTAAATAATACATTCTTTTCATGTTGTCGAGAATCTCTAGGTATATAATCGGTGCACTAGACCAGATATGGTAACATTATCCGATGCATGATTGAATGGTAGATTTATAAATAAGATTTTAAGTTTGGTTCTTACCAGAACAATTTTTTATCACGATACATTGAACAAACTTCTTTTTTCTTTAAATGTAATAACTCCACTTCATGTCATTAGAAAACGTGAAACAAAATGGCATAATGAGATGTTCTCTTGGAGGTTAGCATCAGCCATACTGATGTAGGCTTAAAATGATTCTCAATCATGATTAATGGATAACATTTTCATTTTGGAGGCGTTAAAGTATACAAGCCATTTTTACTCCAGTTAACACTTGACTGGAGGTCATGTTCTTGAGCAGTTGTCACTTTTTCTGTGTTAGAATCAGTTGAAACTTATTCCTTATTTCCAACGGATCTACGTTGCTTGCTTTAAATTAAGAATTTACGATAAAGAAAAACAACTGAAATTCTTATACTTGAAATTGATAAAATAATTCCGAATGATTCATGTGTTAAATTCAACATGCAATTCATTGTTTTTACGATTGTAACACCACGTTTCGCCCGATATACTCCACGGCCATTCTCGGCTTAATATCGTGTTCTGTTTTTAGAATTCTCTAAATTCTAATTCTTTTCTGATATAACCTTCCATTTCATTTTCTTATCTACAACGCAAAAAACGAACAGAGACAGAAGGTCTCGTGTTGCTTTGTTAACGCGAGAAAAAGCGAGATTTTCATCGTCTCATTCAGCAAAGAGCTTTTCTTGTAATCTACTTGTATTTTCCTCCCGAATAAGAATAGATGACTTCATAATCACGCCTGTTTTCAAGTTATCACAAGCAAACCTAACGACCAGTTCTGTGATTCTTTAAACGGGCGGTATTCTAACTAATGAAAAAATACATTCGATCGGAATCTGCGAGATTATTAACATTAGAATTGAACCAATTCAAATCTTGAATCTACTCAAGAGAGAAAGTTTCTTTTAAGATGTTTATGGTGAATGGGGTGGGTGATATGAAAAGCAGAAGATAGGGTAGGCAGTAAAAAGTATGAGAATACATAACGATTAGCCTTTGACTTGAAGAGGTTAAGTATTTAGTGTTCAGGAAGTATCCACGCAGGTGTCTGTTGCACAAACTAGCAGCATCTGGGAAAAGCACTCTGACTGAAACTTCCTTCATATATTTGGAATATAGAGAAAATGAGAATGATTTGATTACGTGAAAGTAGCATCGCGTGTCCTTAGTGTAAAGGTCTGAACTTGTGGAAATAATGAAATTGTATATTAATACTATATATTAATATATTTGCCTTAATTGAAGCCGGGAGTCAAATTCCAAGGACAGGCAGGAAATAGTCCCCATACCGATTCTGCCAACTAATAACATAATATCACTACTTTGCTTTGTCTCCCTTGTATTTTAGTGTCAAATTCTTTAAGGTGTCTTTCCTCGTTATTTTCCCTAGAAGTTTCGTCTCTTTCTGATTTTAATTAAAAATATCCTTTTTGTTTCCATTTTTCGTAAAACTTCCACGTTAGTCGCATTGTGATTCTTGGTATTCCTCTGTAGAAACGTATTTCTCTTACCTCATTTGCCTCGATAAGATATCTTGGTTTTCAATCATGTTTCCTATAGATCTTAATATGTTTTGTCTTTTGGGATTTTGCACAAAAGGAACCATTAACACAGTGATATAAAATACTTTTACTCGTGTCACCGATCTCTAACGTTGTTGTCTTGTTTTCTTGTGAAGAATATTTCCTTGCATTTGAAGAATTCATATATTCATGGTTGTAGTGGAGATATTATTTTGTTCGCCTGAGTGTTTTATTTTTTTTCAAAGGGAAATACTGTAATGATAGTATTGCGTCGTATGCAATGCGACACGTGATTCGCTTCTAACTATGAAGTCCGCCGGAAGAGGAAAAAAGACACGTCTTGTCACAATTGCTAACAAGGAAGGATAAATCTGACAACATAAAAAGGTCAGGGCGCAGAGCAATTAAATTATGTCGAAACGCTGTTCGAAAGCAAAGAACTTTTTTCCAAATTTTATGATCAACAAATAATTTTTTTAAATTTTTTTAAAATTTTGCTTTTTTCCCAAAATATCTGGAATGATTTCATGAATCTGTTTTTATTGATGTTATAATCGATTTGTTTTATTTATTTATTTATTTATATAGTCTCAACAAAGACGTCTACCATCGTTATCTATCTTCCATATGCTCAAATATTTCAGTCCATACTTCATGATTCTACATTTGTATCCCTCACCTGGTTAAGGAACGATTTAACTTGAGCAGATCTTGAGCCTTGTATTCGGCAAACATTAATAAAAGAATAAATAAATAAATTTGGTTACGTCGGCACATTGTGCTTCTCAGGGAATATTGACAACCAGTCAGGCTTTCTTTGTGATTAGCAGTTTTCCCAAGTGCATTATATCCATCAGATGTTTTAGTCGTCTCCATTTAAACGTTAAGTCTGGTGGCGAGCATGATATATATATATATATATATATATATATATATATATATATATATATATATATATATATATATATATATATATATATATATATATATATATATATATATGTCATTATGAAGAAATGGATCCATCTGTTCGGGTCAGACCAAGTAAAGGTTCAAATTATGTCAGTGATGTACCCTTTATTTTGATTGCTGAACAGCTGTAGGAAGACGCTACCCTGCCTTCTGTTCCTTCGTATATCTCTCTCTCTCTCACCCCCCTCTCTCTCTCTTACCCCTCTCTCTCTCGCCCCCTCTCTCTCGTCACCTCTCTCTAACCCCCACTCTCTACCCCCTCTCTCTCTCTATATATATATATAGAGAGAGAGAGAGAGAGAGAAAGAGAGAGAAAGAGGAGAGATACAGAACAACAGACAGAAGGGAGAGTAAGATGGGCAAAGTGTAGCCATTTTATCTTTTTAATTTCGCGCATGCGCGATATTTGGTTTTGAATATGTCAACTGCTCAGTATAGTAGGGTCAGTTGTGCACCGTCTATATAGCACCATGACGCAATTCACTCGGCTAGAAATTTGGAAACGGCATGCCGTTCTTCTTGGCATTCGCGCCCGAAGCTCCAATACGAACATTACAGAGTGTTTGGATGTCAATCTCAGGAGGGATAAAGAAGATGCGGAAAGATTTGGACGAGTCTAATGGTGATGGTACTGCAGCTCAGAAAATTCACTCTGATCATTTTGATAAGAAAAACAAAAAACTCTCGAATTTGTTGGTGAGTACCTCAGACTAAACACGGAGGCCTATATCAAGTGTCCTGAGGAGGTAGTGCTACCATGGGTTAGGAGGTTGGCTGCTAGAAGACGCTGTGTTTAACAACAGGACTCTGCCCCATGCCACACAAATAAGAGATCCCGATCATGGTTATGAGACAATTTCTGCGACCACATCACCCCTTTGACATCGCTACCGGAATGTATGCTAGCTTGGTGTACAATATTATCATTCATACATTTGACCATTACGGGACAGATCATATTTTTTCGGCAGTTACATTTATTTTTTTTTAAATTAACTTTGTTGTACATAATATTGTTATGTTGGAATATAGATTTATCGATGTTACTAACGCAGCTATCTTAATATTATTTTTGTTAAAAATCTTTTTAATGTTGGTGAGTGATTTTTTCTTTCTAGATACACTAAATGTACTTTATGGTTGCTTAGTTCTAAAGCTTTTATATTATTTAATTTTATTATTATCAAATAGTTCCTTATTGCCGGAGTTCGTTGTTAATTTAACTTGACCTAATGTCGGAGTGAATGGCCATGTTTTTTTTTCATTTCTCAAAAAAAGCTATGTCATATTTAAAAAAAGGAAAGTCTTGATTGGCTTAATTATCCATTTATTCTTATATTTTATTTGTTTATCATATTTTAATTTTTGTTATATTTTTATGCATTTATAAATTCTTAATATATATATTTTTATAATCATTTTATACATGTTTGTTTATTTTTAATATAAGTCATGGTGTGCATCTGTTGTTTCATTTTTAAGTATTGTTTACCAGGTATAATTTGTTAAAAATGTCTATCTGGGAATTATTATTAATTATTATATTAAGAATATTTGATACAGTGTATTTCTTAAATTACTTATACATTGGCATGAAGGATTTTTCTCTGTATTTAAGCGAAGCATTTCTCTCTTTTATGAAGGGGGTCACAGTTTTCGAAATTGTAGGAAAAACATTTAAACAGAGTTGTAATGCTTGTTTGTTTATCTTTGACTATTTGTTCAAGATCGTCTATTTCTTTATCATTTACATTTCAAATTTCTTTTACAACATTTGCCTATAATTTTATTTTATCGTTTTCTTATTTATAATAACAACATTTTTATAGACGAGGACGTGTTTTCAAATTTGTTGGAATAACGTTCGTGTCATGATGATATTTTGTTTCGTTTATTAATGGTCAACTCAAAGAACAAGGCAGAAAAAAAAAACACTTTTCCTTTGAAGTTTACAATCAAGGAAGATCTGCAACGAATCCGCAAACTTGCAGAGGACAAAGAAGGCTGACAAGATATTATCGAATCAGTATACAATGTCATTGAAGGTGAGAGAATATGGACTTAATCGAAACAGTTTTGATGATGATGATGATGATGATGATGGTCAATTCAATCTATTACTTATCTATCAAATATTTTTAACAAAAAAAATTTCCTCATATATTTGATGATAATTTTCTACTTTTATTCCTTTCTTATTTTTCATATTATATTATATTATTATCATTTTTTAAATATTTATAATTAAAAATGAGGTACATTTGATGGCGAACTATTTACTGCGACATACAGTGCTAACTATATATATGTTTATACGTCTATCTGCGCACTATATACGTCAACCCGGGAGAGTAGTTCATCTAAGAGAAAGAAAACTGATTTTAAACCTCCGCTGCCTTGCGGCCATATCCAATCATTGGAAAGGCTTCGGGAGTAAACCCTGAGGACAAATCCGGAGGTGGAGTCTCTAAGATATTCTGCCGGAATTCAAATTCCAAGTTGGTAACTGGCGTGGGATAATTCATTGTTTGAAAGAACCCTTTAGCCTTGTGTGGCAGTCTTTCTAGAGATGGTATCTCGACAAAAAAAAAAACACCCTGATGGCGTCCAAAATTTTGTATCAGCTCCTGAAAGGTCTATCATGACGTCCAATAACTGCGTCAGGCTTCCAACCCCTGCTTACCCAGTTCCCAATTCAAACCTTGTTTCTCATGAAATATATGACCAGTTACCCCACAACTCTTTGAATCGCGGCCATTGCGAAAATTGGGGAGATACAGGAACAACAAACAAAATCTCTACATCAACGATCATGAAATGCAAAAGTCTTATTATCTACATAACTTTCAATTCACGTAAACTGTCAAAGACCTGCAGGGTGGTTTTCTATTTTGCAGAGAGATAAATAAAATTGAAATCTTGAGCATCCAAGAGCACAGGTACCTTAACCCTGACACTTACCTGAATTATAATAACCTTGATCAATACAAATTTATCACCGCCTCAGCCACTAAAAACTCCCAAGCTTCCACAGTCGGCGCAGTTGGTATATTTCTCATATAATGGAATATGCATACACCTGTATTCCTCCTTACTGGAATATGATTGGCTGGTGTCAGTCATAAATACAGACTGACGGAGAGACCAGGAGAGAAGAGGATTGCCGACGCCCTTTGGACTACGCCATTGGCTATCCTATTAGTCTACACCTATTGCCTAAGCATATTACCTGCGACTACAACGAGTACCAGTCGATTAATGCTACCGTGTACTACTTGGTTACAGTAGCCAAAACCACTTAGCTACTTCGATCAAATATATCCCTTTCGGGGACATAACACCTTCACGCTCGCTAGGTAGGTTATGCCTTGTTTTCCTAGGTACCTCTCACATTCAATCTATCATGTGAGTATCAAGTTATCTAAACCTTCTTTCCTCATTATGTGGCATAGAAAATTCAACTCTTTTAGATGTATTGTATAAGTGCCTTCTTTATTTTCATTTTCTTTAAAATTTCGTCGTTGCTCACAAGGTCAATCCTAGGCATTCTTAGTATCCTTCTGTAGAACCAAATTTTTCTTATCTCTTTTAAACCCTGCTCTCCCCCATTCATTCCGTCTGATATAATGGATTATACATACACCTGTGTTCCCCCTGGAATATGATTGGCTGGTGTCAGTCATAAATACAGACTGACGGAGAGACCAAGGGAGATCAAGTCAATGACGCCGCCCATTGGACTACACCATTGGTCTACACCTATTGCCTAAGCATCTTACCTGCGTCTACGACGAGTACCAGTCTATTACTGCTTCCGTGTACTACTTGGTTGCAGTAACCCAAAACCACTTAGCTACTTCGATCAAATATATCCCATTACGGGACATAACACCCTCAATCTCGCTAGGTAGGTTATGCCTTGTTTTCCTAGGTACCTCTCACATTCAATGTATCATGTGAGTATCAAATTATCTAAACCTTCTTTAATCATTATGTGGCATAGAAAATTCAACTCTTTCAGAGTAGCCAAAACCACTTAGCTAATTCCAGCAAATTAATCCCTATCCGGGACATATCAATTTCTCTCTCCTAAACCGTCAGGAATCATACTATCTGTTGAAAAATTATCTGACCATATCATTTTTGATGACTTTAACAGTAACCCTCAAATCATATTCATGGCTTGTTGCTGCGCAAATAACTCAAGTTACGAAAAACTAGTAGATGACTTTTACTTTAATCTGATGAGTGTAACAAAAAATGTCAGTACCCTCAACTTCTCGTTATCTTAGGCGATTTCAATGGTGAAATAGAGAAGGAGGTTGCTATATTTATATATAATAAGGAAACTAATTGAAACGGTGGAAAACTGACAGACTTCGTTCAAGAATTCCAACTCCAAATTACAAACACGAGGTTCACGAAGGATCCAAACCGTCTGTGGACATTCCAACCTCCATCCGGAGTTCGATCGCAAATTGATTACATCCGCGTGAGAAACAAGTGGAAGAACAGTGTTCGTAGAGCCCCAGGTGCCTTTTCTTCTGTCGCTTTTCATCTTAGAGTTGTATTCATACATGTCGCCCTTAGCCTAAGGTCATCCAAACCGCCAATACCAGACCCTAAGAAACAAGTCGATTGGGTCAAGATAACATCAAACAGAATTTTGAGACACTCCTTTGCTGTAGATGTTAAGAATCCTCATGAAATGCTCCCTGATCAATTTGATGACACTGAAACACGATACAACAACCTTATCCCACTCTCAAATCTGCCAAAGAAGTAAAAGTTACATCACACCTATATCGGTTCAGATGTCCGTGTGAGGAAGTCAAGAAAATACCTGCAAACCGAGTTATATATATATATACATATATATATATATATATATCTTAAGAACAAGAAAGGACAGATGGAATTAGAATACACAGTTCTTAGTCTTCATTTTTTTTTAAAATGAATTTTTAATTTTTTTAAATATTCTAATGTTTTTATTGTAATCTGTTTTAATAAAAATATTTAATATATGTGTGTGTGTGTGTATATATATACTATATTAAAATATTTTTATTATAATAGATTACATATATTTTTAATATAATAGATTACATATATATATATCTATATATATATATGTAATATATTTATATATAAAAATATTTTTATAAAATTATTTATTTCAAAATATTTTTTATTTTTTTGTAAATTTTAAAGTAATTTAATGTTTATATCATCATTTTTGAATAGATTATACACAGACACACACACACATATACACACACACACAAACACACACACACACACATATATATATATATATATATATATATATATATATATATATATATATATATATATAATAAAAAGGTTTAAACACTAATATTCCATGGTCATAATTTATTCCATTGGAATCGTAAGAACGATCCAATTCATCAGACCTACAGATTCAAAAATTTTTTGAATCTGTAGGTCTGATGAATTGGATCGTTTTTACGATTCCAATGGAATAAATTATGACCATGGAATATTAGTGTTTAAGTCTTTTTATTATATCCTTACTCTGTCATGGACATTGAGTTCTACCTGGATCATATCCTCTTGGAATTATTTTTATACATATATGTATATATAATTGCATATCTATGTGTATATTTACCACTAATATTGTTATATATATATATATATATATATATATATATATATATATATATATATATATATATATATATATATATATATATATATATATATATATCGCGCGTTTTCATTCTCTTTCAGCTCCAGTAGTACATAGTAGCATTGTTGCCTCGGTTGGGGCGAATTGATTAAAAAATAATTAATCAACAGTTCTTTATCTATAATTGCTTTATGCTTATAATTAGTGGACACCTGTGGCTGAGTAAACGCTTGATTAATAGAACCATATGTTGATATGTAGTTAGCTGAAATGTCATCTAAATTTTTCATTCATTATGTTCTCCTAATATTTTCAATACGGAATATGATGTCCCGAACATTATAATGCCTTTCTACATTTGAATAGATTAGCCAATTTGTTTAATGCTTTGTCTATTCAGGATCTTTGGTGAGAATGAATTTTCCATAGATTCCTCTTCTTTATTTTTCCTATCCCCCTGCCTTCTTCACAGTTTTCCTTCTTTCAGACTGGTTGCTAGCCAGCACAAGTTAGCTCAGTCAGCCAGTTGTTTAACTCGTTAACAGGATAAAATCCCAGTGGGCGAAGTCTCAGCCTCTTATCTCAAAAGTGGACAAAATCCCGGAATCTCAAATAAATGCATTATATAGAAAAAGATATTTACCATTCAAAATTCAAGGAACTTTTAATTCAAATTTTAATGTCAAATTGTCACGATATTAATAATAATATCCGTTGTGTAATAGATATATAGATACCAGTCGATTGACTGCTATACCTAATCTTATTAATTACTCTTATATGGGACTGGGTTTTTATTCACTTTTGGGATAAGAGGCTGGTAATTTGTCCATTGGGTTTTTTGTTCGCTGGGTTTTTGTCGACTAGGATATTTGTCATGGATTCATTTAACCCATAGCTGATTGATTGGAGAAATGGTCTTCTGGCTTTCCCACGCGCATATGTGCGATAGTGGTAGCAAAATACTAGTCCAGAGTTTGAAGTCAGTTTCATGATTCCACTGTTCACACATCATATTATACATCGACACAAACTATCATCTTTTAATATAGTTGTATAGATGAAAGAACGAAAATAGAAACGAAGGTGTATTTGTCATGGATTCATTTAACCCATATCTGATGGAGTAAAGAAATGATCTTATGGCTTTATAGTTTGTGTCGTTGTATAATGTGATGTACGGACAGTGGAATCATGAAGCCGGGTTCAAACTCTGGACTAGTATGTTGCTATCACTTTCGCAGTTATGCTCGTGGCAAAGCGCGTGGGGAGGCCAGAAGATCATTTCCTCAATTCATCAGCTATAGTCCAGAGTTGGAATCCAGTTTCATGATTCCACTGTCCGAACATCACATTATACAACGACACAAACTACAATGTTTTAATATAGTCGTATACATGAAATAATGAACATAGAAACGGTGGTGTCTTTTCAAAGAATAAATCTATAAATTTAAAAAGTCATCTACGTTCATGTTATTATTATAGTCTGTCTCTCATCTGTTTCTTGAATTTAATTTCCACCATTGTCTAAAATGACAATTAAAAAAAAAAAAGCAGAGAAAAATATCTTCAACTACAAGTGTCTGTCCGATGTTGTCCAGGCCTTCTTTCGATTCTTTGCATTCTGGATTTCTGATAATGATAATGAGGTCTTTTATTATGATGGACGATCGTATGGGAAGAGTGAGAGAAAGAAAGGGGAAGAGAGCGAATCTTTTTGGTGATAGATTTAGCACTAGTCCTGGCGAACAGAATCATGAATTATAATCAGAGGCCTGGAAATAAGAAAAGGGAAGGCTAGTGAATGGTTGTCTTAATCACCGCCGTCTTCCGTGCTATCTGTCAGGGTTTTATTCGCCTGATTCATCAAAGGGGCGCCTTTCGTCTGGAGTCGGCCAGAGTTAGAGGTTTTAAGGGAAAAGTGAGGGTTTGTAGAGGTTGATGTGTTATATTGTTTAGGTGTCGGGTGGCAGAGGCAGAGATTGTGTTCGTTGGACAAAATGGTTGCTCATATTGTTTCAGTACGCGCACACTACAACACAAATAACATGGAAGCGAAGACAGAAATTAGTCCTTCTTTCCATTATTTAACATTATAAGTATTTGTTTGTCCCTCGATGATAACAGATGACCACAGTTTTTTTAAATTATTTTATTTTTTTAAATTTAGCTTACACGATCCTACAAAGATCACTTACTTGGGTACCTCAAGAAACTTGAAATTGCTTTTATTCTTGTAGTCTTTTTTTGTGTAATGGTAAGGTAATATATGAGGATGGACATCGAAATCATGGTTTTCGTTAACTATTTTTGCACTTCCCGTTTTCCTTATTCTTTTAGTTTCTTTTTGTGCACTAGGGAGGTACTGCTTGAGGATGGATCATCGCAAACTTATTTTCAGTTAGTCATTTTTGCAATCCCTGATGTCTTTATTCTTTTAGTCTGTTAGTTCAATTGGGTGGTACTATATGAGGGTGGACATCGCACATGCGGTTTCAGTTACTTATTTTGTTCACCCTATTTTCCTTATTATTTTCGTCGGTTTTAGTGCAATGTGGAGGTACTGCACGAGGAAGGACATCATGAACGCGTTTTCAATTAGTCATTATTGCACTCCCCGTTTTCCTTATTCTCTTAGTTTCATTTAGTGCAATGGCGTGGTTCTGCATAAAAATCGACATCGAACACGCACTTTGAATTAATCATTGTTGCACTGCCTGGTTTCCATATTCTTTTCATCTGTTTTAGTGCAATAGGGGAGGTACTGCATGGGAATGTGCATCGAACATGGGGATTCATGTAGTCAATTTTGCTCTCTCTGTTTTCTTATTCACTTAGTCTGTTTTAGTGCAATGGAGAGGTACTGCATAAGGATAGTCAACGAAAACGCAGTTTCAATCAGCTATTTTTTTCACTTCCTGTTTTCTTTATTCTTTTAGTCTCTTTAAGTGAAATGAGGAGGTACTGAATGAGAGCTGACATTGAAAACGCGGGGTTTCAATTAGACATTTTTGCACAGCCTGGTTTCATTATTCTTTTAGTCATTTAGTGAATTGGGGAGGTACTGCATTGGATGGACGTCGAACATGTAGTTTTAATTAATCAGTTTTTCACTGCCTGGTTTCCTTATTTTTTAATCTGTTTTAGTGCAATGTCGAGGTACTGCATAAGAATGGGCATCAAACATGCGGTTTCAATTTTTTTTTTCTTTGTCCCTAGGAACAAAATGTATTGCTGGTAATTTTTTTCCATCAAAAATGTATTGCTGGTAATATTTATTCTTTCAAAAATGTATTATTGTTGGTAATATATTTTCTTTCAAAACTGTATTATAGCTGGTAATATTTTTTCCTTCAAAAAATGTATTGGTGGTAATATTAAAAAAAAACTGTATTTCTGGTGCTGGCAATAATTTTCTTCAAACATTCATTGCTGGCAATAATTTTCTTCACACATTCATTGCTGGTAATAATTTTCTTCAAACATTCATTGCTGGTAATAATATTATTCACACATTCATTGCTGGCAATAATTTTCTTCAAACATTCACTGCTGGCAATAATTTTCTTCAAACATTCATTGCTGGTAATAATTTTCTTCACACATTCATTGCTGGCAATAATTTTCTTCAAACATTCATTGCTGGTAATAATTTTCTTCAAACATTCATTGCTGGCAATAATTTTCTTCAAACATTCATTGCTGGTAATAATTTTCTTCACACATCCATTGCTGGCAATAATTTTCTTCAAACATTCATTGCTGGTAATACTTTTCTTCAAACATTCATTGCTGGTAATAATTTTCTTCACACATTCATTGCTGGCAATAATTTTCTTCAAACATTCATTGCTGGCAATAATTTTCTTCAAACATTCATTGCTGGCAATAATTTTCTTCACACATTCATTGCTGGTAATAATTTTCTTCAAACATTCATTGCTGGCAATAATTTTCGTCAAACATTCATTGCTGGTAATAATTTTTTACAAAAATTTATTGCTGATACTAAAACCTAGTTTTACACTTTTCTAGTGTTTTGACCCCAGTTTTGGGTTAAATATTTGCGCATATCTATGACCCTAACAAAATATCGCAAAGTGAAATACATATATGTCTATTTAAGGAGATCCAGTTAATTCATACACTATATGCAAACTCATATTTGGCATATGTACACATAAAACAACTGACTGGACAGGAAGAAGTGTAGTTTATCTAAAGTACACGTAAGTCCATTCTGTTGATGGAGCATTGTCAAGGAATATGGAAGTAACAGATTTATATTTCTAGCTCATGCGCAGACAAAGAATTTATGGGAGCATGAACCCTTCACAGAATTATTTTTTTCTGCGATAACCACTGTGGCATGCAAGTGACGAGTCATTTTATCAGGCAATGCGACAATGTGAAGGGAGAAGTGGTTTTCTGTCTTTATCGGTATGGATATAAGCTGCTTTCGGAAATTGAATTTCTTCTATTAATTTCATTTTCAACCCTACTAACCGATCGGCATGCACGTGGAGTCTCTCATGCACACCCCTCACCTGGAAATAGTCTTGCAAATTTCCACCTCATATGCATAGGACACTTACATATTTAAAATACATTGACGCGTTGTTCTCGAACTTATATCCCCACCGCGAACGTACACACTCACACACTAGAAAAATAACATTTACCCGGAACATCTAACAATAGTAACGAACCCATAGCTTACCTAGGACAATGACGCTTAGTCTGTTTCAAAGAGCTCCTCCACTAGGGAGCAGAATCTTATTCCAGCGTCCACCCGCGCATTCCAAAACAGTTTTCATCTTTTGGAAGATTTCATGAACTACCTTTCTTTAATCACGGGTTGAAATATCACATTCACTTCCGGAAGGCTGTGAGATGTGAATGGGAATTTCAGAGTACGAAAGTTCAACCAAATTAACATCTCATTGCCGACGAAGTGACTCGATAAGGAGCGCCTGTTCACGCTTGAGCAAAATGGTTCCCTGTGATGGGTTGCTTCAAATTTCTTTGGTCACTACATAGAAATAGAAACAATAGATTTTCTTACAAATGTTGCCTTAAGCTCTCCTTTACCGAGAAAGCTGAAATAGTTGCAAGAAAGGTCAAATTGGCAGATGATCTCAAAAGTAGCTCCAAATCTGCTGTTAAGTGGGGCAAAGAATAGTTTATTAATTTTAACACCTATAAAAAATGGGTTTTTATTAACCTTCTAAGAGACCCCTTTCGGCCTTCTCTCAACATGGCTGCTATAAAACCTCCTTATCGTGCCTTCTCGGGATGAAGTAGAAGCCGCTAAGAAAGTTAGTTCACTATGTCGTGCCAGACAACTTTTCTCGCCAGAATCTATTTTACATATTTATATGTCTACCATTCGAATATTAGTTCCACATATTGTCCGTAGCTTCCCTCTGCCTTTTCTATAAATACTTTCATGGTAATTGTTCTGATGAGCTTTTCTCCTTGGTTCCTAGATTTACGAATTTAATAGGAATACTAGAAGGGCACCAAACTATCATCTATTTACATTTAAATGGAATAGAGGTAACCGTAAGTTCTTTGCTAAACTTTTTTTCTTCTCGCACATTTCCCCTGTTCAATTCTTCTCCGGAAAAGAAAACCTGGAAACAGTAAATGATAGTGCAACAAAAAGGTAAGCGTGCGATAAGATGTGCGATACACGTTGTAAGATTTTCTTCTTTAAATTAATGTCTTCAGAAGGAAATTTGTATTGACCAAACAATATTGAAAAAATGGTTTGGTTTTGTTAGGTCTGTTTTACGGCATATCAACCTCAATGGGTTATTTATGCAGATTTTTATTGCTGGTAATATTTTCTATCTATCTATCTATCTATCTATCTATCTATCTATCTATCTATCTATCTCATTCTGTTCATATCTATCTATCTATCTATCTATCTATCTATCTATCTATCTATCTATCTATCTATCTATCTATCTCATTCTGTTCATATCTATCTATCTATCTATCTATCTATCTATCTATCTATCTATCTATCTATCTATCTCAGTATATATTGCTTTGGTTTGATTTGTTTTACAGCATATCAACCTCAATGGGTTATTTAATGCCGACAAGATTTTTATTACTGTTAATATCTTCTTTTTCAAAAATGTATTGCAGGTAATATTTTTTCTTCAATAATGTACTGCTAGTAATATTTTTTTCTTCAAAAATATATTGCTGGTAATATTTTTCCCTTAAAAATGTATTGCTGGTAATATTTTTTCTTTTAAATCTATTGCTGGTAATAATGTATTGCTGGCAATAATTTTCTTCAAAAATTCATTGCTGGTAATAATTTTTTACAAAAATGTATTGCTGATAATAAAACCTTTTTTTTTACACTTTCATAGTATTTTGGCTCCAGTTTGGATTTATATATTTGCACATAGCTAGGACCCTAACAGGTGCTACCACTGCGGGTCAGGGCGGACCTCGGAACACTAACAATTTAGTGGTGGTTTAACGATCCTCAGAACCTCCTAATCAGAGGCCTTGCTGTTGGATGTTGTTTATCGTCACGCCCAAGACGCTTTAAAAAATGTACCAGATATATTTACACAGGGTGCGGCAGAAATAACTCCCATATTTTAAAGGTTGACAAAAAGGCCAAGGTAACTGCTATTAAAAAAAAAATTATTAGGCTCCTTCAACGTTGATGATAGTGTCAAGATAAATGCAAAGAATTATTATAATTTCTTTAACATGTTTTTTTGACTGGTACTGTCCAGAAGCAAAAAGCTTGAATTCAAAGAATGTTTCCATGCGATACAATATTCCTTAACATTGCTAATTGATGCCCACCTTGTCAAAAAAAAAATCAATGAGATCAGATAAATAGAATGTATCCGCGACTTTTCCAAGAGAAAATGCGATCTATTATTAAAAGTTATATATTTGAGAATGAAAACATTCAAGCAAAGAATATCTTTCGGACACAAAAAAACTGCTGCGAATGATGTTAAAGTTGACAAGTTAGCAAAACGGAAGTATGAACAACTGATGAAGGTTACAAAAAGTTAAAAAGTTTTAATATGTAACATAATAAAAAAATAATTCGTTCATATTTATGGAATTATATGTGACATCCGTCAATCCCGTGAGACGATGGATCTGCGCCCGAAAAGTTATGCCTCAGCTCCTGATGGCGGCGCAGGATCTCTTATGGCTGTACAGGCACACACGGGAGTGACAGTCTCGATTGCAACAAATGCACGTGATGACAATCTCCCACGATGTCGCCGTGTTGCTTTCTTTCATTCGAGCAAGCCTCTGTTTCTTCTCTCCTCGCTCCAATCCTCGGTGAAAAAATCAGGCGTCCTCCTGCTCTCTTGCCTTATTGCCGGTGGTCAGTTCCCCATACAGAAGGACCTTCGGAATCCTCCCGTCAGTATTTTGCCGTCGCGGTGAGGCGACCCTGATAACGAGAGGATGTCCATTGCCCATGCAGCACATCTCCGCTCTCCACGCTACCGGTGTCGTCCAGGAGAAAGCTAGAGTCCAATACAGAGCTGCTGAAAGAAAGCTGAACATAATATCGGACTGTCTGAGTGATTTCGGCCCTGGGTTTGTCTTCAGGGTTTACTCCGGAAGCCTTTCCCATGAGCGCAGGCCTAAATGAAGAATTTTTCTTCTTATATATATATGGACTACCCTTTCGGTTTGAACAGTTCCATCTACCCAAAAGTTTATGGAATATATTGATGTCAATATCTGTCTATATCTCTGAGATGAGGTATTAGGCATTATTTACATTATTCGGACCGTTATCCTCATCTTCACAGCCATATTCACAACGTTTCGGCCGTTGTACGCTCCGGCATTCCTCAGGTGATTGGAATTTCGAAGCGAACATTTTATTTCATCCACCAGGGTAGACTGTTCTAGTTCCGTGTGTCACACCCATTCCGGATGTCTCAGTTATTTCACTTTAACTCAACCCTCCAAGTTTTTGGTTCGTCACTGCTGTGTCATGGTATTGATCTCACATCTCTTTGGATCTAGTGGATAAAGGCGTTGGTCAGATCCAGTGTCTAGATCCAAGAGTTGTGAGTTCAATACCAGGCCACAGCAGTGGTGAACCAAAAATACTTTGAGAGTTGAGTTAAATGGAAGTAACTGAGACACCCGGGAGAGGCATGTCACGTGGAATTAGAACAATCTACCCCCACCCGGTGGACGAAATAAAGGGTTCGGTTCGAAATTCCAATCACCTGAGAAAGGCCGGAGCGTACAACGGCCGAAACGTTTTGAATATTTCAATGAAAAAGAGTATCAGAATAACAGTCTGAATAATGTAAATAATGCAAGTAGTAATGGCAATGTTAGTCGTTTCCTTATCAGAAAACATTCGGTATTCATTGACCGAGCAGCCAGTGCCACTGTTGGTTGAAATTTATAAAACCTTTCTATTAACATTTTCTAGGAAAATAGTTTTCTCAAGTCCAGTACCTATTATAGCTCTTTCCAGTATTGATCCATAAATTTTATTTAAAATGGTGTAGAACGTCAACATTTTTTTACAATAAGGTTTAAAATTACAACGCCCAAGAGCCTCTCAAGGTAGAGGATTACGTTAAGTGGCATTTTGTTCGGATAACCTTAGACTTAAACAAGTTAAGATTGTAGTAAACATAGAAACATCCTCTTAGGAGTAAGTCCCACGTGTCACTGGTTCGCGGGAAGAAGCTGTTCAAGTGGAACTTGAATCTTACTGATGGAATACGGAGTGAATATTGGTGGATTGCTACTATGTAAGTGGAATAGCGTGACCTTACCTTACCGTGAAGGTTAGAACTGTCGGAACTAACTATAAAAAAATGACTTTATTTTCTCTTCGAGTTACATGTAATAATTAATTTAGTAGTTGGTATTGCTGAAAGTCCCCAAGTGATGTGGTTTCTGTTATTTGGTAAAATTCTTTGTTTTTTGATTCCGTAGCAAAAATCCTCGAGGTTCAAAGAGAGATTGTCCTCGCTAAGAACTACAGGTTTGATTCGCTCAAATCCACTTTAATTATACATTCTGAGAAAGTGGCTGCACATACCTGACAGTTTAGATATTTCTGAACGTTTCTGGCGCCATATATGACAGCCATATTAAAGTCTCGATCTGACGAGAATATTTAAGAAGACTCGTTATTTCAGGTTAAAGCCTTGATTTTCTTTTTTTACACGGTGGAGTAATGGATTGCGTCTCGGATTGATGAATCGGTGAGCCGAGTTCGAATCTCAGCCGAATCCATTACATTCACTTACGTGCTAATACCCTTAGGAAAGGTATGAATCCGCTTGGGTAAATAACAGACCGGGTTCTATAGCCTTGGATGGCAACTGGTCTAGCGCAGAAAGATATGGCAAACTACTACGGGAAAAAATATGCTTCGTCTAACATAATCGAAAGATACATGATCGCCAAAACATAACTGATTGAAGACTATAAGAGTACATAGGAGAGTATATAGAAAACTATAAGAGTACATGAAGAGTATATAGAAAACTACAAGAGTACATAAAAGAGTATATAGAAGACTACAAGAGTACATACAAGACTATATAGAAGACTATAAGAGTACATAGAAGAGTATATAGTAAAGCTACAAGAGTATATAGAAAAAAAAGGGTATATAGAAAATACAAGAGTATATAGAAGACTATTAGAGTACATAGAAAACTATAAGAGTACATAGAAGAGTTTATAGAAAACAACAAGTCTACATAGTAGAGTATATAGAAAACTACAAGAGTATATAGCGATTTTCTAAGCCCGGCTTAGATGTGGCACGAGGCCGAAAGTATGGGGTACCCAGTGAGGATCGAACTCACTACTCAGTCGTAATTGATCTAGCAAGACAAGCTTTCTAACCATTACACCACGTCGAGGTGACCAACTACAAGAGTATATAGAAAACTACAAGAGTACATAAAAGAGTATATAGAAAACTATAAGAGTACATAGAAGAGTTTATAGAAAACAACAAGTCTACATAGAAGAGTATATAGAAAACTACAAGAGTATATAGAAAACTACAAGAGTACATAGAAGAGTATATAGAAAACTATAAGAGTACATAGATGATTATATAGAAGACTATCAGAGTATATACAAGAGCCTATAGAAGACTATAAGAGTACATAGAAGAGTATATAGAAGACTATAAGTGTATATTACATTCACTTACGTTCTGATACTCTTGGGAAAGTATGAATCCTATTCTTCTCCCTCCCCCAACAGCTATGCGTAAATAGCAGGACAGACCGAGTTCTATAGCGTTGGGTGGCAACTGGTCTACCGCAGAAAGAAAAGGCAAACTATTTTAGAAAAAAAATCTGCTTCTTCAATCATGTATCGAAAGATAAGTGATCGCCAAAGCATAACTGACTGAAGAATATAAGAGCACATAGAAGAGTATATAGAAAACTATAAGAGTATATTACATTCACTTACGTGCTAATACCCTTGGGAAAGGTATGAAACCCCTTCTCCCCTCACTCGCCAGCTAAGCGTAAATAGCAGGACAGTCCGGGTTCTATAGCCTTGGGTGGTAACTAGTCTACTGCAGAAAGAAATGGCAAACTATTGCGGGAAAGATACATGATCGCCTAAGCGTGTATCACGCATGGTACATAACGAACTGAGGCAAAACTACTTATTGCAGTCTTTTTTTAGGTTCAATTTCCTTATCTCCAATGCTAAATTTCTTATGACTGATCTATACACCGAAAAATTTGAAGTGTGTGGTATTTACCGAATTCACATACATAATTTTCATTATGGCCTCAGGGTACCTGCCATCACTGCTTTCATTCCAATTCCATGTCGTTGTTTCTGTTATTGAAAGGATTACCTTGAGTCATATGACTTGGAATATTTGGTAGAGGCTGTAGACATTTTTGTTCAAGATTATATTAGCCCATCTATAAATACCAATATAATGAATTTTTTTAACTTTCTTTTTATACTAATATTCGCCCAATACAAGGCCAAAGAGACACTGAAGTTAGAGGGTTAGTGTGAACAGCGTAAGAAAGGACAAGCTTTAGGAGTATAGAGCTGAAGAAAGTTTAGAAGGTACCGGAAACCCAATCTTAAAGAGGAAACAATAGATAAGCCACATCTGTTGTTTCAAAAACCGGGGATGAGTCTGAATCGGACGATATCTATACTTATGAAATAAAAATTTTTGTGATCAAAATTTTTGTATTTATTTAAGACAATGACATTGCATTAAGTGTGTGCTCTTGATAAAAATGAACATTATCCAAGACAAATTATCAATATTCTTTATAAAAAAAAACATATAAGTGAAACGACCCATAGAATATTGCTCATATATGTATGTATTGATTTTTTTTTACGGTTTATCAACACTTTCTTGATTATTTAAAATGAAACATATTTTTGATTGTAAGAATAATTTTTGCGAGTAAATATTGCGTTAACAATGTTTTTAGAATAAAAATGATTTTTCCAGATATATGTCCTGTTATTTAACCCATAGTTGGGAGACGGAAAGATAGATTCATAACTTTCCTAAGGGTAACTGCTTGTAAATGACTGTAGTGACGCCGACTAGAATTCAAACTCAGTTCTCAAATAAGTACCGCCTGAGAAAATATTTGACTCCGAATGACTTGTTTTTAACATTACAAGGGTCAGAACAAATCAAAAATAAAATATCGGGACTGGAGATGCCCAACTCCTTACTTTCCCGCCTTCAGTTCAAAATCTTTCACGAGGCCTTGCAAGGGGTGACATATTTGCAACCCTCTGCAGCCGCTTTCCCACAGATTCAGTGTCGCGAGCCTCTCGCCAATCTATCGCTATTTCCAAGGCAAATGGTCAAATGAGCGCCAACTTTTATTTCCACCAATTCCAACTTTTTCATGCTGCATCCGCGGAGGCGAGGCTTCCTCATTCTCTACCGCTATTTTGTGGAGGACAACCTTGTAGATGTTTCTGTGAAAGCTACGATCTTAACCCCTTAATGTATCAATCATTACCTATTCTTCATATCTACATAATTCTCCCTTCCTGCTATTATTCAAATCTTACACTTCATTCAGTAAGCATCTACAATGAGTGCCTCTTGAGACTTGCATTGATCAAGCTCTTGTGAAAAAAATGATAGGTTAGTTAATATCAATTTTACTGTGAAAATATTAACATGAATAATGAAATCTGTTAGTGTTAATTTTGACATCCCAACCATCTGAAGAAGGCTGGAGCGTACACCGGCTGAAACATTGTGATAAATATGGCAACAAAGATGAGGACAATAGTCTGAATAATGTAAATAGTGTTAATTTTGAATATAAATATATTTAAAAGTATTATTTTGTATTTACACAATGAGCCATATGGTTGTTTTGCCGAAACAACTACTTTTATAAATATATTTGGTTTTCTACGCGGAAGTTTGTATATCTGGGAAGCGTTTTGACAGAGGACAGTAAGTGCGACACTGAGATCCGTAGACGTAGTGGGATGGCCAAGGACACATTCCAAAAGCTGGGCGGAGTATTGCGAGACAGGAGGATTTCTTTGGTAACAAAGAAAATAATACTGAGCTGTTACGTGATATCTGTCCTTCATTACGGCAGCGAACGTTGGACGATTTCCTCAAAGATGAAGTGAAACGCGATGCGACGTAGATGTGGTTCTACAGAAGGATTCTGAGGATATCATGGACCGAGCGTGGGAGCAACGATGAGGTCTTAGAGAGTTTGAAAATAAGGAGGTAGGTTATAATTAACATCAGTAAGGGGCAAGTTTCTGGGACACATAATGAGAAATGTGGACCTGGAGAATCTGATACTCACAGGTCGAATAGAGGGAAAGACAGACATGGTAAAACAATAGATGACATACCTGGCGAACTTAAGAAAGTGGATGAAAGAACATGGTCTTGAGGAGGAAGCAGAGGGAAGGAACTTGTTGAGAGCTGCAAGGTATAGAGAGAGGTGGAGAGCCATGATCACCTACGTCCTGAAAGGACATGGCACATAAAAAGAAAAGAAGGTGAAAATAAATAAATATACTGTTAAATAAATAAACGGAGCGTCTACTCAAATATGAGTATCCATTAAAAATAACGTTTAACATAATAAGAAGCAGCTGAAATTTCTGGAACACTTAATGAGAAAGGAGGGTTTGGAAATTCTGATAATCATAGGGCAGCTAAAGGAAAGAGGGACAAGGGAAAGCAATGTGTGACATACTTAATGGGCTTAAGCAAGTGGATGGCAGAACAGGGTCTGGGAGAAATAACAAAAAGTCAAAGCTTATCGAGGGCTTCAATGGACAGGAGGAAATGGAGAGCCATGTCTGCCTATGTTCTGAAAAGACACTGCACGTAAAAGAAGAAGTGATGGAATGGTATCGTTGATAGTAGACATAGAAGCTAAAGAGACTCAAGGCAACGGAGATGTGGTTCTACAGAAGGATGCTGAGGATATCATGGACTGAGCTTGTGAGCAAGATAGGTTACATAGGTTACATACAAGGAGAAGGCTTATACGTAACATCAGGAAGAGGCAGCTGAAGTTTCTGGGACACATAATGAGAAAGGAGGACCTGGAGAATCTGATACCCACAAGTCGACTAGAGGGAAAGAGAGACAAGGGAAAACAATACATGACATACCTGGCGAACTTAAGCAAGGGGATGAAAGAACGTGGTCTGGGGGAGGAAGCAGAGGGAAGGAACTTGTTAAAAGCTGCAAGGTATAGAAAGAGGTGGAGAGCCATGATCGCCTACGTCCGGAAAAGTCATGGCACATAAAAAGATATAAATTCCAACGGTTTTTCTAACGTTTTGTCTGTGTACGTTATGGTTTTCCTCGGGTTACTTTTGTGCTCCAGAATGTTGTTTTTCTTCTCGTGTCAGTCAGTTACGTGCCATGCGTGATACACGCGTAGGCGATCATGTATCTTTCGATATATGACTGAAGTGGCAGAGTTTTTTTTTTCCCCCGCAGTAGGTTGCTATTTCTTTCTGCGGTAGACTAGTTCCCATCCAAGGCTATAGAACCCGGTCTTTCTTGCTATTTACCCACAGATGGTCGGGAGAGTTGGAGAAGAAGAGGATTCATATCTTTCCCAAGGGTATTAGCACGTATATGAATATAATTGATTCGACTGGAATTCGAACTCGGTTCTCCGGTTGCTCAATCCGAGCCGCTACACAGCTGAAAAGTTGTGAAAAAAAAAAAGAAAAAAAAAATTAACGGCGGCACAAAACAAAAAAGTAATCAATCCCCCAAAAAAAGAAATAAAAAAATATCAAAAGAAAACGTGTAACAAAATTCAGACGCGAATTTTTTAATCCCAAGAGATTCGACTGAATAGGAGCTGAGAGTTTTGAACATGTGAACGAATGTCAAGAAGCGGGGGCGAAAAGTGACGGGAGGTCTACTGATAATTTTAAACATATTTAAGACAAATTTTATTTTAACTATAGTTGTACGAGTATCATTCTGTCAGTGACGTGACGATTGATGGGGGAGACAAAGATATCCTTGGCCCCCAAAAAGAAAAACAAAACATTTTATTTTATTTCAAAGATAAGATTCATGGAAATTAGCGAGATTACTTGACCTGGTCAAACTCTCAAGTTAGAGACAAGATACAGAATCTTAAACTGACACTAGCCCTAAATTAGAAGAAAAGTTTACCGGTCACCATAGGTCATTTCGCGATGCGATCTGCCAATGTCAAGGCTGGCAATGGGTGTAACAGATTTTTACTGTTAATGTTGCTTGACCTTGCGAGATAGTTGTGGAAGAGTAGTTTTTTTTCCACGTGTTTGCACGTCTACTCTCTACTTCCTCGCCACTTGTTGCAACTAATGAGATCCGACGACTGAACAGAGCAGATGGTCTACAGGTGAAAACTGTGGGCAAAAACCATCAATCAAAGCCCCCTCCTACAAAACCACCCCACACGTGCTAGAAAAGAAAGTTGTTTAAATGAAAGCAAATATGAAAAACCCAACTTAATTAAATTAGAGACGAAGTGTTTTCACAGAGGACGGAAAATTGCGAAAACGAAAGGTGCCTTCCAGAAGCTAAGCAAAGGAGTAAGAAACAGGAAAATCTCATTAGAAACAATGCAAATAGTATTGAAATGTTAAGCAACAGAAATGTGGTTCTACAGAAGTTGCTGAGAATACCATGGATTGAACAAGGGAGCAACAACAAAGTTTTAGAGAAAATGGAAATAAAAAGAACGCTTATACATAACCTGATATATTAGAGACAACTGAAATTTCTAGATCCGATAATGAGAAAAGAGATCTTATAAAATTAGATACTCACATCTCATCATTTATCAACCGAGCAGTCAGAGCTACTGTCGGACGAAATATGTAACATACAGGGTGACCCAAAAAAACGGGAACTTTTTAACAATCCAATAAAACCAAGAGTGATGGAAGAAAAATATTTAATTCATAGTAATTGAATCCTAAAAACATGCCATTTAAGAAACAATGATGAAATTTTTTATTTTTTAAAAATTACATCCTGTAGATGGCGTCCTCCTGTACGAATGCATTCTTGAAATCTGCTGTTGTGATTCCTCATTGACTGCTGCAACATCTCAGCTGGGATACTGTGAATTTCCTTCTCGTTACTAAATGGCAAAATATTAACTTGCTCAAGGTCACTGTCTCGCAGTGTTGCCACTTGCTCATGTATGGCAATACGCACTTAAAAAATTCCCGTTTTTTGGGGTCACCCTATATTTCTATTAAAATTATTTTTAAGGAAAATAGGCTTCTCTAGTTCAGTAAGTCTTATATATCTTTCCTGTATAGGGGCTTCCTTAAACCGTTTTTTTTTCTAAATGAGAAAGTGTAATACTGTTTTTGAAAGGTGTGAAACATTCCAGAAGGAGGCACCTAATATTCTAATAGAAGTTCCCCTTATGATATTACATTAGAAATATAATCAAATTCTCTAAGGAATTCCTAAATTTTTGGGAATATTTCTGACCATTGATTTTTTACATCGAAAATATGTATTTTTCAATAAACTGCCTTTTCACTCCAGTTTTCTCCCAATACGTTATGCCGAGGACCCCTTCAAATTATTTTTCGTTTCAAGTGCTTTCAGTGAAGCCCAGCGTTACAATGAAAACAAACACCAGGGTTTCCTTCTCTATGTGAAAGAATTAGAAGTCTTAACAAGATTCGTTATAGACGGCCACAATCTTGATGACATAATATATGCAGACGACACAGTGTTGAAATCAAGCACAAAAAGGAAGCTAGAGAAACTAGAATGTTGTAAATTGTTGTAGCATACCTACTGACGATAATGGATACATCCCTATTCACATAAATACAGTAGTATATACTGTATGTTGGTCTGCAGTTTGAGATTCGGACAGAACTGATACGACCGTTTTTATGCCATGTTTGGATATTCGTTTTTTTGTTCCACAAACTCCGTTTAGTTAATTTCTGTTTTTTTTTAAATTTTTTACGTTTTCTTTTACTGACTGTGATTTGAAAAAAAATTTCGATTATTTCTTTTTCTTTTCTTTTTCAATTTATTACGTTCCCATATTTATTTTTTATTTATTCTTCTATTATTATTTGTTTTTTTTATTTTTACGTTAAAGTCTCCTTATTAAGTTATTTTTTTCGTATTTGATTTTCTATACCCCCTCCCAGAGTTTATCTGCTTATTTTTCTACGTGTTAATATTTCTGTTGTCGTCCGACTTTATATTTTCTTAGTTCATTTGCTACGTGTTATTTATTACGTGTTACTTCGTTTTTTCCTTTTAAATATCTATTAAGTGTGCTGCGTTTTATTTGTTTAATTCTTCTGTTTTCATATTTATGTTCAATGTAGGAGAGCAACCCTAATCGGTTTTCATTATGGCTCTCTGGTTAGCAAGTATAAATGCCCGAGGCCTGAGGTCGGAGTCTCGCAGGGCGTGGTTCTCTCGTGACCTTCAGCACCTCGGAGTGAATGTTTGTTGTGTGCAAGTTTTCTACTCATGACCAGGAGAGCATTCTGTCTAGGGGGGTTCTCCCTCTATTCAGCATGTTTTGATGGCTGCTCGGGAGGTGTCTCTTGGCTAGTGAGCAAGTCTTTGAAGGCTGCATGTACTCTTGTCTTCGCAGATCCGGCGGGCAGGTTTTGCGTGCTTGATGTTACAATAAAGAATAAGACTCTTCGACTCATTGTGGTTTATGCGCCCAATATGCAATTAGAGCGGTCTGCTTTTATTTGGCAGATCGAGGCGTTTTTTCGTCGGGTAGTTTTAGCGGGGGAATGGAATGCCGTCCTTGACTCCGACATAAATCGTAGTGGGCCAAAATCAGGTACTGACAACCGAGATGTGAAACCATTTCGGGACTTATCGAGTTTAAGAATTGTGGGGCTTTTATTACTAACATGATTTTGTTTAGTTTCATGTAAATAATTTATATTCATATTGTAAATACTCATTGGAGATAGTTTTTAAATTGTTGCTTTATTCCTCCCCTACCCACATAGAAAATTAATTGTACATATGGATTATATTTAGAGACAATGTGGTATTAAGGTGGATGTAGTAAGAAAGGTAAGTAAGACTGTGTTGTTTTGGTGTTAGGAATATTTTTTGTATATCTGGGTCAGTGTTTGTGTCTAGCTAAGTTTAAAATTAAGACAGATGAAGAACGTCCTTTTTTACCCACCCACCTTTTTTTGGCCTTGTGTCACATTTTGTATTTTATTACAACTAAATATTGCAGTCGGAGTTTTGTCTCCAGTTGTGATGGTCAAACTCTCTACCTCTGTGCACAGAGGATCACGAGACGAGACTTTGTTGAAGGGTAGAATCTCGTCTCGGGAAACAGCTACACGAGCCCGTTTTATACGGTGCCCACGGATAATTTTTCGCCGAGCCTACGGGCTCGGATACTCCACATTAAATTTGCTCTTGTGCCACATCTGACCGCGTGGGGTGGTTGGTAGATATCCTGCAGTTAGAGATTCGTCTCCAGCTGTGCTGGTCAATCTCGCAGCCTCGGGCAGACAGGATTCCCAGACGAGTCTATGTCGAAGGGCAGAATCTCATCTCGTGAAACAGCTACCTGACCCCGTTTTATACGAGGTCTACGGGGAATTTTTGGCCAAGCATACGGGCTCGGATACCCAACATTAAATTCGGCCTTGTGTCACATCTGACCGCGAGAAGCGGTTCGGAGATATCCTGCAGTTGGAGATTCATTGTGGAATTCACTTGACTCACTTCTAGCAGTTGAATAATTCTTCTACGCGCTGCTGGCGAATCTTATATGTGTTGTTCTTGTCCTAAGTATTATCGTTCATTAGCAACCTTCGTGAAATTATTCTATTCAGTAACTTTTCCTAGGTTACAACATAAATGAAAACGAGAAGGACTATACATTAATTGTAAGATGACAAAGTATATGGTTGTCAGCTAATGAATCAGTCCACCTGGCGAATTACAAATTGAAGATACCAAAATTAAACAAATACAAAAGTTTAAATATCTAGGAAATGTTTTAACAGAGGACACCGAAAAACTAAGTCGCACTGGGATAGCGAAAGATGCCTTCCAAAAGCTATGCAAAGTATTAAGAAACAGGAAGATCTCGTTCCTTCTAACTGATAGTGATTTCTGGACAATCACCTCACAGATGAAATTCAGGCTTGAACCAATAGAAATGTGTTTCTGCAGAAGAATAATGAGAATAGCAAAGACTGAACAGATGAGCAATAACGAAATTTTAGAGTAAATGGAAACTAAAAGGATATTTATAATTAATATAAGAAAGAGACAGTTGAAATTTATCGGGTATATAAAAAAGAAAGACGGCTCAGAAAATTTGACACTCACAGTACATGTTAACGACAAGAGTAACCGAGGAAATCAACACATAATCCCCGCCTAACGAAATGTAAATGATTGCCAGAAGGCACTCAGGTGAGATAGCGAAAAGAAAAATATACTAAGAGCTACAAAGGACAAGAAGCTCTGGAGAGCCACACATTCCGAAGAGACAAAAGGCATATAGAATAAGAACAAGAAGAAGAATTTTATTGAATAAATTAAAGAATGATGAAATGCTGTCAATTATATATGTCATCTATTTAGTGAAACTCATATCGGAGCGAAAAGAGAAAATGATCAGACGCATTTACTTTTCATCCTCGTCTTTATGTGATAATGTCCTTGATTCATTCATGAAAGGAATTCATTTCTTCTGCCGTCCACCAGCTATGGGTTAAATAGCAGGCTAAACAATACTTTGGATTTAAAACCATGGAAAAGACACCTAGAATGTAATTCACGACCTTTCTCACTTGTTTGATTGGTTTATGTTTTTTATGGTTTATCAACTTTTTGTAGTTTATTTAAATCCAGGAAATATTTTAGATTATGAGAATTTGGTGGGGTGTATTTAAATGCAGAAAAATATTTTTAGATTATAAGAATTTTTCGGATTTTATTTAAATCCTGAAAATATTTTTACATTATAAGAATTTTTATGAGTTTTCTTAAATCCAGAAAATAATTTTAGATTATAAGAATTTTTTGGAGTTTATTTAAACGCAGAAAATAATTTTAGATTATAAGAATTTTTATGAGTTTATTTAACTTCAGAAAATAATTTTAGATTATGAGAATTTTCGGGAAAATCCAGAAAATATTTTTTAGATTATGAGAATTTTTTGGAAGATAATAATCATTTACTGGTACAAATCCTACTAATTAACCCATAAGTGGAGGGGAAGCGGTGAATTCATACCTTTTTCATGTGTATTTACGCGTAAATGAAACTGACTCGAATTGGAACTCGGCTCTCCGATTTCCAATTACAAGCCGTTATCCATTACACCTCAACCACATCCAAATTTAAAGCAACTGTTATCCCCAAAAGGTCACCCATATAGGTACTGACCAGGCTCGACGTTGTTTATCTTCGGTTATCGTACGAGAACCGGTGTTTCAATGTAGTCGTAAGCCTTAAATTAATTGTGGATATTTTAAAAAAACTCAGAATTCGTCAAATAAAAGAAAATACATTGAATAAAAAGGATGTGATAAAAATGTCACATTATTTATATTCGAGTAACGTGAAGATGATATTGTCTCAAACACAGAGACTAATAAGTGGCTTTGTTTATAATACAAAGCCTTCTTTTTACGGCTTTAACCCTTTCGATCCAAATATGCCGAGAAAATATCAGTTAATATCAGCTAGTTAATTCCTATATATAGTCCCAGATAATTGCTATATAATGCCATTGGGTAGCAACGTACTTAGCATTTATGGCCGGGTATAGAATTTGCCGCTCATCTAAACAATATTCCAGGACTGGAAATATCGACTAAATGAAAAAATATGTTGTTTTTTTTTAAAGCATTTCACCCAAGCAAGTCGGGAGTGCCATTAGTATGAAGAGGGTTACAGAGAGTGAAAGTGGTGGAAAAGATTATATAGAATATATCGAGAGGACAGGATAAAAAAGGAACAGAGATAAAGGCAACAGAATATGGCGATTGATGTTGCATTTAAATTTTTGAAGATTGTAGTTATCAGGGAAGCAAGTAAAAGGAAAAGAGTTCCATTGTCGGGAAGTAGGAGAAAAGAAACTACTGGGCTAAAAGTGGCGGTTACAATTAAATATTTCAATAGTAAAAGAGCGAGACTTAGATGCCAATCAAGAAGCACGCTTAAATTCATATAGTCGGGGCATCAGGGAAAATATCTTCATCAAAACAGTTGCCATCTACTCTGAGTGGCTCTTTGGCTATCTATTAGTTAAACAGTAGTATAAAAGATATAAAATTTGAATATGCGTGCCAAAGATTAATAAAGTTTAACAATGTTTCTTTTAACTATAATAAAATTAAAAGTGTTTATTCATTGGATAATAATACTTTTCTCTTTTCAGATGTTTATAAAGGTTTTCATTTTGATTAGTTAGAAAAATCGCAGGCAAAATTTAAATAAATATTTACCTTTGATCTTCACATCATCGGATCAACTTAACTCAGACATCCATGGCTCATGCACGTATCACGGTGAAGCATCAAATTTGTGAGTACATCTCGAAAGCAAGCAACCTCGAAACATAATTTGTCACCATATAGTTTTGCTGATAGAAAGCTAGCTAGTTGGTGTTATTATAGGAGCATTCGGTTGGTTTCGTTTGGTTTGTTATGCTTTACGGCACATCAACCTAAATGGGTTATTTAATGCCAACGATATTTTTATTGTAATATTTTTTTCTTCAAAAACCTATTTCTGGTAATATTTTTCCTTCAAAAATGCATCGCTAGTAATATTTTTTTCAAAATAATGTATAGCTGGTAATATTTTTTGTTCAAAAATGTATTGCTGGTTATATTTTTTTTTTAAATGTACTGCTGGTAATATTTTTTGTTGAAAAATGTATTGCTGGTAATATTTTTTTCCAAAAATGTATTGTTGGTAATATTTTTTTTTCCAAAAATGTATTGCTGGTAATATGTTTTTCCAAAAAGGTATTGCTGGTAATATTTTTTTTCCAAAAATGTATTGCTAGTTATATATATATATATATATATATATATATATATATATATATATATATATATATATATATATATTTCTTATTTTTCTAAAATGTATTGCTGGTTATATTTTATTTCGAAAAATGTATTGCTGGTAAACCTATTTTTACACTTTCATAATGTTTTGACCCCAGTTTGGGTGTTAACTATTCGCCCATAATTAGAACCCTAACAGGTGCTACCACCTCGGTTCTGGGTGGACCTGGGGACACCTGCAATTAAAAGGTGGTTCCACGCTCCTGAAAACCTCCTGATTCGAAGCCTTGCTGTCAGATGTCGTTTATCGTCTTACCCAGGACGCGGATGTAGTTTATCGTCATAAGCAGGACTGGCTCTCATTCGCATCTGAGAAATTATTTCTGATATTTTGGTATGTGTGTATAGGAAATACCTCAAGCTGTTGTACGTTCATGCCTTACATAGTTCACTTCTACTTGGAAATGTCTTTTTCGTTCTTCATTTTTCCTAAGGTAGATAAACTTAAAGGTAGATAAAGCACCAAAAAGCTACTTTGAAGGTAATTAGTATCAAACAAAACCTGGGTTGGATGTCCTTGTCATTTAAATGCAGGGTGGTATTCTAATGTTCATGTTAGATAACATACTTTAATTTCGTATATGTACCAAATACGTATATTGTAGCGTGAACAAAATTAGGTGAATTTCCGCCTGGGAATAACTCAACTTACACTGCTACTGCGACTGTCTATATTCGCAACGGACACAGATATGCATTAGCCATTGCCCAATTAAACATGACTCACAGATACATATGATTAGTTATTGTTACGTCATGTCATGTGTTCTGCGATGCATTAAGGTCGTAGGGGCAACATATATATTGCAACGACAGCAGTAGTGATGTATCTAGAGCAATATTTTCTGACGGATCACATCCCTTTTCAGGCTCGTTTTTATTTCAGAGTTTTCCTTTTCTTAGATTGGGTGTTACCTCTAATCAAAAGACCCTAGTGTGTCACTTTTGTTTATTAGACATTAAATTACGACACTTACCATCATCCATAATTTACCAAGACATTTCAGTTAGCTTGATGTATATTAATTAGCGTTTCTTAATTTAAAAACAAAAATTGAAAATCTAACAACATTTTTACTTTTGTTTATAAATATTTGTTTCCAAATAAAATCGGTAAATTGCTTTTTAACGCTCAAACGCCCGCGCGTTAAAAATCTCTTAAATTTTTCACAAATCGTCATAATTCCGTGCAAATGTAGATGCTGAACTAGAATTAGCAATTAAATTATGAAGAAACCTACCGTTTTGGAGTTATCGACAAGAAAAAATCGCACTTCTTCTTGGTCATTCGTACACCATTACTGCCATAATGTTCATTAATTTAGTGCGGGATACATTTGGTGGCGAAAGCATAAATTTTGGCCTATTTACTCCTTTTACAGACTTTCGGTGAAAAGAATCTCTACGCACTACTGTAAAACAATGACAAATTAAAAGAACAAATTAAATTATACAATAAAGTTTTTTTTTTAAATTGAAAGCGGACAAAATGAAAAAAGAACATTAAATAATACAATAAACCCTTATTTCGTTTCTAGCAATTTTTCATTTTGTATGTTTATGGGTTAGGTTTAAGGTTAGGTTTTTGGGTTAGGGTTGGTGTTTGGCTTCTTTCTGTGTAGAAAAGGGGACAAATTAAAAAATAATAATACAATAAATCGAGTTACGTTTATGGCTAGGTGTGAAGGTTAGGGTTCTTTGTGTGTAGAAAAAAACTTTTTTTGTATTATTGAATTTGTTTTTGTTTAAATTTTTCTGGTATAAATAAAACTACACTTATCAAAGAAAAAATTGCTTTACGATAATGCGTAGTGATTTTTTGCACCTAAAATCTGTAAAAGAAGTAAATAGGCCAAAATGTATGCTTTCGCCGCCGGATGTATTCCGCTCTACATTAGTGAACTTTATGGCAATAATGGTGTACGAATGACCAACAAGAAGTCCGATATTTTCTTGTCGATAACTTCAAAACGGTAGGTTTCTTCATAATTTAATTATTAATTCTAGTTCAGCATGTACATTTACACGGAATTATGACGGTTTGTGAAAATTTTAAGTGATATTTAGCGCACGGGCGTTTGGGCATCAAAAAGCAAATTTACCATAAAATCTTCACATTTGCCTTGATAAATTCCATCAGAGGACGATACGCGTCGGCTAAGGTAATTTGTTTCCTTTATTCCTATTTCCCTTTTACAGATATATTTTTAGCCACACTTTTTAGACACACACACATTGAGTCTATATCATTACCTTGCACACTCGCAGATATCCGTATTAAAATAATGGCTTTGACCTTTCAAGGAATTTCTTTTCCTGAGAAATAAATTATCTATTTTATGATAATAGGCATTAGAATTAATTCTTACTCTAGATAGAGCTGACCGACAATGACCACTATTTTGAAAACCCAAGGGTCAGATTCAGAAATCTTCTTATCTAAAACTAATCTAAAGTCTCGAGAGTAGTTATAGAAGTTAATCTCCATGTTTGCTAGAAAGCTGTGGGGTTTAATGAGACAAGACATGATAAAGAGTGGAAGAAAACGCAGATCGGCAAAACGGAATCGGACATTTAGAGTTGGGTGACGAGGGGGTCATCTTATTGACAGACGAAGATAGTTATGGGAATGCAAGTTTGCGCTGAAATGGAAGTACTTGGAGGTATTACAGAAAGCCCTATTTTGAAAGGAATATAAAATTAACAATATAACGGTTTCTTATTTCGCGTTTGATTATAGTGGTGTTTGTAAGTCAATCTTAATTATTCATACTCTAAATTTATATAAAAAATAAAATTGCAATAATTGTAAAATTTAAAACTGTGATTTTCCTATTTGAATCATAATTCTTAAACTAATTATTGGATAATCCCCTTGCTAGCTCTACGGCTATAAATTTCCTCCAATGCATCGTTAAATATTTCAGATGAACAATTTTAAGCAAATATTTAACAAAAAAACAAAGTATGGATGCAGGGCACCTCGACATAGTGTAATGTTTAGAAAGCATTTCTCTCTAGATCCTCACTGTGTGCTCCATACATTTGGCCTTGTGCCACATCTGAGCTAAGCTTAGAAAATCACCATGAGTATGAACGCAGGTCGTCTTTTAACGGATTAAGAAGGTATAAATGAAAAGATTTTAAATTGTCAAGAGTGAGAAGAAGGGACTAAGCATAAACTACAAGCAGAGAGAATGCATGGTGATCACTAAAAAAGATGAGCCCGAAATGCGATTTACGGGTCGGAAGCACTAGAATTAATCAGATTCAGAAGTTTAAATATCTGGGAAGCATTCTGACAGAGGACGATAAGTGCGATACTGAGATCCGTAGACTTATTGGGATGGCCAAAACCTGGGCAGAGTATTGCGAGACAGGAGAATTTCTTTGGTGACAATGAAAAGAATACTGAGCTATTACGTGACATCTGTCCTTCTTTACGTCAGCGAATGTTGGATGATTTCCTCAAAGATGAAGAAGAGATTCGAGCCAACGGAGATATGGTTCTACAGAAGGATGTTAAGGATATCATGGACGAAGCGTATGAGCCATGATGAAGACTTAGAGAGGATGTAAACAAGGAGAAGGCTTATATTTCATAGGAAGAGGCAGCTGAAGTTTCTGGGACATATAATGAGGAAGGAGAGCCTGGAGAATCTGATACTCACGGGTCGAATAGAGTGAAAGAGAAACAAGGGAAAACAACGCGTGACATACCTGGCGGGCGAGTGGATGACAAAACGTGTTCTGTGCGAGGAAGCAGAGGGAAGGAACTTGTTGAGAGCTGCAAGGGATAGAGGGAGGTGGAGAGCCATGATCGCTTACGTACTCAAAGGACACGGCAAATAAAAACAAAGAAAGGAGAATCTATTGTTAAGTCGCCGAGAGCCATATGACTTCCTCGTCTTTTCTTAATATCATTATGGTGATTTTATAAGCTTAGCTTAGATGTGGCACAAGGCCGAAAATATGTGCCATCGGACTCACTACTCAGTCGTAATTGTTCCAGCTATACAAGCTTGTTAACCATTACCCGACATCGAGATGCACCCTTCTTAATATTATGTATACATTCTTTCTCTCACTAAAGCCCAACATCATGGTTCGCATCTTTTCTCCCTTCTTTCCTTGTAAGCAAAAGAGTCTATTATTTATTTAAGCAAATGGCAGCGCGTTACGAATGTACTAACCTATTAACTTACGGACGAACAGACAGAATTATAATATTATTTTAACAACGACGTTTTGGCGGGGAATATGTGTATAAGTTGATTTAATAAATCCAGCTATGGATTCAATTGCAGGGCAAACTAGGCTCTCTACCCTTGCGTGGCAACCACTCTAAAAGAAGGAAAACACTGAATTCCAAAGCATTGAGTAGGTGACAGGAAGCACCGCCGTTAACTTTCCAAAAACCGCGTGACAGTTATGACACCCTACGACCTGAAGTGCCATGGCATTATTAAACAAATATTTTTAGAGAGATAATGAACGCTAGTGTAATTAACAAGATACTGCCGACATCTAGGTTTGACGTTCAAATCAAGTTAGAGTTCATTTCTTTGAGGATGCGCGGATAGTAACCCGTATATTCTGCTGCTTTCACTCCCACTCAGTAGCCTTTGGGTAAGACCTGGATTCTTCTCTTCTTCGCCATTTCCAGCTATGGATTACATAACAGGGTAGACTGGATTCTCTAGTTTTGGTGGCAACCGTACAAGAGAGGAATGAAATGCTGGATTCCTCTCTGTGGAGAAATCAACAGGAAACTATTCCACTATCTTTCCAGAGAATGCATGCTAATTCTAAGATAATAATAAAAAAATATGTGTAGCGTCATGTTTGCCTCCGTCCGCAAATGATATTGTTTTAGGAAAAAACAATATTTTCAAATTAAACAATCTTATTATTTGAAATATGTGTAGACGTTTAAAACTGAAACAATATAAAAATCTTTGGCAATATCAATATTCAGCGTCTACTTGATAAAAGTATTTGACTTCTATAAAGTACCAAATAGTTTCTGTTATCAATTAGTCTTTAGAGCTCTAGCCGCTTCGCTTTCTCTTTTGGGGAAAGGGAATCGTATAGCGTAGAGTTGTATTGAGGAGCTGACGTTTACCTTTGACTGACAACAACCTCTTGCAAAGTCACATATTTATCTTTTTTAGATGGATATAAACATTTCTTTTTAAACAAATCTATCTCTTTTTTAATGCATAATGTCAACCGAGCATACCCATTGGCTAGAGCGCTTAGCCAATCTCATTTCTGTTTGTCCAACACTCACAGACCTCATCTCTGGTTTATACTGAACTAAGCTGAACGGGCCGTAGGTACTGGGACAGCGCATAATCTGGCCTGATGAACAAAGCCAGTACTCACAAACCGTCGGTGGCGATGACCTGTGACTTCGTGTTAACACAGCCGTTTACAGCTACCAATCAATTCAACTGAGTAGACTTGGATTGATTAGGCTTTCAGGAACCTTTCAGTGATGCTACACGCTGGGATCGCATCGTCAGGACGATACCATTCGACTTCCTAACAAATGGATCGTACTGAGATCCGAACACGGGCCTCAACACTGTCATCTGCCTATTTTATGTTTTTAACATTGTGGCTGTGTCATATGGGAAGAAAATGAGTAACGACTGACACTGATGTTCGAGCGTGACACTCTGGACTTATGAATATATGTTTTCTGCCAAGTGTATAAATACCGGTGTCAGGCAACTAACTGTAGTGATTATTGAGTGGAACTATCCAGTCGAATTAGTGTGTGTCGATGATTTGGGTTTTGATTTAGGATTTACCGGACGTTAAACTGAGCCGCGCTACTAACTAGGCATTCACTGAAATGGTTAATTATCTTTGGTTGAATTTTACTTCTTTGTTCTTGTTAAGTATTTATTTGCGGTTGTAATTAAATACGTTTTTATTTTAACATTGAAGTATTGTGTTATACTTAGTTATTAACGGCCATCGTACGTCACAAGAGGCCGCCAATAATGAATCCTGGTAGGACTTCTAATTCTGTCTGGATCTACCCACTTTAAAGGTTGAATAAGTCCGGTGAGAAGACATATCCTTGTCTTACGCCCCTTTCTAATTTTGTGTATTTTCTATACGGATGCAGGCGTTTTGTTCGCAAAACTCGTTAATGTAGATCTATTTTATATTGATCGACGCAGTAACTATTTAATCAGAATATTTTACATTTGAGGTTTAGTTGTTTTCGCTCAATGAATCAAGCTTTTTTTTTATCTGCCTTTGTCAGTCTCCAGGCAGCACAATTATATATCAATACTGGAATCAATATCGCGTTGTACTGTTTCAATTGACGCTTTTCACTAATTCTATCTCGTCTAATCCACACGTTCTTCAAATTGTTCATTCTAGCGATTGCTAATTGTTTACGGAAATACTTGTCTAGACATAAAAAAAAATCCGCATTAATATCTGAATAAAATATAACAAAAAAATTTCAAATTAGTTTACGTTATCCAATAAAGTCTTTTAAGGAAGAACATAATAGAATAAATAATTTTACTTCAGCATCTGTCTATATTTCTGAAATGAGGTATTATGTACACTATTTACATTATTCTGACTATTGTCCTCATCTTTGTTGCCATATTTATGACAACGTTTCGGCCTTTCAGTATCTGTCTATATTTCTGAGATGAGGTATTATGTACACTATTTACATTATTCTGACTATTGTCCTCATCTTTGTTGCCATATTTATGACAACGTTTCGGCCTTTCAGTATCTGTCTATATTTCTGAGATGAGGTATTATGTACACTATTTACATTATTCGGACTATTGTCCTCATCTTTGTTGCCATATTTATGACAACGTTTCGGCCTTTCAGTATCTGTCTATATTTCTGAGATGAGGTATTATGTACACTATTTACATTATTCGGACTATTGTCCTCATCTTTGTTGCCATATTTATTACAACGTTTCGGCCTTTCAGTGTCTGTCTATATTTCTGAGATGAGGTATTATGTACATTATTTACATTATTTGGACTATTGTCCTCATCTTTGTCGCCATATTTATTACAACGTTTCGGCCTTTCAATATCTGTCTCTATTTCTGAGATGAGGTATTATGTACATTATTCGGACTATTGTCCTCATCTTTGTCGCCATATTTATTACAACGTTTCGGCCATTCAGTATCAGTCTATATTTCTGAGATGAGATATTATGTACATTATTTACATTATTCGGACTATTGTCCTCATCTTTGTCGCCATATTTATTACAACGTTTCGGCCATTCAGTATCAGTCTATATTTCTGAGGTGAGGTATTATGTACATTATTTACATTATTCGGACTATTGTCCTCATCTTTGTCGCCATATTTATTACAACGTTTCGGCCTTTCAGTATCTGTCTATATTTCTGAAATGAGGTATAATGTACATTATTTACATTATTCGGATTATTGTCCTCATCTTTGTCGCCATATTTATTACAACGTTTCGGCCGTTGTACGCTCCGACCTTCTTCATGTGGTTGGAATGTCGAACTGAACCCTTTATTTCGCTCACTGGGGTAGACTGTTCTAGTTCCACGTGCCATGTTTAATGGATGTCAGTTATCAGTTATCTCCTGTTATTTTTTTCCTCTGAAACTTCTCCACTGCCTTAACCGAGTATTGACCTCACACTCCTTGGGTCCTGTCACTGGATCTAACCAACGCCTTTATCCACTGTGCCATGTGTCCTTCAAGATTTTACTTCATAAACTAATGATATCTTGAGAAAATAATTTAATGTCTTTTAAGAGCAATATGACTTCTGTGAATAAATTCAATTTTACAACCAAATTTTCTGACCGTTGGATGTTATCTCTGCAAAGGTCATAGTATAGAAAATATAAATGGACATTTAATTTTAATTATTCATGTGTATCTTGATATCTAGCACTTTAATTACAAAAAGTGCTGACTTTGAAAGCATTATCTTCTTTAAATAATCCGGCTGACCTTTTCATATCTAGGTTCTTAGACATTCTCGTAGAATTCAGTAATAACACATTCACCACTTCATTATACAAACCCCCACTAGCAAAAACTCTTGTCAGCTTAATTTTAAGACTGAATCCACACAGATACAAAATAGTTGTTATCTTAAAGAGAGCAAACGAGAATTCATCCTCTCGTCGACTTTTCCTTAAAGAACTCAATAATGTAAAACAGTCGCTAGTTAACAATGGTTTTTCTAACTACCTCATCGGCTACAAGATTAGACAATTTCTTTCTACAGTAACTAATAGCGATACTGAAAAAAAAAGCAATAACATTAACACCTACAAAATACAAATACATATTAAATATAAGCAAAACGAATTTTCACTTAGAACTATCATAAAGAAATAACAATTGCATTTGACAACAAAGTTAAATTAAGTATCGATTACAAAAAAATTAAAACAGCTACACTTATTTCGCATTAATATCTAATTCTGTTAACTTTGAAATTTCTATTCACGTTCATAAATATCAACACACCCGTAAAATCAAAACTACAAAGAACCATTATTTACGAGTTCAAATGCCCCTTAAGGAACCGTGTTCCTGATCAAGCCAAACTCTTAAATAATTACATTGGTCACACTACTACATGCCTATCTAGACAACTCACATTACTCCTCCACTCGAAACAAACTAGTGGAAAATACAAACATAATAATCTCATCCAGATGTAAAAAAAAAAATAAATAAATAATGGAAGCCCTAATAATAAAAAAAAGTAAAAGCCAACACTCAATAACATTAAATACGAACTCGGCCACGATGTGCAAACCGTGTTTGAAAAATAAAACATTCCCATAAGTTCGGGCACATACATAAAAAAACATATTTAGTTAAAAATAAAAAGTAAAAATCGCCCTTGATAATGACTAAAAAAATAGCAGAAAGCGTTCAGATATGCAGAACATTTGGACAGTTTTTACACAGTCTGGGCCGAAAAATCAAAACACTTGTACAAACAAAAGGAAAACTGAATAAATGTTTAATTGCATTACTTTGTCAGTCGTCTTTAACGGAACCTGTATAAAAGAAGGATTGCTGCCCAAATACACAATTATATATATATATATATATATATATATATATATATATATATATATATATGTAAAAGAACGAAGCGTAAGATTCCAGTGTTCAAAAATTTTAAAACAGGATTCAATACAAAATTAGAGCAATAATAATTGGTTCGCATTAAATTTGGACATAAATTCTTAGAATTAGTTGAAAAGCATTTCCCTAAAAAGAGCTCCCTGAGGAAAATTTTCAACCGAAACACCCAAAAACTTAGCTATAGTTGCACAAATAATTTAAAAAAAATAATTAAACCACACAACACTAAAATATAAAGATTACATAACAAGAGTAACGGCTATACTTATTGGGTCTCTTATAAATAACCTGTGTAATTGTAAAAATCCCAACCAGTGACCGTTATCCAACAGGTGTTTGACAAACTCTGTAGTATACGAGTGTACTATTACCTCGGTTCAAAATCCCAGGACTTCTGAACGCTTTTACATCAGAAATACAATGAATGATTTCACAAAGCGCTTTTATAACTATATCTCATCTTTTAATATCGCAGATAAAGGAAGAATGACTTCATTTTCTAAGTATTTTTGAGAATTAAAAGAGAAAAATAAAACAACCAAAGTTAAATGGAAAATCCTAAAACAGGTTAGAATCTCGAGGTCTTTAAAAGGAGTGTGCTTTCTCTGCCTGCAGAAGAAAATACTAATGATTTAATTTTTAGGTCTCGGATTCTACCTGAATTTTACAAAAACCACATAATTTCCATGCCTGAAGATGACTGAATGTACAGTTGAAAGTACTTGCGTATTAAAGAAAGACTTATACAGCTTATAATTTTAAAAAACAAGGATCATAACATTCATCAAGTGATTTGTAGGTTCATGCACCTCTAAAATTTTGTTTGTGAAAGGATTTCGCCATTTTATATCATTAACTTTACTAATCTACTATTTGTATGAATGATTCATTGTAACATATATATATATTTTATACCACCAGTCCCGATACTTTTTGATCAGTCCTTATCTATCTATCTATCTATCTATCTATCTATCTACCTATATATATATATATATATATATATATATATATATATATATATATATATATATATATATATATATATATATATATATATATATATATATATATATATATATATATATATATATATATATATATATATATATATATGGTACGTGTTTCTCCTCAGTAACTTTTTTATTTTATTTCATTACCGTCTTCTCTTTGGGGCATTTTGTATTTGTTTCTTTCTTGTGTCCAATCTAAGCACTTTCAAGCGCTTTCTTCTTTGACTAAATAACCATAATAAAAATGAAAATTTCCGAGACGTCAAAGTGTTCTTTTTGTTGTAGTATCATAAAGAAATTGTCAGTCTTTTGAGTCGATCATGACGTTGAATATTTTAGATGAAAGAAGCACTAAACTAAAAATAAGTTCTCAGTCTGGTCCTCGAAAGGTGTGAGGGTCAGATGATTTGTGGAGAGAAAAGGCAAGCAGGTGGAGAACAGATAGACCGAAGTATATATACAGAGATACCTACAGACATAAGTACATAAATATATACAACCAAACATATGTAAATATGTATAGAGGGTAGGAATGTTGGCGATAAGAAGGGTCTATGTATATGCACAAAGAGTAACTAAGTTAAGTATGAACAGACCGAGAAAGAAAGTAAAAAAAAACTAAAAGAAAGAAGGTAAAAGAAAGAAGCCACGATAGATGTGAAGAAATAAAGAAATTGACAATGGTAGGCGGATAGATGAGAAAGAAAACAAAGAGAAAAAGAAAGGAGGTAAAAGAAAGAAAGATAGAAAGAAAGAAAGAAAGAAAGAAAGAAAGAAAGAAAAAAGAAAGGAAGAAAGAAAGAAGCCACGATAGATGTGAGGAAAAAAAGAAACTGACAAATGGTAGGCGAATAGATGAGAAAGAAAACAAAAAGAAAAAGAAAGAAGGTAAAAGAAAGAAAGAAAGAAAGAAAGAAAGAAAAAAGAAAGAAAGAAAGAAGCCACGATAGATGTGAAGAAATAAAGAAGCTGACAATGGTAGGCGAATAGATGAGAAAGAAAACAAAAAGAAAAAGAAAGAAGGTAAAAGAAAGAAAGAAAAAAGAAAGAAAGAAAGAAAAAAGAAAGAAAGAAAGAAGCCACGATAGATGTGAAGAAATAAAGAAGCTGACAATGGTAGGCGAATAGATGAGAAAGAAAACAAAAAGAAAAAGAAAGAAGGTAAAAGAAAGAAAGAAAGAAAGAAAGAAAGACAGATAGAAAGAAATAAGCTACGATAGATGTGAAGAAATAAAGAAGCTGATAATGGTAGGCGGAGAGATGAGAAAGAAAACAAAAAGAAAAAGAAAGAAAGAAAGAAAGAAAAAAGAAAGAAAGAAAGAAGCCACGATAGATGTGAAGAAATAAAGAAGCTGACAATGGTAGGCGAATAGATGAGAAAGAAAACAAAAAGAAAAAGAAAGAAGGTAAAAGAAAGAAAGAAAGAAAGAAAGAAAGAAAGAAAAAAGAAAGAAAGAAGCCACGATAGATGTGAAGAAATAAAGAAGCTGACAATGGTAGGCGGAGAGATGAGAAAGAAAACAAAAAGAAAAAGAAAGAAAGTAAATGCCATTTAAAAAGAGAACAAAAAACTAGTTCATGATAGGCTGGTCGATAAAAACCGAAAAGAAAGAATGACAGAAACTGGCTATTATATGCTGATATAGATAAAGAAATACAAAAAGAAAGAAATCAGTTCTGATAGACTGATAGATGAAAAAAATGGAGAAAGAAAAAAGAAAGAAAGTAATCACTCTTTAGAGCTTGATAGATATGAACAAAGAGAAATAAAGATACTCGTCATGATAGACTAATAGGTGAGACAAAAAAAGAGGAATCAGGGCCGAAACTAGTCAGTAGGATGATAGATGAGAAAAACTTTGACAATTTTACGACAAGACTGAGTTCGATGATATATCTATATAATAAATGCGAATGTCAGTGTGTCACTGTGTCACACTTTTTCAAATTTACTCCTAGAGTCCATAGCCCAACATATCATACCATTTTGGAATCAGGCCGACACCGTGAGCAAATTAAAACCATTCTGGAGCGGATCTGAACGCGCAATCCTGAAATTTTGGATGCTCAAGTTTTTATTATTGCGATTATTTTCGGAATTCGAAATCTTCGCTAAAAAAAAAACAATTAAAAAGACACAACTCTCTAACTTTCAATAGCTCATGTTCAAATGAAATATTAGAGTATTTCAAAATAAAATTGTCTGTTTTCAACTTTACTCCTAGATGCTATAGCCCAGTATATCTTACCATCCGTGAGTAAATTAGAATAATTCCGGGCTGGATCCGGACCGGTAATCCTGAAATTTTGGATTCCCAAGGTTTTATTACTGCGATTGTTTTCGGCGAATTTTTTACGTGATTTTTTTGCGACGAATTTTTTGTACGATAACAATTTTTATAACATGGAAATAAATTTGATAATAATCAAAATTAATTGCGAAATCCATCGAACGTCACCCATGAAGCAAAAATAATTGTTCGTACAGAAATTAAGGACCCACGTACATCAAATTGTCTTTAAATTAAATGGTGGCAGAAGAATTATCGTTGAACTTTTAAAAGGTAAGTGTAAATATTAATAAAGAAACTCAAAATTTATCGCTGCATTGAAATGCAGCGATAAATTTTGAGTTCTTCTGTAGTTTATTGTTGCCTATCTCATACGGCAGCAGGATGCCTCGCAAAAAGAAATCTACACCAACAGAGGACCAGGCTGCAGTGAGGTAAAGAAAATACCGTACAAATGAAAACCCAGATCAAACGGAAGCCAGATCCAATGCTGAGAATATATGACTTAGGGACTCTCAACCTCCTAAACAGGCAGATCAGCCTCTGCAAGAGTTAGCTAAATTGCCTACTGATAGGGCGGGTTTTAAGTTAGTTCATAATAAAAAAGCGCTGGTTGTTCGTTTTCCGTCTGCCAGAGTCGTTATATAATCAATGTTGCCGATGCTTGTCGTCACATTTTTGTCTATTTTTGCACGACCCAGAGAGCGAAGCTATACGGCAACTAAACTGGTCAGAGAGAGTGCACACTGTAGCGTGATGAGTAAGCAGAGTAACGTTAGTAAGCTATAACCCTCGGTCACGATCCCTTGTGAATTTGTGGCCTGTATTGCCGAGATATACTCTGACACATTCACCACATGCAAAATTGTGGTTTACGGGATCAATGATTTCCCCTTTCCTAGTTGCACGCTTGGTACTTGCCCAACTCATTGGATATTCTTGGAAGAACTTAGCATTTCCATGAATTATACGGTATCGCTTATTTCTTCCAAAGCAGTTTCTAAATTAATATCTTCTAAATGCAAGGACGCTTTAAGAGCTAGGGTCAGTCCTTGAAGCGCTTCTATGGTTTAGGATGGGGACGAGTGTGGGATAACATGTCGCTGTATTTGCTTGGGTATTCTTCTGTTGTCAAGTCGAACAACATGGCAATGAATGACAGCTTCGATGACATTAGGCTTTTCAAAGAAAGCACACACAAACATACACACATTCACATGCATATATATATATATATATATATATATATATATATATATATATATATATAATTAAAAACTACAGAGAAGGTACTGCGATTAAGCTTTTTATTTAATTTTTCTTGTGTTCGAACAAGTGTTTTCTTTTCTGGATACAAAGTGTGTAGAAAATGTCCAAATATTCTGTAATTCCGAGCTCTTTCGGCTATTTTAGCCATTATCAAGGATGATTTTATTTTTGATTTGTAATTGGGTGTATGGGTTGTGTATATGTTTCTAGAGTTATAGGATTGTTTTATTACGAACATTGTCAGCACATGGTGGCCGTGTTCGGAGTTAATATTACTGAGTGTTGGCTTTTACTTCTTTTATTATTAAGGCTTCCATTATTTTTATTATTTTTTTTACATGTGGATGAGATTATTATGTTTGTATGTTCTACTAGTATGTTTCGGATGAAGTCTGGTAAGTTTATGCGTGTGTTTAAATGGGTACTAATAGAGCTGTGGTCAGATAGGTGTAACATAAGGCGTCTGGATAGGCATGTAGTTGTGCAACCGATGTAATTATTTATTAATTCGGTTTGATCAGGAATACAGTTTCTTATGGGGCATTTGAACTCGTAGATAATGTTCGTTCGTTGTAATTTTGATTTTGCTAGTGTGTTGTTATTTTGAGGATAATGTTACCTATTTTAAATTATTTTTAGTATATATATATATATATATATATATATATATATATATATACACACACACACACACACACACACACACATATATATATATATATATATATATATATATATATATATATATATATATTATGAAATTGACAAAGTCAGACAACTATTTTAAGACATTTTTATGTTTTATACATTCTTTTTTTTTTATAGATACACATATTTAAGTAAATGCTCTGTTTTTATAATAAACAGTATTAATAACATTTACCGGCCCGAATGTCCGAGAAATTTTAATAGAAAATATTCGTTCTCTGATGTGAATCGAACCTGTATTCTATACGGAACCGTCATATAGCCTGACGTGCCTTTGTCCATTTCATAATGTGTGACGTCATTTGTTTACATTTTGATACGCTTTGAGGAGATATGAATGCACGTGAGAGATTCATAGAAGATTGAAGTTTAAAAGCAGTAAAATCAAACTTGCCAATCGAGCGATTCTCCGTGGCTTGATCGGTTAAGGCACGTCAGGCTAAATAACGGTTCCGTATAGGATACAGGTTCGATTCCTGTCGGAGAACGAATATTTTCTATGAAAATTTCTCGGACATTCCGGCCGGTAAATGTTGTTAATATTGTTTATTATAAAACAGAGATTTGCTTCAATATTTGTATCTCTAAAAAAGAATGTATAAACATAAAAATGTCTTAATAGATATATATATATATATATATATATATATATATATATATATATATATATATATATATATATATATATATATATATATATTTGAATAAACACAATTTTATACTCATAATTTGTGGTGGGGACCTAGGCAACATTTCGGCCAATGCTTCTTCAGGGACCGGTTGTTGGCACAGCTGAAGTAATGACTGCAAATCTACGGGAAATGTCTTGGTGATAAGGCTGGAACGCGTCTAAAACAAATTTACGATTAAAATAAATATAATAAAATAAGAGAAAAGGTAAATGAACCAACCAGGGACTGCAAAAATTAAAGAATCACTAACTAACCTCGAAATATCTTTAAAGACCGCAAAAAACTTATCCTTTTATCAGCAGAGAGATCGTTGCTGCAATTTAAGACAAATGGTCTTCAAAACTAACAAACGAAAAAAAAAAGAAGAAAAAGGAAAAGGAAAAAAAATATTAAAAGAGGAAGAAAGAAAGATAAAAATTTCAATATAGGGTTTTATATTATATTGCTTTGTTACTTACAATCAGCTCTCTTTGGATTAATATCCTCCTTTTAATTATCAGTTAATATTATATATAAATAATTACATCGGTTACACAATTACATGCTTATCCAGACGTCTTACGTTACACCTATCGGATCACAGCTCCATTAGAACCCATTTAAACACATACAAACATTTACCAGACTCCATTAGAAATATACAAGTAGAAAACACAAATATATTAATTGCTTCCGCCTGTAAAAAAAGGTTAAAAATAATGGAGTCTTTAATAATAAAAAAGAAAAAGCCAACTCTTAACAATATTAACTACGAACAAAGCCACAACGTGCTAACCGTATTTGGAAATTAAAACACCCCTACTACACACTAAGACATACGCATAATGCACACATGCAATTAAGCTGAAAAATCAAATCATCCTTGATAATGGCTAAAGGTATAGCCGAAAGCGCTCGGAAAAATCAAACAGTTGGACAGTTCTTACACACCCTTTGTCCAGCAAAGAAAGCTCTTGTTCGTTCACAAGAAAAATTAAATAAAAAACTTAACCGTAGTACCTTGTCTGTCGTTTTTAATGAAACTTACATAAAAGAAGGATTGCTGCCTAAATATACAACTATATATATATATATATATATATGTGTGTGTGTGTGTGTGTGTGTGTGTGTGTGTGTGCGTGTGTGTGTGTGTATGTGTGTGTGTATGTGTGTGTGAAAATGAACATAAATCAATAGAATGGATAGATTTCTGAATAAAATGTAAGTCCATATATCGACCATACTTGAATCAGCAAGTTTAATAAACGGCTAAGATTCGAAGAGACTTTGTGTCGCATGATCCTGCACCGCTAACCCTCACACACCCCTGGTTAAAGATGCAAATGACTATTACAACAGGGCCTCTGGCTTCTGTCTAATCAGGGAGCTGAAATGCGCACTTGTCGCGTCTGTTTGGTCCTCTTTACCGCCGACCATGCGGCAGGGCGCAGACAGCGATAGCTTCAAAGGAGGGGAATGTGGGTGGCGCGTCCGTGCGTGTGTGTGTGTGTGCGCGCGCGCGCGCGCCCGGTTGTAATATTTGGTGTAAGGTCAGCAAGTACATATTGGGATCTCGAGAAGCAGGTTCCCCGTTGCTGAATCTCTTCAATATTCATTGTCATTTCTGAATATGGAAATGAAACAGCGGGATACGCGTTTCTCACGATGGAGTTGCATCTTAATCACATTAATATTAAATACAAAAAGGCTTCGAATAATTATATTATCAATACTAAATTGCACAGGAACACACACACACTCACACACACACACAAAAACACACACTCATACACACACACTCATACACACACACATACAGGAGACCGTTGAAGTTCAAATTCTACATCCTAACGAAATCCTATGGTCAGAATTTATCTCCTCTTAGCGCTTATCACCTTATCCTCTTCCCATGGCCTCTGTCTTCCTTCCCCTTGTTTTCGTTTTCCTTTCCTTTTCGTCCACCCACGACTACATAATGCATTAGATTCCCTTCCGTCGCTACATGTAAATTCTCGAAGACATTTTAAGAAAATTTCCAAAGAACGGAAGTGGGGGATATTTGCTTCGATAACTGTATTTCTGAATAATTTTTTTAGTAACACCATAATTCCCCACCTGATGAGACGTCTAAAAAAGGTTTTCCTTTTTTTGACGTTGAAACAAAAATGTACGATTTTGTAGTGGATATGTGCATGTTCTAATGTAACACTGCATAAGATAAATAAATATTTACGGCTCTACTTTACGTATTGAGCACTGTTTTTAAATTAATGTTTTGAACGCTGTAATCCTACTGTTCATTCTCCTGCAATTTGATATACATACATATATATATATATATATATATATGTATATATAAATAAAAAGGAAAGAACAGTAAAATTCGCTTGATGAGGAAATGGAACTAATGTCTTTGGTTTAATAACAAAATTAAATTCAGGGGCTTTAGCTTCCATTTCTGAAACATGGTCATCACTGTGTAGCGGTAAAACCATATTTTAAACCTATTAATTTATAATATATATATATATATATATATATATATATATATATATATATATAAATTAAATAATTAAGAAAGAGACAACCTTATGGTATATATATATATATATATATATATATATATATATATATATATATATATATATATATATATATGTATATGTGTGTGTGTGTGTGTGTGTGTGTGTGTGTTAGCAGTATAACCCGGCTTTGACCGGGTCTTTTATTACTGGGAATTTTTGCCGTTCAGTTGGAGCAGTTTAAGTTTAAAGTCAGCCCACCCGAAAAACAATATTAGTAACAGCATTTGGGTGCAACTGAGGCATATCCCCAAAAGTTTTTATACAAGATATATATCCAAGAACACATAGTAAATAGTAAAAGGTTACTGAGAGTTATAATGGACAGGAAGTAGTGGAGATCCATTGTCGCCAAAAATTTGGACTCAAAACCGGCACGGAAGAATTATCTATCAAACAAAAAAAAATTCAAGATCGGATGAAAACTGTTGAAATGCATAAACAACATCCGATCACACACACACACACACTCATAAATACATACACACATTTTGAGAATTAATATATATATATATATATATATATATATATATATATATATATATATATATATATATATATATATATATATATGCAGAAATATAGTCTTAAAGTGTGCTATATTTATGGGGTAAAGTGCTCAATATCAGAGATAGAGCGTGTGTAAATATAAAAGTGGACATGGAAGTCAGCACTTAGAGGCGACAGTCTGTTTCATGCTAGTGCAATAGTCGCCTGACGATTGCACTAGAATGAAACAGACTGTCGCCTCTAAGTGCTGACTTCCATGTCCACTTTTATATATATATATATATATATATATATACGAGGGTGATTCAATAAATAAGATGAATTTTTCGGTATAAGGACTTATAATATAGATAGAAGCTTACTTCATTTTTATTTTTCCACGTAGTCTCCCAGCACTGTCACACACTTTTCCCATCTGTGCACAAGCTTCCGTATTCCCTCAGCGTAAAAATCTTTGGACTGATGTCTCAGCCAGTCGCTCACAACACTTTTGACTTCATTGTCACTTTTAAACTTCGTGCCTCTCGTGAACGCTTTCAAGGGACCAAACAGGATAAAGTCTGAAGGGGCAAGGTCTGGGCTGTAATTTCCCAGCCCAGCTCGTTGATGGTCTGCACATTTTGGGCAGCTGTGTGAGGCCTTGCGTTATCATGAAGCAAGATGACTCCTTCTGACTGATGACCCCTGCGTTTGTCCCAACAGATAAGCTCAAAGTCCTTGCAATGTCATCCACTGTCACCCTTCTGTCAGACTGAATGAGGTCATTGACTGATTCGATCACCTCAGGAGACCTCGCTTCTGTAGGCCTCCCAGGCCTGTCTTCATCCTCAACAATGCTCCGTCCTTCTTTAAACAATTTAGCCCACTTGTAGACATTTTTTGGCTGAAACATGTGGCACCATACACAGTTGACATTCTCCTATGAATTTCAACTGGTTTGCACCCTTCAAATTTATTTTAGGATATTACATAGTATACATATCAAAATCGCTACACAGTTGCAGTAGTGTTTCGATGTTCATACAACGTATCTCATCAAGCTATTGTAAATTACTGACGAGGTAACGATTTAATCAGATTTAAAACAAAATACAGACCCTTTTTTACGAAAAAAGAAAAGAGGTGGGAATGTTATAATGTTTGTGATCTTTGCTTACATCAACCAATCAAATATGATCTGCGTTAAATTTAAACTAAAGGAAGAAGCAACAATTAAGAAACTATTTACCATAAATGAGTCATGACCTGTGGATTTGAAATCAATGACAGCAACAGACGTTAAACAGGAGCGGATGTGAATGGTATACATATTGCACAATTAGACGATGCCATTTCCTAAGAAAAAATAAGTGAATATCTAATAAATTGATAGACAAGTTATATGCTTTGTGAGTTTCCAACATAAAAAACATTTTTATAGTTGATAAATAAATAGCTTCTTTAAGAAACCAGTAATAATTTTAATCTATAGAAATTTTAGCGATTTTGACATTGTTTTCGATGAAATATCCTAATATAAAGAATATTGCTTTACTTTGTATTTATCCCTCTTTTAAATTGAATGTTATGAAGGTTGAAATTGTACTATGTTCGTATTCATCTTACCTGGATATATATATATATATATATATATATATATATATATATATATCAAGGCAACTGGAGATATCGATTGACGTTACACTTAAATAGTTGGAGATTATATATATATATATATATATATATATATATATATATATATATATATATATATAATCTCCAACTATATATCGATTGACGTTACACTTAAATAGTTGGAGATTATATATATATATATATATATATATATATATATATATATATATATATATATATATATATATATATATATAATCTCCAACTATATATATATATATATATATATAATCTCCAACTATTTAAGTGTAACGTCAATCGATATTTCCAGTTGCCTTGATCTACCCAAATCCCTTCTCCACATCGTTTTCCCTTTCATTCCAATCTGCTCTCGCTCCAAATCTTCCGTAACCCCCTTGCCTTGATCGATCCACTATCTTTCTCCACATCCTCTCCTTTACCACTCCTATCTGCTCTTCCTCCAAACCTTCTGTAACCTCTTGCGTGCTAGTGGCTTCCAGCCTTGCTTGGGGTGAAAAGCTTAAAAAAAATAAAATAAATAAAAATATATATATATATATCTTTTTACACTTTTTGGGGTGGGTGGGTTGGAGCTTAAACACAGGACGATTGTTTTCGCCTTCTTTTAATGTTCTTGGTTCTTTATTTATTCCCCATTTTTCCTCGGGTACCGATTTGTTCTACTGCAAGTTGAGCTATCCGAGGTTTTTCCATTTATATATATATATATATATATATATATATATATATATATATATATATATATATAAATATATATATATGTTTCTTATTTTTATATATATATATATATATATATATATATATATATATATATACCCATAAATGTAAGGCTTTAATTACAGTAGCAATTGCCCTCACATTTATAAAGACGACGTTATTAATAGTTTGATCAGCAGAGCAATATTTATCTCGTCAACCGAGACAGTATTCTATAAGCAAACTAATAACACAGACACTTGGAATCAGAAATTTCCTTTGGTTGTCGACAAATAAATCTAAATTAACTCTAAACCAATTCCCCAACACTAGAGAAATGAATAAAAAATAATGACAGAATAAACCTATTCAATTTGCAACGAAATGCACACTCACTATCGGCAGTCAGGAAAAGACTTATAAGCTATTCTGGTGCGGATTCGATTAATTTCCGAGTGTTTTACGATATCCTGAACCTATCAGAAATTCTGCGCAGACAATGAATATTTCGTGAAGCCAAACAATTGTGTATTGATTGATTTGTTTTTTTATGGCTTATCAACCTTTTAATCGTTCCAATCATGATCTTTGCTGCATCGTATTTTCAAACTAAGTTCGGCGTTGTCATACATTTTTTATTCGTTTTTTTTTAAAGTTTTATTGTGTTCCTCTTATTTGGTCACTAAGAGAATGTAGGAATTGTCTGTAGTAATTATTATCCTCAGGACTTTCTGACCATTCATTATAATTATCAATTGTTCTAATCTAGACTCTCATATTGATGGTATGCATGTATCCAATTCGTTCAGAAATCTCTAAACTATCAACTGTATGCAACCTTCTCACAGACCAATGTTTAAAACTAGATAAAAGCGAACGAATCTTGTATGTTTTAAAGAATACTATCACTCAACAGATCGCATAATCTGACGATATATAATCCCAACCGTCCTGGGTAAGCCGATAAACTACATCCGGCAGCAAGGCCTTTGAGCGGGAGATTTCAGGAATCGCTGGTCTTCCGAGGTTCATCCTAACCCGGGGTGGTAGCACCTGTTAGTTTCCCAGGTATGAGCAAATAGTTGACATCCAAACTGGGGTCAAAATATTATGAAATTTTAAAAATATGGTTTAATACCTGCAATATATTTTTGTGAAAATTTTTTACCAGCAATGAATTCTTCAAGGAAAAATTATAACCAGCAATAAAAATATTGTCGGTATTAAATAACTCATTGAGGTTGATGTGCTGTAAAAAAAAAAACTGTTGTATGTGAGTAATTGTCGTTGCCAACACTGTGACTTGAAACTAGATCGCCAGTGAGTAACATGGACGATTCTATTATTTAAAAGATCACGTGATCATAAAGGAACTGAATAAAAAGGAAGTAGCGTGATGACTATATGTTCATTGTTCACTCTTCTTGTCTACCCACTACTGCTATATGTTCACTCTTTCTAATCTATTACTGTACGGGTTACGATTCTCTTCTGGTCATTATACTATTTGGCGATTACTACTTGGACAAGTATTACTAGTGGGAACATTATTGGAAGGCATTACTACTAGTACTGGCCTCTACCAAGTCTCGTATAAAACAAGAATTTTTGGACTGATAACGATCTTTCGCTTGACATGGCAAAAGTGACAAGACAAGCCGTCCAACATTACAAAAAGAAAAAAAATATACTCCAAAACAAAGAACTTTACTAAATAACTAAAACACATCAATTGAAAACTTCCAAAAGCTGTAACATCTTAAATGAAAAAACGCATTTAAAGAGAAAGAAATGATAAAATCAGGTAGTTGACTTTCCTCACGACGCTAAACAAAACAAAAATATATAGAAAACCCTCATTATTGCTAATAAAAACGCGATAATAGTTTCTGTGTATATTTCTGAGATGAGGTATGATGTACACTATTTACATTATTCGGACTATTGTCCTCATCTTTGACACCATATTTATTACATTTATATGGAGCGAAAAGAGAGATCACCGCCCTCTGTGGGATCAGGTTGAGATCATAGACAAAAAACATCATTGGAAAATTCGTAAACTTAAGGAATCAGCACATATGCTAGGCCACAAAAATCTCCTGAGCCGAACAGGCATAGAAACTAATACAATATGGGAAACATTACTAAGCAGTTCCAGAGAAAAGCGATAATAACAAAAATTGCAATATGAGCTCTGGTAAAAACATGTATTAACAGCAAAAATTGCAATATGAGCACTGGTAAATAAAATGGTTGCTGAAAACACCGTGGTGGTGTCGATAGATCTCCTACTGAATTCCCTCTCCAAGTTCTCAACCGCCTTAACCAGGTAACCCACACTTTGCGTCCTGTCACTGGTTCTAACTAACACCTTTATCCACTGTGCCATGTGTCCTTTAGAACATCTGTGTATGAATTTTTTGGTATTATCAAGCTAATGTCTTCAGCAACGATTTTAACCGGTGCTCATTATCATCCATGTTTTTTACCAGTGCTCATATTGCAATTTTTGTTATTATTATCTTTTTATTCATGAATTACGATTTAAATTCTTCTTTCAGGAACGTGGTTGCTGCCATCACTATGAGGTCCGTTGCAAATAACTCGAATAAATTAAGTAGGAAGTTCTGCAGGTTTATTGCATCGCCATCTATTGTCGTCCGTCCTGGGTAAGACGATAAAATACAGCAAGCAGCAAGGCCTCTGAACGGGAGATTTTGAGGAGCGTGGAACCACCTCTTAATTGCTGGTGTTCTTAGGTCCACCCTAACCCGGGGTGGTAGCAGGTGTTATGGTCCCAGATATATGCAAATAGCTACCCACCAAACTGGGGTCAAGACACTATGTAACTGTAAAAATAAATTTTTAATCCCTTCAATACATTTTAGTAAAAATTATTTCCAGCAATGTATATTTGAAGAAAAAATTATTACCAGGAATACATTTTTAAAAATAAATATTAACAGCAATATATTTTTGAAAAGAAAAAAATATTACCAGTAATACATTTTTGGAAAAAATATTAGACGCATAGCACGTGGAAATAGAACAATGTACCACGATAGACGAAATAAAGAGGTCGATTCGAAATTCTAATCACCTGAAGAAGACCGAAGCGTAAAACGGCCGAAATGTTGTGAATATTGCAATGAAGACGAGCATAACAGTCCGAAAAATGTAAATAATGCAAGTAATCATAGTACCTCATCTCAGAGGTCCAATCACCTGAAGAAAGCCTGAGTGAACAACGACCGAAACGTTGTGAATATGGCAATGAAGATGAGGATAACTGTCCGGATAATATAAATAATGCAAGTAATGATAATACCTCATCTCAAATATCCAATCACCTGAAGAAGGCCGGAGTGAAAAACGGCCGAAACGTTGTGAATATGGCAATGAAGATGAGGATAACAGTCCGGATAATGTAAATAATGCAAGTAATCATAATACCTCATCTCAGAAATCTAATTTGCTGAAAAGGTCGGAGTGTACAACGACCGAGACGTTGTGAATATGACAATGAAGATGAGGATAACAGTCCGGATAATGTAAATAATGCAAGCAATCAATATACCTCATCTCAGAGAAAGATAACAGTCCGGATAATGTAAATAATGCAAGTTCATTATGACTTAAGAACCTTTAATTATATTCACACGTCTCTCATTTGTTAACTTGCCTCCTTTTCTGCGCTCCATAACGAGACTCTTCTCAATACATTATGGCTGCAGTCGTCTATCCGAACACTACTTGCTCCACATAATATTTCAATGAATATCCAGAAATAAGGCGGGGATTTCGACAAGGATGACATTTCCCCACGGACATATTTAACTTATTCAATAAGACGTTGCACAGAAAATTCGAAGATTTTATTATCAAAGAACATAAACTTGATAACCTACCTAAAAGCCAACGAACTCACTGACAAACTGCGTAGAAAACTCAAAGGATTAATCAACAATGTCATCGAAGAAAGTTATAATCATTAGCCGTTTGAGCCCTGACCACCGCTTTACCGGTGGTAGAGAAAAATGACATAATGCCCAGTTACCGGTTGAACCGTGGTAAAGAAAAATGGCTTCATACCTAATTACCGGTTGAACGGTGGTAGAGAAAAATGACTTAATGCCTGGTTACCGGTTGAACGGTGGTAGAGAAAAATGACTTTATGTCCAATTACCGTTGAACGATGGTAGAGAAAAATGATTTAATCCCAATTTACCGGTTGAACGGTGGTAGAGAAAAAATGAATTAATGCCCAGCCACCGGTTGAACGATGCGTAAACACTTGTAACTATTTTTATATCTACCGTGAAACATTACATACCAATTATTTGCGAATTTTGACTCAGGAGCTCAGACAGAAGGGTTAAAATTGTTCAAGACCACAGGACTCTAAAAGGGATAATCATATGTCTTAAAGATCACTCATGTTAAGCAACGTCGAGCCTGGTCATCGGAAATACCAGGTACTGTAAGCTTGGGTGCATGGGTGGTATAATGGCTAATGGCCCGGAAGTGTTAATCAGAAAGATGAGTTCCAAATCCAGTCGGGTTCATTATATTAATATTATATTAATGTAGTCGAAGAAAGTTCTAACCATTAATTGGATTAGGTTGTTGCATTTATTCGTTCGTTTCGTTCTGTTTTTCGTCGAATCGTTTCATGTAATTGTTATGGTCCATGTTAGGACCAAGGAAGAACAACACGAACACAAGAGTAGAAATAACGAAGATATATTACACGGAATAATAATACAAGATGTGGAAGGTGTTAGTATGACTGTCAGTCTGGTTTGGAGTGAACAACTATCGGCTCGACTCGATTCGTCCCTCTCTCTTGAGAGGCGTAGTATACATGGTGTTAGGAAGAGTTCATTCTGTAGTTATAGGTAAGGACCCATAACAATAATAATCATTCGTAGCATTTTTTTTGCTTCTTATTAACTCTGGTGATCCCGTGAAACTGTTGTTTAACGCTATTGAAATTTTATTTCAGATTAGACACCCCCTTTGAGATGAAATGCCCAGTAGACAATATTAAGCATATTCGTGGAACACGTGCGACTAAAATGCATTGAAGTACAACGAGCTGAAGCAAAATACTTGTTGGCCTGCAATTTGAGGGGTGTTTCATTCAACAATGATGTGGAGCTTAAAACATGGTTTGATGAATTTTTCCTGTCAAAATCTAGTGATGTCTATTATAGAGGCATTGGACAGTTAGTGGATTTAGTTGAATGAATCATCGGAACCATTAATCTATATATATGGAAATGTAGCCTCTGTCTGTCTGTTTGGTGTCGAACTCCTCCAAGAGTTTTGGATACAACCCCCCACAGAATTTTTTCCCTTTGATTGAAATTAAATTAAAATTTGAACAAGGGAATGACTTCTATTCAAAATATGAGAGAAAGTCAGGTGGGCATCACATCAGCAAGATCATTGAGTAATATTGAAATGCATCATTTTGTTCCACAAATTATTACAGTCATATAAAATCAATCATCATTTTCTTACAAAATTGTGTGACACGCAACAAGGTGCGAGTAATTCAGCTAGTATATAATAAGCATTAAAATAAATGATAAAAAACCAACGAATTTACGTAACTATCTAATAAGACAGAATGTATTTACAGCAAGTGATGTATCCCAAGTTAAGTACTACAATATTTAGTGACATAATCTTTTTCTGGGTAGCTGGTTCGATATGAACTATTGCAATATCGTGAAAGGGCAACACGACTTTAACATTAACAAAATATGGGCTATTTTACTGCAAATTATTGTCAATGCTTGCATTTGACGTCGACACTTAACTTTAGTTTTGGCATAGCACTATAGGCGACACATATCACTATAGGATAGGCGACACAATTCATATGCCAACAAAAAAAAAGAATAAATATTTTTCAATGTTGACTTGGTTTTGTTATAGACAGTCTGATTTTCCATGTCGGCATAAATATTGAAAAATTAACCGGTTAGAGATCAGGTAAAAAAATAATAGGATTTTTTTTCTAGCCTATTGAAGAAAAACGAAATGGCTGAATAATGGTGATCATAAAGTAAGAAAAATACCTGCATGAGAAGTCCTCATTGGTAGAATGTTTGTGCCCAAACAAGAAACGGAGATGTAAGGCGGGATCTTAATAATGGGAGACATAGTTTCACGTAGGCCATTTTTCTCATTTCCAATCCAGAGCACTTGAATAACGTAACGAAAGTGGCATTAAAAACCAAAAGAAATACGATGAAAGGAAAACAAGATGCAATAATAATGAAATATTTTTGTTGGAAAGCATTTATTAAAACGAATAAGATATTAACTAGCTACAGAAATATGAACAGAATTCGTATCATTTGGAAACATTTTTATGTATATAGAATATAAAATATTTATATTTAAGAATTATATATATATATATATATATATATATATATATATATATATATATATATATATATTGTGTGTGTATTTAGGTAGCATTTATTTCATTCATACATGTTTCATTAAATAATATAGACAAGTGTTGTCTATTTATTTTATGTAAATTCTTTACATGTCGTCTGATAAGCTTAATAACATTATAAATTATATATATATATATATATATATATATATATATATATATATATATATTGTGTGTGTATTTAGGCAGCATTTTTTCATTGATGCATGTTTCATTAAATAATATAGACAAGTGTTGTGTATTTATTTTATGTAAATTCTTTTCACAGTGTCTGATAAGCTTAATAACATTATCTTTAAACGAAGAAAGAAAATCACAATATTGATACATATTTTTCAGTCCATTCTAAATTTTCGGCTTGCATAAGTCATTATCAAAGATGACAATCAGAGTATAATATAATGCTTAATTATCCCTACAGTTGATATATATATATATGTGTGTGTATATATATATATATATATATATATATATATATATATATATATATATATATATATATATATATGTATATATATACATATATATATATATATATATATATATATATATATATATGGGGGTATATGTGCGCGAGGGTGTGCTTTCTAAAATATATGACAAATTAAAAATTTAAAAAAAAACTATTTGCAGCAAAATTATACTGGGAAACAAGAAAATGTGTATCAGCCTGCAACAATAAATTAAAAAAAAAACCTGGAAACTCTTTCTGGAGGCGATATAGCCATAATCACCTTCCAAACACAAACTATTAAATGGATAATCAGAGTTCATCTTAAAATGCACACAGGGTTTATTTATATTAAGTTACATCAAAATTGGAGACAAAACCGAATCCCTTGTAAAATACCACCACGATAAATGCGAATATATAGATTATATACATAATATAATATGGTAACATTCTTTAGACAAAGTCAATAATTTAAACTAAAGAAATAAGAAAAATAATTAAAAATAAAATAAAAAATCTAAATAAATAAAGAAACATATAAGTAAATAATAAATTAACAAACTACAAGTACTGTCTTAAACACAAGTAATCAAGAACAAATAAGTAATCAATCACAATTAACGAGGACATCGTTAACAACTCTTTAAATTAGCTACAAATACCTGCATCCGAATCCACAATTATGTGTACTCAATAGCTTTTAGTATAATTTGCAACATAACCATTACCCCCAACCCAGTAACCATAGGATAATGCAATAGAGATTATTACAAACAATGCACCATTGACCAGCATATATAAATATTCAAGCCCAAACACAACACACATTCCCTGAAGATTTCGTTCAAGAATGAAACTCAGTGACCACTTTTACGTTTTATATATATATATATATATATATATATATATATATATATATATATATTATAATTATTTAAAAAAAATTATTCCTTTGATACATAAGAGTTTTCATATTTCAAAAACAGGAACCAAGATCTCCAGTATAATTATTAAAATTAAATTGAATTAAAGTATCAATCTCTGTTTCATCTTCAGGCGAATTTTTTGGAATAACTAACTTGAAATTTACGCATCTTTATAAGCAAAAATACTAAAGAATATATATGTGTGTGTGTGTGTGTGTGTGTGTGTGTGTGTATGTGTGTGTATGTGTGTGTGTATTATTTTAGGATATTACATCGAAAATATATCAAAATCCCTATTGCGTATCCATCTCATCAGACGATTGTAAATTACTGGTCAGAATGGATGCGTTGTATGCGTATCGAAACACGAATGCAATTGTGTAGCGATTGTGACATGTTCTTGTGTAATATCCTAAAATAAATAATATTGTTCTACTTTGTATTCAGACCTCTTTTAAATCAAAATCTATTCCTTCTCATCTTACCTATATATATATATATATATATATATATATATATATATATATATATATATATATATATATATAGTGAGCGAGAGAGAGAGAGAGAAGTTGTATATATTTTGGGAGCATGTTTTCTTTAAGACATGTCTCAATGAATAATTTGGACAAGATTTGTCTAATTATTTTCAATAGGATCCTCTCAGATTCACAGACAAGTTTTCTAGTATCGTTATTAAAGGCAACGAGAAAATCACCATGATGATACATATTCCTTTATTCTGAGTACTTTCGACATTAGCACAATGTCATCATCAGGGTTGTGTTTATCATTTTTCTAAGATAAAATTGTTGTCTTCATTTGAAAGTTAATTGTTTTACTTGTGAAGTGAAAAACGCTAAGATTATGTACTGTCCGTTTTATTTTTATGAAGAGAGATAACTAAGTTATGTAATGTGTAAATGTTTTGTTCCTTTTAAAAAATAAGCTATTTAAAACTATTAGTTAAAAAACGTTTGAATTATCTGTTGTAAACTTTTTAAAACATTTGTGGTGTATACATAATTTATTTTATTAAGGATTGGTTTCAATTTTTAATATACATAGCTTATTAAAATAAGTAGACAAAAATTGTCTAAATTATTCAATGAGACACACACACACATATACATATACATATATATATATATATATATATATATATATATATATATATATATATAAAAGTGAAGATAGAAATCAACACTTAGAGGCGACAGTCTGTTTCATGAAACAGACTGTCGCCTCTAAGTGTTGACTTCTATCTTCACTTTTATATTTACACACGCTCTATCTCTGATATTGAGCACTTTATCCCATAAATATAGCACACATTAAGACTATATATATATATATATATATATATATATATATATATATATATATATATATATGATTAAAAAATTATTGACAAGATACTTTTGCTAAGTTTGTTTTTATTTTTCTTGAGCTTCTGTCCTGGACTAATTAAGATTAGAAATTGCTCAAATGATTGGCCTTTCCGGTCGCTTTTGGCTACTTTATGAGCGAATTTCAAGAATTTTCTTTTTGCCATCGAAATGGTAAGTATTATTGTAAATCTCTTATAAGTTGCTTTAATTCCCAAATAGGGCCTGGATCTTGTAGCTATGTTCAGAGATGATGTTGCTAAGCGTTTTTTTTATTTTGTAATAAAGTCTTTTTTTTTTCATCGTTTTGTGGTTTAGGTGCAAATTCCTGACAAGTTAGCGGAAAACGTAAAATGTAGACTTATTTAACATGATATATTTCGATAGTAATCCGGCGTTATCAGGAAAATAATTTTATTTAAACCAACGGAAACCTATATTACCAAAAAG
>OZ038508.1:13108683-13131183 GCA_964036315.1 Acanthosepion esculentum | reverse complement strand
AGCAAGAGTAAAGAGGGGTGCTTGAGGAAAGGATAAAGAGAAGGATGGTGATCAGGATTAAGGCATCAGTAGATGTCGATTGAAATTACATTTGAATATTTGAAGATTATAGCCACCAGGGAAGCAAGTAGGAGGAAGAGAGAAAGTGACTGTAGACGAGATGCCATACCATTATTTTTATGATAAGAGATTATAATAAAAACATGTTGAAATCGCTGCAGAAAAGATGTCATGCTTCAATACTTTGATTGCACTTCTTCAGGCGATGGTAACTGGTGATGAAAATTGACTTTAAATAATATTTAAAACCAAAGTGTTACCTCTTTTCCAAAAGTTAAAGGTGGGGTACATAAGGACAGAATTAAAAATAGACTTGTGGGTGTGTCTTGATTAAACAATTAAATGCTAGATCTACGCTGAATAGAAAAGTAAGCTCAGAGTGTGGAGGTGGGTGGGTTATTTTTTCATGTCACTATAAACCGGCGCTTAGGCATGTCATTCTTAACGAATGTGGAGACTATGGCAGCGACAAATCTATCATGAATGTAGCCAAATATGACGTTTCTTTTGTTGTAGTAGTATGGGAGGTTAAGAAGACGTAACGTTATGAGAAACATTTTTTTTTTTAAATTATGTATTCTTAAGGGGTCTGTAGATAAAAATATGTATCTCTCTCTATATATATATATGTCTATATCTCTTAGAAACCGGTATTATGATTACTTGCATTATTTACATTATTCGAGCTGTTATCCTCATCTTCATTGTCATATTCACAGCGTTTCAGCCGTTGTACGCTCCGGCCTTTATGTCTATGTCTCTCTATATATCTGTCTATATCTCTGAGATGCGGTATTATGATTACTTGCATTATTTACATTATTTGGACTATTATCCTCATCTTCATTGCCATATTCACAACAATTCAGCCGTTGTAGGCTCCGGCCTTTCTGTCTATGTCTCTCTGTATATCTGTCTATATCACTGAGAAAGAGGTATTATGATTACGTGCATTATTTACATTATTCGAGCTGTTATCCTCATCTTCATTGTCATATTCACAACGTTTCGGCCGTTGTACGCTCCGGCCTTTATGTCTATGTCTCTCTATAAATCTGTCTATATCTCTGAGATGAGATACTATGATTACCTGCATTATTTACATTATTCGGACTGTTATTCTCATATTTATCGTCATAATCATTTTTTTAAATCTATATTCAGGAAGTTTCTTAAATGTGCCTGTAGATAAAATTAAAAATGTGGAACATCTCTATATGATGCTAATAATATTGAATAGATAGCAAAGCGTATCAATATTAAAGTTGAATAAACCAAATAAAGTAATTACCCGTAGAGGGTGGACCATTATATATTAACTAGCAGCATGGCCCGGCGTTGGCCGTACTTGATTCAAAAATCGTACGACTCATACAGCAATCGCTATCACTTGACTTAAAGTATTTTTGCCCTTCCTTTCCTTTAAAGGAGTTCCCTTTGCGGTGCTGATGTTGCTACATGCCTTACTTCTTGCCTATCTCACACTGCGAATTTTTTCTAAGCTCTATACTAAATATTAAATTTGTTACGAAAAAAGAACTAAACAAAATGAACACAAAACGATCAGCTTTAAAATAGGACTCGTAACTGGAAATACCGAATGAAAAAAGAATGTTAACAACAAATATTTTTTCACACCCAACCCAGTTCTGTGGAATCAGAATCAACATTGAGTTTAAGCAAGCGAATGAGCCAATTGGAGTAAAGTGCCATGCAGATTTAAATTTTTCCCACTTGTGACGAATGCAGCTATCGATTTTTTTGCATGCTACCATGCTAGTTAATATTCGTGTCAGTCAGCTGTTTGCTATCACGCTGGCTAATAGAATCTTCCTGCCTATTCGTGGCCAGTAGAAAATGGCCGCAAACTACATGAAAACTGCCGTAGAAGCATGAAAAAATCGATTATTTCCACTATCGATGGGAGTTGGGAAATGCAAAGGTCTTGGCCTACCACTAACTTGGAGCATGTGCATGTAAATTTTGGTGCAAATCCGTCGAAAATTCCGGCCGTGCATTCGTTACACACACACACACACACACACACACACACACATACACACACAGACACACACATCCTGCCTTTTAGAGATAGAGATAAAATAATGGCTATAAAATTGTAATTCGTAATTGATTTTATTTAAAAAAATATAATATTCGGTCTTTGCTGTCGATTTCAGCCGCAATGTTATATTTATTGTCCTCGATTGATTATGGAGAGCCGATGAACCACTTACGTTTTTGTTGTGTTCTGTATTTCGATATGACCAATTTACGGTAATGCATTGTTTTTGTTATCCCTCTTTTTGTTAGTTTTTCTTTTTGTTGCTCTTTGGCATATCTGTTTTTGTTGCTGTTATATAAATTTCACACTGCCAATCGTTTATCAGAAACTCTAAAAAAAATCAGGACGTTCTCCTGATTTAAAATAACCCTTTAATAAAATAAGGTTACAGTCAATATGTAATTCTCCAACTGTGTGTCGTATCCCATCAGGACTTGACCGATCATGGCGCTCCTTAACTTCCAATCCTTTGTAGCTCTGAGTAAAGTTTTTTTTCTTTAGTAGCTCTCGCAAGCTCTGTTCAGCCATCAATTCACAAACAACAAACAAAACGCAAGAACACACGAAGAAATACAGTGAGATACACTTACACAAATACAAAAATAGAGAGACATATACAGATGGAGATTCAGGAACATACACATGAATGGGAACAGAGTGGTATACAAAAACTCTTGGAGGCTGTTTTTTTTTTCATTCTATGTACCACATCTCTTCAGGCCACAGGTGATCGTGTCTCTGCACCACTTCTATCCATTTGAAATACTAAACAAAGTTGGTTTCTTTCTTAGCTCTACATCATATTCTGCTATCAATTGACACAAGCTCGTTTGGTATGTACAATACTCGATGATTCCCCGTTTCTTCTTACTTTCGATATGTCGTGTAAGTGTTAAAATTCTCCAATCTTCTTACCTAATTATGTGTCCCAGAAATTCTAACTCGCTTTTTCTCAACTTAAGCACAAGTCCCTTTTTCGTTGCTATATTCCTTTAAACTTCACCCATTGCCATCAATATCCCACGTGAGGGTTAAGTTTTTCGAGCCCTCCTTCCACATGAAGCGAAAGAAGTTTCGACTCTCGCTTACCAAGAGTTCTTTTTCTTTAAGAATTCCTCGTTGCTTACTTTCTCTGTGCATGGAATTTTCTTTTTGAAGAACCGCTTTTCTGCAGTCTCCAGTTCTCTATTCATAAGGATGTCACATAGCAATCTCGCACTCTTTTCTTTGATTCTAACAATTTTTTTTCTTTTTCATCGTATGCACAAAAAACAAAACTCGCGCGCAGACACACAGACACCAAAAGATACGCCCCTCTCCCGCAACCGTAGAGCGATACACGCACATTTACACTCACTGTGACAAAGAAAGGCAGATGAAACAAGCATAAACACATTGATTCACGCAGATATCAAAATCGCGTTCTCATAAGGCAAAAAAAGAGTAAGCAGGTGAAAAGTAAAAAAAAAAAGAAGAAATGCTCCAAGACTAAAGACAATGGTAGTCAAATTCACAAGTGCATTCTTCGTCGGCAGGACTTGGAGGACCTCCGCCGAGAGTAATATCCGGATTTTCTCCAAGTGCAGAAAATGAAAAGATAAACAGTTTTTGTTCTTTGAATTTTGGCTTTATTTTAATTTTGAATTACTGGAAACGTATTACCTATCTACAACTTGCCAAAACGGTAAAAAAATTATCAACTGAATTGGACTATTATTTTTTAAAACGACTATTCAATCTTTAACATATATATATATATATATATATATATGTGCGTGTGTGTGATATATATATATATATATATATATATATATATATATATATATGTGTGTGTGTGTGTGTGTGTGTGATATGTGTGTGTGTGCGCGCACGGGTGCGCATGTATGCGTATATGTGAGGCAATTTTGAAAAATCTCTCCGTATACATGAATTTACGTAAGTTTAATATATAAATTTATATATATATATATATATATATATATATATATATATATATATATATATATATATATATACAAGCATATATATATACAAATATATATATATATAAATATATATATAAATATATATATATACAAATATATATAAATATATATATATATGTGTGTATGTGTATATATATATATATATTCACGTCTATATCTATGCATACATATATCCATAGAAGGTACATATCTTTATCCGTTCGTGTATATCAATATATGCGTATATATCTATGTTGGTGGACTTTCCCGTCTTATTCGACGTATGAGTGTCAGCAACTTAGTTTCTAGAAACCGACAGCCAGACACCAGCACACATGATTTGAAGGGCTAAATATAGAGACCTGGTGCACTACTGGGTTCTAAAGCCTTGGATGGCAACTGGTCTAGGAGAAGGACAACTCTGAATTCAAAACCTGCGGAGGGTCGTTTCGGGACCTTGTGGCACGTAGTACACCAGGTCTCTGTATTCGGCCCTTCAAAATGTATGGATGGTTCTTTACAAATCTTTGCCATTATAACCAAATCATATGTGCCGGTGACTGGCTCTCGGTGACTAGGACCTGTGTTGCTTGACCCTCAGAAGTCGGTAAACGACGGGAGAGTCCAGCACATGTACATATACATATACATACATACTTCTAAACTCGATGAATTAATGGATTTGTATATAAAAAAACAATAAGTTTAGTGTATACACACACACACACGCTCACGCACGCACACACACACACACACACACACACACACACACACACATATATATATATATATATATATATAGATAGATAGATAGATAGATATGTTCACTTTTATATATATACATATATATATATATTTTTTAAGCTTTTCACCCCAAGCAAGGCTGGAAGCCACTAGTACACAGGGGGTTACAGAAGGTTTGGAGGAAGAGCAGATAGGAGTGGTAAAGGAGAGTATGTGGAGAAAGATAGTGGATCGATCAAGGCAAGGGGGTTACAGAAGATTTGGAGCGAGAGCAGATAGGAATGAAAGGTGAAAGGATGTGGAGAAAGGGAGTGGATAGATCAAGGCAACTGGAGATGTCGATTGACGTTACACTTAAATAGTTGGAGATTGTATTTGTCAGGGAAACAGGAATAAGGAAGGGAGTTCCACAGGCGAGATGTGCGAGACATGAAGCTATTGGAGTAGAAGAGACGTCTACATCTAACAGTTTCAACGGTGAAGTGGTGGGAACGGGATGCCAGCCTCGTAGTACGTTTAAATTCACGAGGCCTAGGATCCAGCGAAATATATATGTTCACTTTTATATATATATATTATATATATATGTTCACTTTATATATATATATATATATATATATATATATATATATATATGTTCACTTTTATATATATATATATATATATATATATATATATATATATATATATATATATATATATATATATATGTATATATGTATATATATATATATATATATAAGCCAGTGGTAGAACCTTAGATGTCTATCCATAAAACTCCTGGTTCAAATATTGGCATTCCCAGATTCTGAGATTTTCATAACATTACTCGTGACAACGACCTGTTGAAAATTACCTGATCAAATTAGTCAAATTAGATAAGTACATTGTCATATTTTTTTAATTTTTTTTTATTTCGGTAACTTTTTTCTCCAAGAAATCACGTTGGAGGGTTAGTCACTTTGTGATCCCGCGTGGATAGAATTTTCACTTTTCGACCCTAAGACACCCTGTTCGGATCTTAGCATCAGTGATTTGTCAGGAAGGTGACTGCTCAATGTTATCGGACTGTAGAGACGGTCTTAGCGTGCGCCGCCTTTGGAAAGTTTCTGAAAACCATACCACGGATTGACCGAATCCTTATGAGTGAAACTAAGTAGACGGAACTATTTTTGAATTGTCGTTGGTTGTACTAGTACTAAGTCACAAGTCAACGTGACCAAGATTTTGAGCTTATTGGTCCTGTTCGCTCTATCCCAGAAACTGTAACTAAGGTTCTTTCAGTATAGATGTAGTATAAACGACACGTGGGCTCTGTTAGTCTAAAACAAACACAAATATGACTGAGCAGACATCTGCAAAAGGGATTGGTTAGCCGCTCAATTAGGCAGAGATACTTCGATACGAGCTGCTCGCCATCTATGACTATCTACATAAAATTACCTTTTCTATAATGCCAATTTCAATGTGACAAATAATTTATTTGTTTTGTCTACACGGTGTTGACCGAAGCCTTGTCATTGAAATTGGATAGACGAAACTGTCGATTCTTGTTGATGAAGTCAGACTTTCGCCCGTGTGTTTGAGCGTACTGATTATCAACAGATTTCGCTAGACTCTGTGCTATTCTCCTAAGATCCGATAATCATCGTTGCAGAATGAGCATCACGTTAGCTCTGTGGTCGTTGAAGAAATGAAAATTTATTTGAGCGGCAATCTGCTACAGGGATTAGCTAACAATCCTAGCAGACTCCATGGTCTCCCTAGACTGATCGATGCCTAATTATTGTATTCGCCTTTTTAATCTATAACAACGAGGTGTTGCTTAGTTTTGACACAAGGTCATATGCATAAGTTAGACAATTAGAATCGAAATCGCAATTAACGACATCTGACATAAGAGAATGTACAAAGACGTACGCCTCAGATTCAGTAAAGTGAAAAATTAAACTCTGAGAATGTTTAGGGTTCGACCAACGATACCAGTGATCTCAAAATCTTTCATTTCGGGTCACAATATCCATTTTCGCCGACGCAAGAGAATATAAAGATAGTACTTTAAATGACTGAACAAATCCTGATTTGAACTTTACTTTTTAATAATCACCTTGGTATGGTAAAAACTATAAAAATAAATGAAAGAATGACAAAAAAAAAAAAACTTTAGAGGAGATGGATGTAATCAGCGACTCATATTTTGGAAACTTCTAATCTGGAAAAACTATTATTAGTATCAAGTAGAGATTTGTCTTAGAATATTAAAAAAGGATTACTTAGGATTTCAGATCCAGACTATGGCAAAGTAAACCCATTCTCTATGTAAAAAGATCGACTCTATAGTTTCAGTTAAAATTATAGATTACAATTTGGGAAATATACCCTGACCTAATCGAGAAACTCTGAATATTTCCTTGTTACTGGAGTTGTTCTATATACTGGTTGTATAAATATTTACTGTATGGTTTGTATATCTCATGGGAGGTAAATGAATCCGGTCCGTTCGGAGTTCTAAAGACGACTTCTCCAGACACAGGAGTATCTCCATATTACATGTAAGACCATTTCTTTTCCTGGATATAATAACGTCCATAATGGGGGGAACTTGAAATGGGAAAGTAAACCCATTCTCCGCTAGCTCTCCCGTTAGAGTCTAATATGACTCTTGTAAAGAAAGAGTATGGCAGATCTATGTAAAAAGATCGACTCTATAGTTTCAGTTAAAATTATAGATTATATACCCTGACCTAATCGAGAAACTCTGATTATTTTAGACATTTATTATAATAAAATAAAAGATACAGATTACATAGTTGGAGCTGGTCTATAATCCATATTGTACTAATTTGTGCAAGTTGTCGAGCATCCTTTTATGGTGGTTGGATCTTGTATCTACGTACCTCTGGTTGTGGAAATCTTTAGTGTATGGTTTGTATATCTCCTGGGGTACATAGTTAACTCCTAGACGGAAACTACATTTTTCGAAAAGTTATAAAAAAAGGCGACTCATCATCAAAATCATCCGCTTGACTTTTGTAATCATAGTGAGAAAGGATCCGAATGAATCGCCATATTGAATCTCCTCCACAACGGTCTATCAACAATAGGCATCAGCAATTCAGGTATAATCCTAACAAGTTTTTGCGTTGGCGCCCTCTGGTGATGTACAGGCTGTCTTGCCTTGTAATGTGCACAAATCACGCCATTTTTCTCTGTTTGATAGTGGCGAGATGAAGTTCCTGGTGTACATTATTTACATTATTCGGTCTATTGTCCTGATCTTTGTTGCCATTTTTATCACAACGTTTCGGCCAATGTACGCTCCGGCCTTCTTCAGGTGGTTGGAATGTCGAACTAAAACCTTTATTTCGCTCGATGAGTTAGACTGTTCTAGTTCCACGTGCTATGTCTAATGGATGTCAGTTATCAATTATCACCTGTTAATTCCGCCTTTCCAAGTTCTCCACTGCCTTAACCAAGTATTGAACTCACAAATCTTTGGGCCCTCTCACTGGATATAATCAACGCCTTTATCCACTGTGCCATGTGTCCTTAAGATTAGAAAGAGTCATATTAGACTGTAACGGGAGAGCTAGCGGAGAATGGGTTTACTTTTCCATTTCTAGTTCCCCCATTATGGATGTTATTATATCCGGGATATAATAACACCGTAGTTTACGGACTGAACGAAATGGCTGAAAGGAAAGAAATGACTCACATGTTTTGTTCTCAGAGACTTTTATACCATTAAGACATACAAGAAATAAATATATACATGTGTCCCACGCAGAAAAGGATATATCACGGCAAAGAAGTGTCTAAGAAGGATCGAAAAGAAATGGTCTTACATGTAATATGGAGATACTCCTGTGTCTGGAGAAGTCATCTTTAGAACTCCGAACGGACCGGATTCATCTACCTCCCATGAGATATACAAACCATACAGCAAAGATTTATACAACCAGTACAATATGGATTATAGAACAACTCCAGTAACAAGGAAATATTTGACAATAATAAAGCTTGATTTAACAAAGCACTAAAACGCAGCAACCACAATGTGAAGCGGGAATATGTTGTAAGAAATAAGACTAAAAGATAATAATAAGCTGATCAACGTAAGCGTAACATAATAAGGTTCAACCAACCATACCACAGTAATGTCAAAACAAATGTAGGTAGAATTTTTCTGAATTTAATTCATAAACACTTCAGTCATTCACCAACACTGGAAAAGATTTTCAACAAAAATAACATTAAGGTAAGCTATAGTTGTACAAAAACGTAGATAATTACATATTCCATCATAATAATAATGCAAGGAAAACACTAAATAATAATCTTACTAAAGATCAGAGCAACACACACATATAAAGTATATACACACACACACACACACACACCCACACACACACACACACACACACACATATATATATATATATATATATATATATATATATATATATAGTATTTACATTATTCGGACTATTGTCCTCATCTTTGTCGCCATATTTGTCACAACGTTTCGGCCGTTGTACGCTCCAGCCTTCTTCAGGTGGTTGGAATTTCGAACCGAACCCTTTATTTCGATCATTGGGGTAGACTGTTCTAGTTCCACGAGCCATGTTTGATGGATGTCAGTTATCAGTTATCTCCTGGTAATTTTTCCCTCTGAAAGTTCTCCACTGCCTGAACCGGGTATTGAACTCACACTCTAGAACAGTCTACCCCAGTGATCGAAATAAAGGGTTCGGTTCGAAATTCCAACCACCTGAAGAAGGCCGGAGCGTACAACGGCCGAAACGTTGTGACAAAGATGGCGACAAAGATGAGGACAATAGTCCGAATAATGTAAATACTGTACATAATACCTCATCTCAGAAATATAGACAGAATATATATATATATATATATATATATATATATATATATATATATATATATATATATTACCAGCAGTTTCTTTTAAGAGAAATATATTATTAGCAATACATTTTCGAGCCAAAAAATACTATCAGTAATGCATTTAAGAAAAACAGTCTTACCCGAGAAGGCGCAAGGAGTCATTTTCCTGAAGAATAGCATCAGCTATGCTGATGATGGGCAGGATAGGGTCTCTCAGATGATTAATAGAGAGAAGTTTAGGTTTCATATATTAATATCTACATATTCAGTTAAATATATATAAATCCTTGATAATAGCTGATAGAATAGTCGAAAGCGCTCGGATATATAGAACATTCGGACAGGTTTTACATACATTATGTTCAGAAACGAAAACATTTATATGACCACAAGAAAACCAATTAAAAGCTAAATCGCAGTATCTAGTTAGACGTCTTTAAAGAACCTTACATAAAAGAGGGATTGCTGCCCAAACTCACAATTATATATATATATATGTATCTCTCTCTCTTGATATATATATATATATATATATATATATATATATATATATATATATATATATATATATATATATATATATATATATATAATCCTTCTTTTATGAATCCTTTGCTTTTATTCAATTTTTACAATAAAACCATCCGGTAGTTTAAAAGGGACTTTAATTTACATTGCTTTATCACGTTTTCTGCTAGAGAATGTGAAATTGTTCTATGGACCACTAGAATATTGCGGTGAACCCCCAATCTTCTATGTTTTTGTTTTTTTGTGAGGACCGCCAGTAATATTACATAGACCCCTTGGGTTCATATAGAGCCCGGTTGAGACCCATTGCTTTAGAATCCCCAAAAGCAATTTAAGCCGAACGCTTTCACCAAGAGCACATCTTCTTTCTAACACTTTCCTCACGGTCATTCACTTGGTTTTCTATCTACCCGGTTTCCTACCTACCCGGTTTACTATCTACTCGGTTTCTTATCTACCTGGTTTCCTATCTACTCGGTTTCCTATCTACTCAGTTTCCTATCTACCCAGTTTTCTATCTACACGGTTTCCTATCTACCCAGTTTTCTATCTACCCGGTTTCCTATCTACTCGGTTTCTTATCTACCCGGTTTCCTATCTACCCGGTTTCCTATCTACCCGGTTTCCCATCTACATGGTTTCTTATATACTCAGTTTTGTATCTACCTGGTTTCCTATCTACCCGGTTTCCTATCTACCCGGTTTCTATCTACCCGGTTTTCTATCTATTGAGTTTCCCATCTACACGGTTTTATTTCTACCTGTTTTCCTATCTACCCGGTTTCCTATCTACTCAGTTTTCTATCTACCCGGTTTCCTATCTACCTAGTTTCCTATCTACCCGATCCTTCCTGTAATCTTTTTTTTTCTCTTCATTTTTCACTCTTCGTTTCTTTTTGTCTTCCGATTTCCTTTGATTTTTTGGTTTTGCCGCAAAAGAAAATCCGTTGACACATTTTATAAAGTACAAAGTTACGGGCGATCGAGGTGGGCGACGATTATGCATCTTGGCGGCTTGAGGGTTTGAGAATCTCTAAGAGGCGGCCAGGAGTGCGAAGAAGGGTGGGAAGAGACGGCTAGTTGGGTTGTGAGAGCATCTTCTCAAAATTCACTCCTCGTAAACATGTTATTGGGAAAATCATCGGCCTTTCTCAACATTATTCACCTGGTGACACAATTGTCTTTCTTTTATTTTTAGAAAAAAAGAAAATATCTTCTGACATGCAAATTCATCCCACTTTCTAAACATTCTGCATTTGTTTTACGGTATTTTCTCCTTTCTTTTATAGTTATGCATTAATTATTCCTTTATTTCCAAACAGCGGCCACTTAATTTTCTGCAGCTTATTATTATTATTATTGTTATTGTGTGATTTTCTTTGAATTCTGGTGTGTACTCATTTCTTCCCGGGTCCCAACCAGAGACCTAAGGTCAGAAATAACATCATGACATTTTATACTGAGCAATTAAAAAAAAAAAATAATCAGGTCGGTTGGCTTTTATTTTTCCCTGTCAGTATGAATTCGTATGTCCCAGAGGATAGTTACATCGATATTTCGGGTAACTGTGTCTGGTTGGTGGTTATACCATGTCACAGAAGTTTCGATTTTGGACTTTTTGCTTAAATTCCAGTGCACATATGTCGCTACCATGTTATGTCTCTGGGTATATTATTTTTTTTGCTAGTTCCGGACACCCTAAGATAATATGGTCCATTGCAAAAAAAAATAAAAATAAATAATAATTACTTAGATAAAGATCTTCGTAAAGTGTGGGCTGTACCTGTCAGAACAATTTTTTGTATCTCTTTGAGGCATGGACTTCCAGGGATCCCTTCAATTAGTCTACTGGAATCTTTTCCAACCAGTCCAAGGGCTCCAACTATAACAGGGATTGTTGATGTTCCCATGTGCCACATTTTTGAGATTTCTATTTCAAGGTCCTTGTATTTTGACAGCTTTTCGAATATCTTCAAAGATACAGTCCTGTCTGCAGAGACTGCCATATCAATAAGGAGGCACTTATTTTGTTTGTGGTCTTTAATAACAATGTCTGGGCGGTTGGCTTTGATTGTTCTGTCAGTGTCTATTGTGTAGTCCCATAGAATTGTAACAGGTCCTATCTCAGAAGTCTTGGTGTTGTTCGTACCAGTTTCTTTCAGTTTCCTTCCCGTAGGAGTTGCAAATTTTCCAGTGCAGATATTGGCCCACTCTGTCATGCCGGGTTTTATATTCAGTGGGTGCCAATATCGTGCAATCTGATACAAGATGATCAATGGTTTCTGGATATTTATCACAGAATCTGCATTTTGGGCTAACACAGTATTTTAGTATATGTGCTTGATAATTCCTAGTTAACAAGCATTGGTCCTGTGCAGCAATGATAAAACCTTCAGTTTCAGCTTTCAACCCTGCTCCAGCTACAATTGGAATTGTTAATGTCCTCACGTGCCATATTTTTGAGATTTCGATTTCTATCTATTTTGATAGGTGTTGAAGATCTTCAAAGATACTTTACAATCTGTAGGGACAGCCATGTCAATAAGGAGGCATATTTTGTCTTTGCGACATCTAATCACGATTTTTGGGCAATTAGCTTTGATTGTTCTGTCTGTGTGTATTGTGTAATCTCATAAAATTGTTGCATGTCATATCTGCGTAAATATTATTATTATTATTATTATTATTATTATTATTATTATTATTCCTTTGATTTCTGGTGTGTCCTCATTTCTTTCTGGGTCCCAACCAGAAACCTAAGGTCAGTAATGGCATCATCACATTTTCCACTGAGCAATTTTTGAGGTAATATTTTACATAGATAAAGTTCTTCGTAAGATACAATGCAGTCTGAAGAGACGGCCATGCCAATAAGATAGCATTTTTTGTCTTTGCAGTCTCTACTAACGATGTCTGGACGATTAGCTTTGATTGTTCTGTCTGTGTGTATTGTGTAGTCCCATAAAATTGTAACAGGTCCTATCACCGTAATCGGGTCTGGGCGGCGCTAATACCTGTTTCTTGCAGTTTCCTTCCCGTAGAAGTTGCAAATTTTCCAGTGCAGATATTGGCCCACTCTGTCATGTCGGGTTTTATACTCAGTGGGTGCCAATATCGTGCAACCTGATACAAGATGATCAATGGTTTCTGGATATTTATCACAGAATCTGCATTTTGGGCTAACACAATATTTTAGTATATGTGTTTGATAATTCCTAGTTAACAAGCATTGGTCCTGTGCAGCAAGGATAAAATCTTCAGTTTCAGCTTTCAACCATGCACTATGTAGCCACTGATGGGTACAGTTTTTGTCTACGTCAGCTTGTTTGGTACGGTCAGAGTATTGGCCGTGGAGCGGTTTTTCTTGCCATTATTTCTGTATCTGGTCGGTTGCATTTGTCTTTGCTTTTTTTAAGTATTTTTCAGCTTCAGCCGGTGTATTGTGCTTTACTTGTATTTCTTTACCCACTTGGAACTCCATTTTGAACTTGTCGGCTTCATTTATTACTGAATAAAGTCGCTTACTACTTTCATGTTCTTTGACACAGATTATCATCCAGTCTTCTGTTGTCCATTTTCTTTCTCTTCTTAATTGCCATTCTTCGTATTTTACTTGTAATTATTTCTCGTATTCTTCTTTAAAATCGTTTTCCTTTTATTCCTTCTTCAAGTTTATTTTATTACACGGATTTTATTTTATTTTTTCTTCTCTGTCCTTTTTTCTCTTACTCTTGAATTTCAACTTCTTGTTACTATTATTATCAGGCATATTTTTATGTCTAACATCAACCAATCAGATTTTCTTTCGTTAATAACAACGCGCTTTACCACCTCCGAACTCAGATGAGTTATTGTTGTTGTTGTTGTTGTTGTTGTTGTTGTTGTTCTTCTTCTTCTTCTTCTTCTTCTTCTTCTTCTTCTTCTTCTTCTTCTTCTTCTTCTGTTTCGTCTTCTGCTCATTCTCCTTCTCCTTCTGCCTCTTCTTCTTCTTCATCATCATAATCTTCCACTGATTCTGCTTCTTCATCTTTTTTTCCTCCTTCATCATCATCTACTTCTTCTTCTGTTTCTTCTGTTACCTCATCTTTCTTCTTCTTCTGCTTCTTCTTCGTCATCTTCTACTGCTGCTTCTCATCATTATGTTCTACTTCTGCTTCTTCATCTTCTACTTCTTCTTCTTCTTCTTCTTCTTCTTCTTCTTCTGCTTATTCGCCTTCTGCTACTTCTTCCTCTGCTTCACAAACTTCTTCTGCTGCTGTTACGGCTTCTTCATCTGTTTCTTTTTATTGTTGTTCTTTTTCTTCTTCTGCCTCATACTTGATCGTCTGCTTCAGCTTCTTCTTATGGGTCTTCTTCATCTTCTTCTTCTTCTTCTTCTTCTTCTTCTTCTTCTTCTTTTCTTCTTCTTTGTCTAGGGTTTCTTCTCATTCTTATTCTATTTCTTCTAGTTCTCCTTGATCTCCTAATTCTTCTTCTTCTGCTGCTGCTGCTTTTGCACCTTTTTTTCTTCTTCTGTTTCTTCATCTTCATCAGAGATTCTTCTGCCACTTACTTTTATCATCATCTTCTTTTGCTGTTGCTGCTGCTGCTATTTCTTCTCCTCATTCCTGCTTCTTCTTCTTCTTCCTCCTCCTCCTCCTCCTCCTCCTCCTCTTCTTCTTCTTCTTCTTTCTACTGTATAACATTTCTTCTATCGAACTTTTCTTCTTGCTTTTCATTTTTCTTTTTCTTCCTTTTAAATCTTCTCCATTGTTTTTCAATAATCTTTCTTCACACTTCCTTACCACACCAGCTCACTTATCCACTCCCTATTAAATTCACCTTCTCTCAGCCTTTTCATTCCGACATTTTGTTTATCTATGCCCCATTTAGCATTTTAACAAAAAATGATTTCCATTCAATCTGTACATTTTACTCATGGGTTTAGTCCGTTTTTCAAATTAATAGTTTATCATTCCATTTCGATACCATTCATTTGTCAACACATTCTGAATATATATGACTTTAATATGAATAGCAACTAGCCAGATGCTTCTATGTTCTTCAAGACCTCCAATATCTCGATCTGCACCGCTTAATTGATGTTTTTACAGGTCTACTCTGACCAGAGTGGTAGCCTCAGTTAGGTTTCCAGATATGGGCAAATAGTGAAACCCCAAACAAAGACAAAATAACATGAAGGCCTAAAAAAAACCTTTTCATAGTAAAAGTACCAGAAATATTTAATATAGAATTACTACCAATACATTTTATCTGTACTTGAAGGCATAGAATTACATTTCACATAAATTACATATATTTAGTTATAGGCATGAATTTGTCTTCAGAATATTTAGATTTCGGCATTATATAACCCCGACAGATTCATGTGCCACTAAATAAAAGATATTAAGGTATTTAATTTTGTGGCATGGACAATCATCTCATGCTGTTACACGATTTAGTCAATTCTTCCGTTGCAGTCTATATATATATATATATATATATATATATATATATATATGTAAGAAATATAGTTTTAAGTAGGCTATATTTATGGGATAAAGTGCTGAGTATCCTGAGAGAGAGCGTGTGTAAATATAAAAGTGAACATTGAATTCAATACTCAGAGGCGACTGGCTGTTTTATGCTACGCGCAATGGCGGCCTGACGATTGGGTCTAGCAAGAAACAGCCTATCGCCTCTGAGTGTTGACTTCAATTTACACTTATATATATACAGTGAGGTGAAACAAGTATTTGGACAGTAAAAAAAATGGATTTAGAATCTATAATGAAAGAAAAGCATTGTCTAAAGCTCCCAATATATTCGTAAAACAATTAGAAATGCAAATAAACAGCAAAAATAAATTATTTGACACGTATATATATTTTATATACAAATTATTAAAACAGGTAGTGAAAAAAGTATTTGGACAGAATATAAATTATGCTTTAAATGTGTTTAATATTTACTTGGTCCTCCTTCATTTGCAAGCACAGCTCTCAGTCTGTTCCTGTAGCTCTCTACAAGCACCTGGCATGATTTGGTGGGAATTTTAGCCCACTCTTCTTCTGTAAAAACTTTCAATTCACTGAGGTTCTTTGGTCGCCTTTCACGAATCTGATTCTTCAGTGTTCTCCAAAGATTCTCTATTGGATTCATGTCCGGCGATTGGCTGGGCCATGTCAACACGTTGATGTTATTTTTTTGAAGCCATGCTCGTGTTGCTTTGGCTGTATGTTTCGCATCGTTGTCCTGTTGAAAAACCCAATCTGGTCCAAGTTCTAATTTCTCAACTGATGACTGCAAGCAATCTTCTAAAATCTGAATATATTTAGCTGCATTCATTGTGCCCTCAATAATTTTCAGTTGTCCCGTACCTTTATATGCAAAGCATCCCCAAACCATAATGCTACCGCCTCCGTGCTTCACAGTGGGGATGGTGTTCTTTTGATTGAAGGCTGTTCCATCCTTTCTCCAAACATGGGTAGCATCGTTGTGGCCATAAAGTTCAATCTTGCTTTCATCAGACCATAAAATTTTATTATAATAGTCATCATGCTTTTGTAAATTCGTTTTGGCAAATACAAGTCTGGATTTTAAATGAGGTTTTTTAGCAATGGGGTTTTGCGAGGAGAGCGAGATTTTAATTGTTGTCAGTGAAGTTCAGAACTTATAGACCTCTTGCATACGTGAGTTCCTGCATTGCTGAGATATTTTTGAAGTTCTCTCCGAGTCACAAAAGGGTCATTTTTTACTCGCCGTACTATTTTCCGTGAACATTTTTGTGATATTTTGTGCGGTGCACCTGTTCTTGGCATATTTACATGAGTACCGAAGGCTTTCCATTTCTTAATTATGTACCCAACAGCGCTCACAGGTATACATAGGTCTTTAGAAATCTTACGATAGCTTTTTGTTCTTTATGTGCAGAAATAATTCGATCTTTAAGATCTTTCGACAGCTCTCTTTGCTTTGGCATCCTGCAGTACTGTTAGTGCGACGTCTTGGGATGAACTGACCATCAAGATAGCTAACACCTTTAAGTAATGCACGTTTTAGACTATTCCATTTTTTATGGTTATACGTTCTTTTTATAGATAAAAAATATTTAAGTAAATGCTCTGTTTATAATAAATTTGTTTTTCTTTAAATTAAATTATATATATATATATATATATATATATATATATATATATATATATATCAATATTCAAGACAGAGCAAGGATATAATATAAAAGGCCCAGACACTAATATTCCATGGTTATAATTTATTACATTGGAAACGTGATTACGATCCAATTCATCAGACCTAAAATTCAATTTACTCTCATGTTAACGTGAACTTGACTACACTATAATTCCTAAAGAGGTGTAGACCCTCCACAAAAGAGGCAAACTTCTAGGTGAAAGCTTGCAGACTCAAGTATATACCAGACAAATAATTACCTACAGATTCAGATATAAAAACTACAGATACTTACGTATAGATTCGGGTATATACATGACTAATGCTTACCTAAAATCTCCTGTACACGTCTGACCCAGTGTTTACTTATAGACATGTCAATCTTTACATACTGGCGTAAGCTAAGTGCTGAAAATGTTTACATATAGACTCAAATATAAAACCCGAACAATATTCACCTTTAAACACAAGTATAATCATGACAATCTATACTTATAGACACAAATATAGCCCTGGCAATATTTATTTATTTACACAACTATAAATCGGACCAACGTTTACGTATAGACCTAAATATAATAACACATTAAATAATCCAGCAAATTTGATATGTCGTAAAACCCACTAATTTAATAATAAGTTTTAGAACTGACTATATTTTGTTTTGTTGGGGTGAATATTAAAACAAAAAAAAATGTTGAAATTTTAGACGAACATCCATACCGATAAGCTTCTGTCGGATAACGAGATAATTTCATAGCCACACCAATTATATATAATCATTTATACAAAGATCGGAGGTCAACTTGAATATTATTTGGTCCAAGTGCAGAGAAGTTTGATTAAATTTCTAATTGCAGCGAATCGAAGACATTATTTTTTTTATCAATTCTTACAACGTTAATTGATTAAAGCCGTTGTTTTCTGCAATTTCATTGGAGATTTAATTATCATTAGTCAATTAGAGAGAATTGGAATTTGTTTACCATTCTTTGAACCAGTTTAATTTACCTTCAGATTTACTTTCTCACCTATCTTCTTCTTCTGACTAGCAATATCATATTATCTATCTATCTATCTATCTATCTATCTATCTATCTATCTATCTATCTATCTATCTCTCCCTATATATATATATATATATATATATATATATATATATATATATATATATATATATATAAGATCTATTTTTGGGGGATTCATATATCTGAGTCAACATATATGTTGTTTTCTTTTTCAAACAGGTAAATTAGTGTCAACTAGCCTAAATATAGAAAGTCATCGTAAAGAACATGTGCCTTTCGAACATGCATTCCTTATGCGAGGAAAGCATCTTAGTTAATATATATATATATATATATATATATATATATATATATATATATATATATATATGGGGTAGGTGTTTATGCGAGAGTTTCTCTGTTTAAACGAATCAGTCAATCTACATGTGTGGAGACATCTTTTTTATGTTTATATATATATATATATATATATATATATATATAAGTATATTTAAACACACACACATATATTTATATGTATATATATATATATATATATATATATATATATATATATATATATATATATATATATATATATAGGAAAGAGAAAAAAAACGAAACTCTTATCCAGATACATTCTCGAATAAAACGACAAAACTGAAAAAAGAAGATAGAAAATTATTAAAAGATTATTAGACGACTTGAATATATATATAAAAATATATATATATAAGAACGTATATATATATATATATATATATATATATATATATATATATATATATATATATATATATAAAAGAACATAAAAAATATAAAAGAACGTATATATATATATATATATATATATGCATATATATATATATATATATATATATATATATATATATATATATATATATATATATATATATATATATATATACTCACTATATGGTCAACTAGGTTCCATCGTTTTACTGTTGGACTAGCTAGATGCAAACGGAAATTCTATTCATTAGTTTCTTTTCTTGCCTGTGGAACTTTCCACCATTCTTTTTTTTTTTATTTCTGCCAAAATAATTAAATAAAATAGAATAAATCTCACTCCTTTTGTTCGGTCTCGTCCCCAGCAGCCGACGACAATGCTAGACCATTTCAAACTCTAGCTTTCGAAAGACAAATCAATTTTAACTACCAAACAAACCTCTACAATGGCCCTTGATAATACCTAATAAAATTACTTGAAGAGGAATAACAAAATATGAACTTCGGCCAGTTTCTTTAAATCTTCCAGCATAATACTGAAACTGAACAAATTGGACTTGTTTTAATATATATATATATATATATATATATATATATATATATATATATATATATATATATATATATTGTCATCCACAGACAGACTGTTTCACTGTATCACAGCTCATCAGTGTGGCTAGACGTCCGGTTGCCTTTGGCTGGAATCGAAAACCGGGTGAATTCGCGTCAGTCGTAAATTTTACCCTGAAGCCTTTGGCTCACGGCAGAGAAGGTGAATTTAAGCGTATTTATTTTTAGATAAACACACAGTGACTGAGAGAACTCGATTCGATTTACCGAAGAGTATATATATATGTGTGTGTGTGTCTGTGTGTGTGTGTGTGTGTGTGTGTGTGTGTGTGTGTGTGTGTATGACATTTTTATTCTCTTGATACTTTCGGTTGAGCACTATTGAGAGATAAGGTAATTGTAAACAGTAGTCGTCTCCCCTAACGTAACGCTCTTCATTAAATGAATCGAGCATTATGGCTGTCTGGAGTTTGTTTATATTCGTAAAAAATAAAACGCCAGAGTTTCCCTTTACTTCTGTCGTGCTAATAGCACAGGTACAGAAAGTTTCTACCTTTCGATCCCGGCTTGAAGCAATCGTATGTCTAGCCGCACTGATGAGCCGTGATACAGCGAAACAGGCCTGTATGCGGATGACATTAAATATGATGCGAATAGCATCATTCATATATATATATATATATATACATACATATATATATAGAGAGAGAGAGGGGGGAGAGGGGGGAGATATGGTTATATCTCCTTCTCTCTCTGTATATATATATATATATATATATAGAGAGAGAGAGAGATAACCATATCTCCCCCTCCCTCTCTTCTCTCACACTCTCTCTCTGTCTATCTCTCTCTCTATATATATATATAGAGAGAGAGAGTGAGAGACAGAGAGAGAGATAACCATATCTCCTCTCTCTCTCTCTCTCTCTCTCTCTCTCTCTATATATATATATATATATATATATATATATATATATATATGCTCCTGAAAAATTTATTTCGGTTGAGCTCTCTGGGGAGGATGTGTGGGTTTGTAAACAGTGACTATTACGGCTAATAATGCAAGACTCTTCGGTAAATCGAATCGAGTTCTCTCATTCACTGTGTGTTTATCTAAAAATAAATACGCTTAAATTCACCTTCTTCTCTGCCGTGCGCCAACGGCTTCAGGGTAAAATTTCCGTCTGACGCGAATTCAGCCGGTTTTCGATTCTAGCCAGAGGCAACCGGACGTCTAGCCACACTGATGAGCTGTGATACAGCGAAACAGTCTGTCTGTGGATGACAATATATATATATATATATATATATATATATATATATATATATATATATCGAGAGAGAAAGAGAGAGAGAAAGAGAGAGAGATTTGAGCGTTTCTATTTTCTCTCACATTTTTACTTTTAATTTTTCATTTCTTAAAAAATTAAATTATTTCCTGAAATATATTTATTACTAAACGATATTATATTGGTTCATAAATATTAGGATACTTACAATGTGTCTACGCATCGATTTATGAATCTTAACGTATTTTTCAAGTTTCAAATCCTCTGTCGTGTTGCCGAAACCACAAGAAAAGAATTGTAATTCAAAATAATCACAGAGTTTTACCAAAGACGAGTTTCAACCACCAAATAAAAATGCTGGGATTGTCAGTATTTTCATATAAAATATATAAAGAGAGAATACATGTGAAATTAACTTTGTAAATCATTGATCAACTGATTTTTTCTTCATGTAAAACCCACTGTATCGCGTACAGAATAGCGCTCGGTATTCATCTTTTCTGGGAAATTAACGTCCGCCAATATAACCTCGCCCTTCACAATGCGCTGCAAATTTTCAATCGGTTTATGGTCGGGTGAATAACATTACAACTTCATCATTTTTTCAACCCATTTTATTCATTAGTTTTTTTTTCTTTCTTTCGTTGGAGCATTGCAATGCATAAAAATCAGGTTCTTGAACCATAGCTTCACGTCTGCTTTCAAAATTCAATTTATGGCTGAATGGTCATCTTAAAATCATCTGAAACTTACCAAGGCCCTGAAACGGCAAAGTCGTACTGGGTATGATGATAAACTACATCCGGCAGCAAGGCCTCCTAACAGGAGATAGGAGGGTTTGAGGAGCGCGGATCCAACTCTTAACTGCTGTTCTCAGGTCCACCTTTACCCAGGGCGACAGCACCTGTTAAAGTCCCAGTTATGGACCAATAGAGAAGCCCTAACAAAACTCTATTAAGGTATAAATGCATGTTTTTATATTAAAAATACCAATTTATAGCAGAATTCTTTTTTTTTTTTTGCATTTCGCCCTAAGCAAGGCGGAAGTGTCATTAGCAAGCAAGGGGTTACAGAGATTGAGAGCAAGAGCAAAGAGAGGTTTTTGAGGAAAGGATAGAGAGAAGGACGGGCATCAGTATTAAGCAATCAGAAGATGTCGATTGACATTACATTTGACGAATATAGCTATCAGGGAAGCAATGAAGAGTAAGGGAGTTCCACTGTCGGGGAGTGCGAGAGAAGAAACTGTCGGAGTTGAAGAGTGAAAGGGTGGGACCAAGATGCCAACCTAGTAGCATGCTTAAATTCATACAGTTTGGGTACCAGTGAGAGGAACTCGTCAGAGCAGTTGGCATGAAAATATTTGTAGAAAAGACAGAGGGAAGCCACAGCACGTCTGTGAGAAAATGTCTGTAGACGAGATGTCAGATCAGCATCTATCACAA
>OZ038508.1:13101183-13103683 GCA_964036315.1 Acanthosepion esculentum | reverse complement strand
CAATCATTCACAACGACTCTTCCTCACCAACTAACCTGTTGCAGAAAATCAACATTTTTTTATAAATGGAAATCTCCTCTGGGAGATTGTATTTCTACCGGAAACAAATAATATTTATGTTGGACACACTATGACCACGTTGTCTCGGCGGCTGAGTTTTCATTTGAATGTCACATCCAACATTTCTAAACATTTACAACAGCATACCTGTCAACATTTGCAATTCAGAAAAATTATTGTTGAAAATACATGTCTATACTTTCATGAAAAATAATAAACTAAAAATTCTCGAAGCTATCTATATTAAAAAAATTGAAACCAAACTTTAATAAAATCAATTATGAATACTGCGCAAATGTTTTGAAATGTATACGGTAGATAGTTTTAAAATTCGATGTTTGCACTTATAGTTTTAATAATTATTTCTTAAAATCTCTCGACAACACCATACTTAGTTACCTCCCCTGAAGTGTTGGCCTAGCCAATCACAGTACTCCCTCAACATTTCTCACTTCGCAAGTAAAATAAATAACTTTCAGATAAACACAGCAAGTTTGCCCTTGGAAATGATGAACATTACAATATTTGTCTTGAAATAAACAACACCCTGATGATGGCATTGTGCTATGTCGAAAGTACGTGCAATAAAATAATATGTATCAACATGGCGATTTTCTTTCTTCCTTATGCGTGAAAATGAAAGGATTCAATTGAAAATAAGCAGACAAAACTTGTCGACATTATTCAATAAAAAATGTCTGAATGAAAATATGATGTCAAAATTTACGCAATATATATATATATATATATATATATATATGTGTGTGTGTGTGTGTGTGTGTGTGTGTGTGTGTGTGTGTGTGTATGGATATGCCAAGTGAAAAAGTGGTTTAAGTACGTCAAAGTGATTTCTAAAAATATAACTTTACACAAATTTAATTCGCACAGGGGCTATGCGGAAAACCTGTGACACCCAAACAAAATTTGGTACATGCATATATACATATATAGATACATATAGACATGAATAATAATGCCACAAAATGAACCCATCAATAGAAAATGATATTGCAAAGAATATTAGTGTAGATAGCGGCATTTAAATATTTGCAGATGTAAAGACTAGAAAAATGTTTCATGTAGGATAATGAATGTTTTTAGCGTGTATTACGTTGTATATATTAATAAACTAATGATTTTAATGTTCATTTTTCTCCTTGTGAAAATTTAGAAAAATTGTACTTATAAATGTAAGGGCGCTGATATTCATCTTGCCAGTGGTGCCAGCAACCCTACGGCCATCACACACACACACACACACACACACACACACACACACACACACACACACACACTATATATATATATATATATATATATATATATATATATTGGAGGGTATGTGTGTATATGTGTGTGGAGAGAGAGAGAGAGAGAGAGAGAGAGAGAGAGAGAGAATACCCTTTAAACGGCAGCTGCTTGCAAAAGAATGTAATATACCAAGCCTCTGTAAAATCAGCAGGTAACGAAGAAGAAATGTACGTCGGAGTATCGGAAGGACCCTGTAAACGAAGAAAATACGCATACGAAACACCCTTTATAAATAGTAAATACACGAGCAGCGCAGAACTTTTTAGAAAATTAAAAAAGTCACCCGAAGATATGGAAAATAAGAAAAACAAATCCACAAATTGTAAACTAAGCTTGGAGGAAAAATAGCTATAATTATCTTCCCAGACCAAAACAAGCTACTAAAATATTAGCAATAAGTATCTATAATTACTCTTCAAGCATAACAGGAGAATCGTAATGAAATCGATCATAAACGAAAATGACATGTTCATCATTAATTAATCATAGCTAAGGATCAGAAGTTCAGGAAGGTTTCAAATAGTGTACATATATATATATATATATATATATATATATATATATATGAAGAAATATAGTCTTAAAGTGTGCTATATTTATGGGATAAAGTGCTCAATATCAGAGATAGAGCGTGTGTAAATATAAAAGTGAACATAGAAGTAGGCCACGATTGAATCTAGCATGAGACAGACTGTCGTCTCAAAGTGTTGACTTCTATGTTCACTTTTATATTTATATATATACATAATTTAGCTCTTGAAAATACATTTCAATTGAGCACTGTTGAGTGATAAGCTAATTCTATAAACAACAGCCACCTGCACTAATGCAAAGCTCTTCAGTAAAATGAATGGAGCACTTTGGCTGATTGGCATTTGTTTACATTTGTAAAAACAATACGCTAGATTTAGTTGTGTAACTCTACCGAGTGAAGATAGCTCTGGCTGACACAAAATTAGTTGTGTTTCAATCCTGGCTTGAGGCATTCGGAAGTCTAGTCGCACTGAGGAGCTGTAATACAGCGAAACAGTACTGTCTGTGAATGACATAATATATATAAATATATATATATATATTATTCCAAGATCATTTTCCAACTTATTCAAGATTATCTTCGCCATCTCTGACC
>OZ038508.1:13081183-13096183 GCA_964036315.1 Acanthosepion esculentum | reverse complement strand
TATTTTTTTACATCAAAATTGATTGTAATAGATATTTCGGTTGTTTCTCGTACAGTGAGGTACACAGATTATATCCCTACTGGATAACTCATTTGATTTACTAAGATTTCTCGAATACGCACACTGCTAAGCGTAATACACAATTAAAAAATAAAAAATGGACGTCTGTTTCAAACAGGAAGTATCCAGTATAATACCGTTTGAAGTTATATGCGCTTAAACTCACGCACATACATTAATATAAATTTACATACAGATTGTTGCAACGATTATATAGATATATATTTTATATTTATACTATTATATGTAAATATTATAACACGTATGTATAATTATTTACATTATTCGGACTAATGTCCTCATATTTGTCGCCATATTTATTACAACGTTTCGGCCGTTGTACGCTCCGGCCTTCTTCAGGTGGTTGGAATGTCAAACTGAACCCTTTATTACGCTCACTGGGGTAGACTGTTCTAGTTCCACGTGACATGTTTTTTAATGGATATCAGTTATTAATTATCTCCTGTTAATTTTCCCTCTGAATGTTCTCCACTGCCTTAACCGGGTATTGTACTCTAGGACACATGGCACAGTGGATAAAGGCGTTGGTTAGATCCAGTGACAGGACACAAAGACTGTGATTTCAATACCCTGTTAAGGCAGTGGATAACTTTCAGAGGGAAAAATTAACAGGAGATAAATGATATTTGTCATCCATTAAACATGGCACGAGGAACTAGAACAGTCTACCCCAGTGAGCGAAATAAAGGGTTCAGTTCGATATTCCAATCACCTGAAGAAGGCCAGAGCGTAAAACGGCCGAAACGTTGTAATAAATAATGCGACAAAGATGTGGACAATAGTCCGAATAATGTAAATAATGTATATAATAGCTCATCTCAGAAATATAGACACGTATGTATAATATATAACAATATACTCTCTCCCTCATTCTCTCTCCCCCGCTCTCTCTCTCTCTCTCTCTCTCTCTCTCTCTATATATATATATATATATATATATATATATATATATATTTATGTGAAATGTGTATGTATATAAATATGAATATATATATATATATATATATATATATATATATATATATATATATGTAATTTTTTATATATATATTATTTATATATTATATATACGCGGTACTCATATATATATATATATATGTATGTATATATATATATATATATATATACATATATATATACATACATACATACATATATATATATATATATATATATATATATATATATATATATATATATATATATATATATATAAAAGTGTGTGTGTGTCTGCCTGTCTACATACGTAGAGATAGGTGCAATGATGATGCACTTGGTTTCTTGAAATGCAGTTTGTCGTCACGATTAAATTCAGTCATTTTTTTTCAAACCAGCGGCCCAGAAACAAAGCTAATCCTGTATTTCGGTAAAAGAAAACAATGCCTTTTGGCTTATTTCCCACCTCCTTTGGCACTGTCATGTCGCCTCTTTATTTATGCCACCATTCGACTGTAAATTCTTTCCAAAGAAATGGTTTATTATTATAACAGCATCACGATTTGACTAACTGCTTCTTAGTGGGCAATGGAAACATCGAGCGAGTACGTTGCATGTGTCGTGACTTTTTTTCCTGAAAAAGAACTTAATAAAAAATAGAGATCACAATAACATCAAGAAGAAACCGATTAACCCGAGTCAAATAAAAGGAACAAAAGAAATGAAAAGGGTTGCGAAAGTGACGCTGTCATAACGAAGTAAAAGTTAAAACAATAGATTTTTGAAAATAATTTCAATTGAAAGATATTTTTCATGAGGGTATTACAAGACGACGTTTATAAAATACTATCAAGATGTCCTTCTGTAGAACAATGCTAACCTACGTGTCCAGTTCCTTGCGAGCAAGATCAATCCTTGGTGGATAATAAGTTATTGCGGCGTTTATAAACTCAGCTCTTAGAAAAACAATATCTTTTCGACAATGTTCTTCTCCAGTGTGTTCATTTTTTTTTTATTGCTGTATATCATTCTTCCTGAAAATGATGCTACTTTTGTGAAATGCTTTGAATATGCATCTGTTATAAAAAAGGTTGCTCAATATAAAGAGATAGGCCAAAGGTTCATAAACCTTAGGAAATGCATTCTTTGAAGAAATTACGAGAATGAACATCGTCCCAAGTTTAAACTTGTGTCTCCTTTTTTTCGATAGAGAAAATATTGTTTTGAAACCAGATAGAGACACTGGCAAAGAAAAATGGATTTATTAGAAGAATCCAAAGCCGTAGCGATTTACATGAAAAACTCAAATTAATCTACAGAGAAAAAAGGTTATTGCTTGTTTACTGTAACATTGTTCTAGTCTGTTATTGTCAGCGAAACGTGGGGACTAAAACTTGAGATAAAGGAATAGGTCAATAAATCCAACTGTAGAAGTTGTTCGCTTAGGACTTTCAACTTTTTCTTAATCATTTGTAGAACAATTGGTCATGTTGAAATGTAATTTGTAGAATTGCCCAATAAAAAGAATTGACAAGATTTGTAATAAACAATAAGAAATTAAAGAAAAGTACAGAGCACAAATAATATTGAACAAACAAACAATATATGCAAGGCAAAGAAACAGTAATAAGGTAAAGGCACAGTAATAAGGCAAAGGAAAAATAATAAGACAAAACAACATTAATGAGGCAAAACAACAGTAATGAGGCAAAGGTGCAATAATAAAACAAAGCAACAATACTAAGGCAAAGGAGCAGTAATAAGGCAAAGGAATAGTAATAAGGCAAAGCAATATTAATAAGGCAAAGGAACAATAATAAAACAAAGCAACAATAATAAGGCAAAGGAACAGTCATGAGGCAAAGGTGCAATAATAAAACAAAGCAACAATAATAAGGCAAATCAATATTAATAAGGCAAATGAACATAAATAAGGTAAAAATTAAGGTATTCAAAATAGTGTTGACGCACAAAATGAGACACAAAGAAGCGATCGTAGCTTTCTGTCTTCAAGACAAGAAAAACCGGAACTGAGTCGGACAACACAGAGAAGTGGCCTATTTTACTGGATAATTTAAAATCCCACTATACATCTGTTTGATTGACTATAATTTTGGAAAGGGGGAAGTTTTTGCAATTGTTTCAACATCATTTCACACTAAGGAACGCAATGAAGCCATTAAAATGCAAAGTTGTTTCTGAATGCAGACAAATAAAACATTATATGTATTTTTACATTACAAAGAATCATTCATACAGAAAACAGATATAGAAGTTATGAATGATTCATTGTAATGTAAATTGAACTGCACTACATACTTGATATATATATTTATATATATATACAGTTATAGGCATGTTTTTTTTTAAAACACTGTCAGCACATTGTGACAGTGTTCATAGTTGATATTATTGAGTCTGGGCTTTTACTTCTTTATTTATAATGCTTCCATTATTGTTAGCCCTTCTTTATATGTAGATGAAGCCATAATATTTGCATTGTCTAAGAGTAGGTTGTAGATAGAGTTTGATAAGTCTTCATGTTATTTAAATGAGACCTAATTGAGCTATGGTCAGAGAGCTGTAACATGTCTCTCCTAGTTAATCATGTTGTAGTATATCTAATATAATTATTTATAAATTTGACTAAGGATTCATGAGGAACACTTTTCCTTAAGGGACATGTGAATTCCTAAATAATATTGGTTCAATGTAATTTGGATCTTGCAGGCGAATTAATATTTTTGACAATGAGTTTAGCAGTTTTCCATTTTTATAATAGGTAATTTAATTTTTGTTTTGTTTTATGTCGACTGGATTATATATAAGTACGCTATAGACTTGTGCTTATGTCAGTTACGAGAACGGTTTTGTTTTCAACGCAAAAAACTCCGTGCATTGTCTTGAAATTATTTATTTGTTGTTCGCGTTCTATCCTTTTTTCATGGGGTAACGTCACGATTCAGTACATTTACACACGACTTTGCACTAATTTTCTCCACAAATTTCATGCACTAAATAATCATTGTCTATTTAGATGTGTCCATAATCAGCTGAGAAAATGCAAGTAATTATTACGACAAAATTTCTGTTGTCAAAATCAATAAACTCCCATGAAATAAAATTATTTTACAAAATATATACCACACTGTTTCAATATTTATATTCGGCCTGTTTCCCTTATTGTTGTTTGTCTTATTACTGAATCCAAGTACACACTGACCGTCATAGGGATTGAACTCATAACCAAATTTTCATAGTGACATAGCTGTGAGTTCAGTCCTTGGGACAGGCAATGTATACTTAAATCCAGTGAATAGCTGAGAATTACTAAACATAAGAACTAGACAAGATATACCTAGACATGGGGAGTAAAACGAGAACAGTCTAGCTGGTTTTCGGGTAATACAATGAGGTAAGAAACCTTGGAGAATTTAATATTCTCAGGTCAAATTACTGACAAGAGAAGAAAGAACCATTTTGACAAGGTTGATCAAAGGCATTTGTGAACCAGAGAGGACAGTAAGACGTAGAGAGCCATTATCACTCATGTCCAGGAGTAAATAGTGAAGGTGATGAGTTATTTGAATTCTAAGATGAAGTATTTTGCATTCTTGTTATTTTCCGAAAACCTCAGACCTTAAGAGTGGCGCTACAGAATCACAAACACAGAACTTTACCATATCAAAAAAGCCCCATCACTTGTAATCTTCTAACAACTATTTACACAATTTACATTGTTTGGATTATTGTCCTCATTTTCGTTGCCACGTTCACGACGTTTCGGTCGTTGTACGCTGCGGCCTCATTCAGGCGATTGGAATTTCCAACTGAACCCTTTATTTCGGCCAACGGGTTAGATTGTTCTAGTTCCACGTGCCATGCCTCTTCCGGACGTCTCAGTATCAGTTATCTCCCTTTAACTCAACTCTCCAAGTAACAACTAAAACGGATAGTACATATATCTAAAAGGGAAATAGTGTTATAATGAAGATATTGGCTTTCCACACTACCTTAAACTCAAGGCTAGGAAGGAAACTTTCATCGACAGGGGCGATCACAGTGAAGTGGACTGGAGAAACGTCTTGACTTTAAGACAGTTTTTATAGAAAAGTTTTATGAATTTCAATCAACAGTAAACAAAAACACTCAGTAAAAGACTACCTAACAAGTCATGTATGGAAACAGTTGTTCCCTCCACTTTACTAGGAACATTATTATTATTATTATTATTATTATTATTAATATTATTATTATTAATAATGTTTTTATTTTCTTTGATATCTGGCGTGTACACATTTCTTTCCGAGTCCTGCCCAGGGACCTAAGGTTAGAAATGGCATCATGACACTTTCCACTGCAAAAAAAAATAATTACATAGATAAAGCCCTTCGTAAAATGTAGCCTGTACTTGTCAGAACAATTTTTTGTATCGCTTTGAGGCATGGACTTCCAGGGATCCCTTCAATTAGTCTACTGGAATCTTTCCCAAACAGTCCAAGGGCTCCAACTACAACAGGGATCGTTGATGTTCCCATGTGCAACATTTTTGAGATTTCTATTTCAAGGTCCTTGTATTTCGACAGCTTTTCGAATATCTTCAAAGATACATTGCAGTCTGCAATATCAGTAAGGAGGCACTTATTTTGTTTGTGGTCTTTAATAACAATGTCTGTGCGGTTGGCTTTGATTGTTCTGTCGGTGTGCATTGTGTAGTCCCATAGAATTGTAACAGGTCCTATCTCCGTAACCGAGTCAGGGTTGTGTTCGTACCAGTTTCCCGGAGGAGTTGCAAATTTTCCAGTGCAGATATTGGCCCACTCTGTCATGCCGGGATTTATATTCAGTGGGTGCCAATATCGTGCAACCTGATACAAGATGATCAATGGTTTCTGGATATTTATCACAGAATCTGCATTTCGGGCTAACACAGTATTTTAGTAGATGTGCTTGATAATTCCTAGTTAACAAGCATTGGTCCTGTGCAGCAATGATAAAACCTTCAGTTTCAGCTTTCAACCCTGCACTATGTAGCCACTGATTATTATTATTATTATTATTATTATTATTATTATTATTATTATTATTATTATTTTTATTTCCTTTGATATCTGGCGTTTACACATTTCTTTCCGGGTCCCGCCCAGGGACCTAAGGTCAGAAATGGCATCATGACACTTTCCACTGCAAAAAAAAAAAAAAAAAAAAAAGAAAAAAAATAATTACATAGATAAAGCCCTTCGTAAAGTGTGGGCTGTACTTGTCAGAACAATTTTTTGTATCTCTTTGAGGCATGGACTTCCAGGGATCCCTTCAATCAGCCTACTGGAATCTTTTCCAACCAGTCCAAGGGCTCCAACTACAACTTATTATTATTATTATTATTATTATTATTATTATTATTATTATTATTATGCTCTTGATTCCTTGGGAAACATAGGGCCGCAACCTCACCTCTTCAACGGATGCAGTTCCTAATGATCCTCTTCAGCTCGGCCTATTCACCTCTGTGTCAACATTTCTGCGCCAAGTCTGTTTTGGTTGAGTCACTTTTCGCTTTCCTTGTGGATTCTAGTCAAGGGTCAGCCTGGTGACACTAGAAGCAGGTTTGTGGGGTGTGAGGCTGATCCATCCTTATTTTCGTTTCTTGATGTCAATCTCGACTGGGACTTGTCTGGTCCTGTCCCACAGTTGGTCGTTGGAGACGACTGCCGGCCACCTGATGTTCCGGTTGGTAAATGTCTGAAGTTGGTGCATTGTTGGTCTTGGTTACCCACAAGGTTTCTGAGCCGTAGAGTAGGACCGACTTGACGTGGGTGTTGAAGACCCGGATCTAGAAGCAAAATCAGAGGGTTGTAGATCTCCAGATTAACTACAGTGGGTTGAAAGCGCGTCGGGCTTTGCTGATTTGGTACTTGATCTGTTCATCTGTACCCCACCATTTTTACTCACGATGCTTCCCAGAGAGACAAACCTATCGACAGTCTTGATGTCTTCTTGACGTAGTCGCACTGGGTCTTCTTATCTGTTGGTTATCCTCAGAACTGGTCCTTTTAGAGACAGACGGTCAGGATAGTTTTGTCAGCGACAACAGATTTGTTTTTGAGGCAGGAGTAAATAGTAGTGTCGTCCTCATAGATGCCTACTTGGGAACCTATGATGTCAAGAAGATCGTTGTTAAAGATAAAGAACACAGTAGGGCCTAGGATGGAGCCTTGGGGAACACCTGCGTTCGTTGGATAGGAGCTGCTATTACAATGTCTCTACTACAACGAGCATTACGGAAATGACCAGGAGTATTCATTGATATTACAAAAGTGACAGGGAGTGTTCATTGACACCAAAAAAGAAGTGTTTTTTCAGAAGACGGAAAGTACAACGCTGAAATACGAAGACGTATTGGGATAGACAAAGATGCATTTCAAAAGCTAAACAGAGTACTATGAAATAAAACAACTTCGCTAGAAACCAGGAAAATAGTACTAAATTGTTGCGAAATATCTGTCCTCCAATATGGCACTGAGTGCTGGGCAATCTCCTCAAAGATGAAGATGAGACTTGAAGTAACTGAAATATGGTTCTACAAAAAGATGCCGAAGATATCATGGACCGAACATGTGAACGACAGTTTTAGAGAAAATGGAAACAAAAAGGAAGCTTATATTTAACTTCAGGAGAAACTGATATTACAAAGTCGTATGAAGAGGAAAGTCGTCTTGGAAAATCTGATATTCACAAGTGGGACAGAGGAAAACAGCGCATAGCATACTTAACGGAACTGAGTCGGACGAGACCGAGAAGTGGCCTATTTTATTGGTTTAGGAGTCCAGCATGCATCCCGACCTGGGTAGGACGGTAAACTACATCCGTGTCCTAGGTAAGACCTAGTCCACCTTGACCCGGGGTGGTAGCACCTGTTAGGATCCCAAATATGGGCAAATAGTTAACACACAAACTTGGCCTGCAAACTGGGGTCAAGACACTATTAAACTGTAAAAAATAGATTTTAAAACCAGCAATACTTTTCTGTAAAAAATATTACATTGAATTGAATTTTTGAAGGAAAAAATTATTACCAAAAATACATTATTACCAGCAATACATTTTTGAAAGAAAATAATCTTACCAGCAATACATTTTTGAGGAAAATATTACCAGCATTACATTTTTTGAAAAATTATTACCAGCAATAAAAATCTTGGAATTACATAACCCATTCAAGTTGCTATGTCTTAAAACAAACCAAACCAAACCAAACCAAACCAAACCATACCATAACTACTGGGTGCGATGGATAAATTGTCTCATATGGTCTCATTTTAACAGACATATTTTCACATAAAAATACCTTATAATACTAAAGAGTAAATTTATTCAGTAAAATCGCCATTGGCTTCAACCACGGTCTTCTGACGACTTCGGAATCTCCTGCATCTATTTTGGACGGCCTCTGTGTATAAATTAGTGAATGCTGCCATAATCATTGCCTTTAGTTCTTCTTTGGTATTACAAGGAATTTTGCGCCACACACATAATAATCAAGGTGGTTGAAGTCTGCAGAGTTACCTGGCCAGATGCAAGGGGTGATGTGTTCACAGAAATTGTCTGACAGCCATTCTCTTGCTTTTCTGGCATGGTACATAGTCCTGTTGCCAGACATAGGATCTTCTAGCAGCTAGACACTTGCCCCAAGTCAAATGATGTGGGTTTTCCTTTCAAACATTAGATCAAAGGATGATATATATATATATATATATATATATATATATATATATATATATATATTGGGTACGATGCATAAATTGTCGTCTAAATTACGCATAAAAGAAATATAAAACTGACATCTCGTTTTAACAGATATATTTACCAAAATTACACACAGATATCTTGAAATACTAAAGAGTAAATTTATTCAATAAAATCATCATTGGCTTCAACCACGGCCTCTAGACGATTTCGGAATCTCATGCATCTCTTCTGGACGGTCTCCTTGGTTAAGTTGGGTAATACTGCCATGATCCTTGCCTTCATGTAATCTTTGGTGTTACAAGGGATTTTGTTGGTCTCTCGCTCAACTGCCTCCCACAAATATTAATGAAGGGGTTTGCAGTTTGTAGTGTTAGGTGGCCAGATATAAGGGGTGATGTGGTCATAGAAATTGTTTCCACAGGCATGACTTGGTTCTCCAATGCATGGATCTCAGTACTTCGACAATACGTGCAGGAAACATTTGTAGCAAACGCTGAGAAACAAAATTTATTTATTAGTAGGATAAATTTTATCTGTATTATTTTAATTCGATCACACTTTTATTACAACCATCTCTCTCTCTCACTCTCTCTCTCTCTTTATATATATATATATATATATATATATATATATATATATATATATATATATATATATATATATATATATATATATATATATATATATATATATATTGAGGTGTGAGTTTGTAAACAGTGACTATTAAAGCTAATATAGCATGACTCTTCGGCAGAATTGAGTCACTGTCAGTCACTGTGTGTTTATCTAAATCTAAAAAAAATAAACACGCTAAAATTCACCTTCATCCCTGCCGATGGCTTAGTGGTAGAAGTTCCGATTGACGCCAATTTAGTCGGGTTTCGATCCTAGCTAGAGGAAACCGGACGTCTAGCCACACTGATGAGCTGTCTGTCTCTGGATAACAAATATATATATATATATATATAAATTTATATATATATTGCGCATAAAGCATTTATGTTGTTGAAACAGTGTTTTATGTTATATAAAAGAGCTATAAAGTATATGTATTAATAAATATACATTTTATTTCCACATCATTTGCACGACTCGGAAATTCATGACAAACGTCATGACGTCAGGTGCTGATATATATATATATATATATATATATATATATATATATATATATATATATATATATTACACACCACAGGGAATAGCGCAACCCAAAACTTTGAAAATGTCTCACACATTATCCGAAAGCGCTTGCAACGAACAATCATTTGAACAATATCTACACAGATAAAAGACGAAAAACAAATTTCGTGTTCGCACCCAAAAAAAACAATAAAATGCACCCGTCCGTCTCGAGAGATGATGCAGTCGCCAGGTGCGCTACGAGCCTGGGCGGGATATATGGAGAACTAGGGCTGCCCAGACGTCTAGTTCCCCCTCTCGGCCTTGCTAGCAGAGTCCAAAGGAGAGGATAAACCAATACAGTTTGGTACCAACGCGGCTGCAGGAGTTGCCAGAAGGTAGCACAAAGTGCCGTCTATCCCCCTCCGGGGCACCACTCCGGGTTTGAATTCAGAGTTGTCCTTCTCCTAGACCAGTTTCCATTCAAGGCTATAGAACCCAGTCTGTCCTGCTATTTACCCATAGCTGGAGGGAGAAGAAGAGGATTCACACCTTTCCCAAGGGCATTTGTACGTAAATTTAAAAAAAGTAAGCTTCTATCTGTATTAGAAGTCCTTATACCGAAAAATTCACCTTATTTATTGAATGACCCTCGTGTATTTCTGTACGGGTATGATCGTGTGAGTTTATGGAGTAATAGAGGTATATATATAGAGAAGTCTCGAATGCGATATTTATTCGTAAGAACAAATAAAAGAGAAACAAGCGGTCAGATGTGAAAAGATGAATAGTAAAACGAAAGACGAGAACAAAAAAGGCAAAGAAATTTCAGAAATTAAGTTAATTAAGGTGAAACAAGGAAAATACAAAGAATGAAAAGAGAATTTCCATACAAATCAAAAGGTTTTAAGGAAAAAAAAAGTATAAAGAAAGCAAAATAGAAGACAAACGAGAAATGAATAAATAATACTTCTTAAATAGAAATGAAAGAATCTGGGAAAATAAGAAATGCATAATTGAATCGTATTTGCTAATAAAAGAAACATAGAGTCGAACATGAATTTTGAAACTTTTGAGTAGGCAGGACGATCAGACCAAGAAATGGCGGTTCTGTATTTGACTTACAAATGAATTATCCGCACGACATGACCGCAAAGAAAAATGATCGGAATCATTCCCAAAGCTATGAAAATAAAACAGACGATACACTAATATATATATATATATATATATATATATATATATATATATATATATATATATATATGTATGTATGTATGTATGTATGTATGTATGTATGTATGTATATAGGAGAGGGATAAACAGTTCCTTTTTCCGGATCTTTGTTGGGAGAAAAAGGACGGAAGGTAAGAAAAAGTTTAGAGAAAGAAGAGGAAAACGAAGAAAGGAAAAAGGTGATATCCGGTTATATAGACAAAGAGGCGGGCTCATAATTTTATGGAAAGGAGTGACCGTTTGAGTAACAATTCTTGTATTACCTGTCCTGCTCCTGAGAATATATGAAGAATTTGCATAAATATCTATGCTTATAAATTTGATCATTCTACAGGTGTTTGGGAGATCAACAACCGATTACACATAGACATATAAACGTACGTGTACATATATATATATATATATATATATATATATATATATATATATATATATATTTCTATGTATATATACACTGGGTGTAACTGCAGAATTTCCCAAATCGTGTTACAGCATAATTGTCCATCCCATAAAATGTTTAATATCTCAAAAAACACGAAACTAATTGAGTTTCTTTTTTTCCAGGTTTTCAGATAAAATATTTAGCCATCTTGATACCATTTGGCATACGAATCTCTGAGAAACGCTTTGTGCTATTCAGCTACAAATAGAAAAGGTTAAAATCGTTTTGTGTTAGTCCGTCTTCTCATCTGAATAATGGCAAGAAGAAAAATCATTCAGGCTTCGGTAATGTTACCAACATTCATACTCTGGATTCCAACTTCAAAGTCTGTTCAAGAACCATCAAGAGAACGGTGAATAACAGAGAATCGTAGGGAGAACAAACTGGATCAGGAGCTCACAACAGAAAGAGAGATCATCATTTCAACTTAGAGCTAAAGAGATCAATCAGAAAAGATCCAACTGAATCCATAAGACGTTTGACACGTGTGAGATGACTTTCACCTATGACAGTCCAAATGGCAATAAAAATACTTGAAAATGAAATCGTACGTGAAACATGAGGCAATTTTTTTTACTGCAGCTCGGAAAGTTAGAAGGTTAGAGAGGGTGAAGTTCATCTTGAAAAAGTTGTAAAATGAGCCTGGAGTAACACACACACACACACACACACACACACACACACACACACACACACACACACATATATATATATATATATATATATATATATATATATGTCATTAATTTCAATCATTCATGGCCTTCCGATCCTTTGCTATGATTAATTAATGATGTACATATCATTTTCGTTTATGATCGATTTCATCACGAATATTCTGGTAAGATTGGAGAGTAATTATATATTCTCATCGCTCAATATAGAGTCCAATAGCTTCAAAAAACACAGTGAATTCTAGTAAGATATCTTTAATCATTTCTAAGATAGCACGGTTCACAGCTTAACAACTGAACAATTTTGCAGTGACACTCGGTGTGCGTATAAATATATATATATACCCGAAAACAGAGAAATTGTGCACATTATGTCATAAGGTCCCCACACGACATTATTACATTCACTCACGTGATAATACCCTTGGGGAAGGTATGAATCTATCTCTTATCTCGGTAGCAATATATATATATATATATATATATATATATATATATATATATATATAAAACATCTATGTTGGTGTGACCAACAGACAACCTTTCAGACGACCTATCACCTTAGACCACAAAAAGTACCAAACACAGAAAAAAAAGAAGAAATACCAAATGTCAAACACCTTCCGACTCAGTATCTGTCTATATTTCTGAGATGAGGTATTATGTACACTATTTACATTATTCGGACTATTGTCCTCATCTTCGTCGCCATATTTATTACAACGTTTCGGCCTTTCAGTATCTGTCTATATTTCTGAGATGAGGTATTATGTACACTATTTACATTATTCGGACTATTGTCCTCATCTTTGTCGCCATATTTATCACAACGTTTTGGCCCTTCAGTATCTGTCTATATTTCTGAGATGAGGTATTATGTACACTATTTACATTATTCAGACTATTGTCTTCATCTTTGTCACCATATTTATTACAACGTTACGGCCTTTTTACGCTCCTGCCTTTTTCAGACCCCCCCCCCATAGAGGATAACATGACTATAGACTGTGTGTACGCTATCCCGTGCAGCTGCGGAAAGAAATATAAAGGAGAGATGGACCGCCCCCTTAAGGTAAGGCTTGAAGAACACCAGAAAGCTGTAACACGAGGGGAAGTGGAAAAATCAGGCGTGGCTGTCCACATATGGAGAGAAAAGGGAGATCACCGCCCTCTGTGGGATAAAGTTGAGATCATAGACAAATAACATCATTGTAAAATTCGTAAACTTAAAGAATCAGCACATATGCTAGGCTACAAATTCTCCTGAGCCGACCAAGCATAGAAATGAATACAATATGGAAACCAGTAATGAGGGGTGCCAGAGAAATGTAATAATAACAAAATAAATTGCAATATGAGCTCTGGTAAAAACATGTAATGATAACAGCAGAAGTTGCAATATGAGCACTGGTAAGAAATGATTGCTGAAGACATTAGGTTTATAATATCCAGAAATTCATACATAGGCGTTAGTTAGATTCAGTGACAGGATTCACAGCACGTGAGTTCAATACCCGGTTAAGGCAGTGGAGAACTTGGAGAGGGGAATTAATAGGAGATTACTGGTAACTAACCTCCATTAACCATGGCACGTGGAACTAGAACAGTCTACCCCAGTGAGCGAAATAAAGGGTTCAGTTCGACATTCCAACCACCTGAAGAAAGCCGGAACCTTGTAATAAATAATATGGCGACAAAGATGAGGACAATAGTCCAAATAATTTAAATAGTGTGCATTCTAATTTTTCCATGACTATTCCCCCTCCTTTATCGGATTGCTTTATTATTATGTTTTTATTCCTGGATAAGTTTTTCATGCCAGTATGTATCTTTTGGGTAATTTAGTTTGTTCGATATTTGTAGGGGTGTCCTCTAAGATAGCTCGTATAAAACCTTTGTCAAATTCTCTGTGGTCGAATGTATGTTTTTTAATTAAGATTGTAAGAGTGTCATTTTTTCTTCATCCAGTTGCAAATTTTAAACTAAGGATTAAAGTCTCTGTTTCTGTGATAGAAGGTTTGATATTAAAGATGCCTTCCAAAAGCTAAGCAAAGTATTAAGAAACAGAAAAATTTCGTTAGAAACAAAGAAAACAATACTGAACTGTTATATAATATCGGTCCTCCGATATGCCAGTGAACGGGGGACAATTTTCTCACGGATGAACAAAAGACTTGAAACAACATAAATTTTGTTCTACAGAAGGATGCTGAGAATGTCAAGTTCTGAACATGTGAGCAACAAGGAAAATTTAGAAGAAATGGAAGCATAAGGCAACGCATATTTAGCACCGGGAAGAGACAGCTGAAAATTCTAAGGCACATAATGAGGAAAGAGTAGATGGCAAATTTGACACTCACAGGTCAGATCGAATGAAAGATGGACAGAGGAAACAACGCATAACCTACCTAGCGAGATTAATTAAATGTACTGCGGAACAAAGTGTAGGAGAAATAACGAAAAGTCAAAATTTATTAAAAAATACAAAAGATAGGTAATGACTGCCAACGTCCTGAGGAGACACAACACAAAGAAAAAACGAATAAAAATAAATGTAGGTGGCATGTTGTAATTTGGCCATTTTTATCATGAACGCGACATCGGAAAACATAAAGTTAATTTTCTCTGAACTAAATTTTGGCTCTATATCGTTTTATATACATATGATCTCATATCGTTACTTAATTTATGTTGAACTTTCGATTTTCAGTCATAATTGGTTACTAAATGAATATAGTCCTGTAAAACATGTTTAATGTA
>OZ038508.1:13033683-13076183 GCA_964036315.1 Acanthosepion esculentum | reverse complement strand
GAACTCACAACTCTTTGGGTCCTGGCAATGGATCTAACTAACGCCTTTATCCACTGTGCCATGTCTCCTTGAGACATGGCAGATGGAACTAGAACAGTTGACCCCAGCGATAGAAATAAAGGGGTCAGTTCGACATTCCAACCACCCGAAGAAGGCTGGAGTGTACAACAGCCGAAACGTTGTGATAAATATGGAAGCAAAGATGAGGGCAATAGTCCGAACAATGTAAATATTGTACTATTTTTCAGATTCACAAGTCTACCATTAGTCTGTGCAATCAATACTGTTGCCATAGCTGGGCTAGTGCTCTTGCATAAATTCAAAGATGGATCTGCAATGTAACCCATCTTAGTTTGGTACCTCGATTTCAGTCACTTTCTCACAAACGTGACATAGCTTCCCTCTGTCTTTTCTAAAAAATGTTTTCATGCCAACTGTTCTGACGAGACTTTTTTCTCTGGTGCCCCGTTACGAGAATCTGAGCGTTTGACTACATTGGCATCGCGGTCCCACTCTTTTACTCATGAAATAATTTAATGTAAACGCCATTTCTACTCTAAAAGTTTCCTTTCTCGCACTTCCCGTCCGTGGAACTCCCTCTTGTTTATTGGTTTCGTGAAAACAATAATCTTCAAAAATTTACATGCAATATCAATCGCCATCGTCTTAAATCTCGTTCATCTATATCTCTATATATAATCATATAATAATATATAATCATATATATATATATATATATATATATATATATATATATATATATATATATATATATATATATATAATCATATATATATATATATATATATATATATATATATATAATCATATATATATATATAATAATATATAATAATATATAATCATATATATATATATATATATATAATCATTTCGCATTTAGCGGGAATTACTGTCGAAATGCAAAATACACACACACACACACATACATATATATATATATATATATATATATATATATATATATATATATATATATCTGTGTGTGTATTGTGTGTATTGTGCAATTCGACAGTAATCCCTCTTCTATTCATGTTTCATTAAAGATGTCTGACAAGGTACTGTGTCTAAGACTTTTATATACTCTTTTTTTTTTATATAAGTTGTTTCTTTTTCAGACGTAAGGTATGCAAAAATTGTGTTTTGAATGTCCAAGCGTTTTCGGCTATTCTTTTATAGAATATATATATATATGTGTGTGTGTGTGTGTGTGTGTGTGTGTGTGTGTGTGTGTGTGTGTGTGTAGAGAGAGAGAGAGAGAGAGTCAAATCTTTACATTTAATTACAATAATAAAAAAAATCCTTGCTTATGGCTAAAAGAATAGCCAAAAACGCTTATATATATATATGTGTGTGTGTGTGTGTGTGTGTGAGTGTGTGTATTTTGCATTTCGACAGTAATTCCCGCTAAATGTGAAATGATTATATATATATATATATATATATATATATATATATATATATATATATATATATATATATATATATATATATATATATATTTATATAAGTCTAGACAGAAGTTAAAAATACCCATGACCTATATTTAAAATGTTAACCCTTGTTCATATATGAAAAATTTACATAAAGGAATGCGGTCAGTAAAGTTATGAAAGTGTTTTTATGGTTGTAGATTCTTCAAAGACTCGTTAAAACTGAACGTACATGATGTAAAAAGAATTTTGATCATTAAGTTTTCTTTTTAATATTTTTTAGAACTTTCAATATTTTTGTCATTTTGGTTTCTTCCGTCAGCATTTAATGATAAATTATTATAAGAAAATTTAGCGTGTTTTTTTTTGTTGTTTTTTTTTACGTGAAAAACACATTGATATGGAAATGCTAGCAAAACTTAAATAATTCACAAATGAACTAAATTATTTTAGATAAGACTCTTTTGTAGAGCATCTTGTTAAATTTGTTTTTTTTACATGTTACCCCTAATTTTTGCACGGCGTAACGTTTATATTTGTCCTTGGAGGATTAAATTCATCTTTTTTATTTAACATTAAACCCAGTTACCGACAATTTGCTCTGAATAGTAAAATAAAAAAAATGAAGTAAAACTAAAACATTATTTAATTAGAAAAGCTTTTAATTGTATTTTTTATGAATGATATATTATGGACACTATTGTCGTAAAAAAAGAATTCTATAAATAATTAATTTTTACAAGTCATTGTTAAATTTTAATTATAACAAATTATAAAGTTTTAAATCTTTTAAAATTCTGTATTAATTTGTACAGATTATGTGATATTGTTATTAAGTATAAACTATATTTACTAATCGTAAATGGAAAAGGTTACTACAATTCAGTGACATCCAGTATTTTAAAAGTAATTTTGAATTGTGCACGTACGTGTTTGTGTGCATAAACGATCTGATTTTTGTGAATACGGACGTCCATACACGTCATTATCAGAAAATAAAGGCGGCAACTATAGTAAATTCAAAGCAAATGTAGGTAAAATTAAATAAAGAATTAAGAATAGTTACCTAATTTTTAAAGAATGTCAGGTAGCTAAAAATTATATAAAAAGGCGCTCACGTTATATGCGTCTACAGATTTTTTATAAAGAGAATTACTTTTTACGCTAATTGTAAATATGTCTAAACTCTGCCATCTTTATCAGTTTCAAAAAACGAAGTAAATCTATGAATCAGCCATCCGTCCTTGCATGGAATATTGCTGTCATATATTGTCTGGTGCCCCCGCTGTACGACCTCGAGGTCCTCGACAATATCTAGAGACGAATATGCAATGCGATAGGTCCTGATCTGGCATCTCGTCTACGGTCGCTTTTTCACAAACGTGCTGTGGCTTCCCTCTGTCTCCGCTACAAGTATTTTCACGGCATCTGTTCTGGCGTGCTACTTTCGCTGGTTCCCAGACTGCATGAGTTTAAGCGAGCTACTAGTTTGGCATCTCGGTCCCACCCGTTCACTGTCGAAACGGTTAAATCTAACCGTCTCTTCTACTCAAACAGCTTCTTCTCTCGCACTTCCAGTCTGTGGAACTCCCTTCCTCTTGCTTGCTTCCCTGATAACTTTAATCTTCAAATATTCAAGTGCAATGTCAATCGACATCTTCTGATACCTTCATCTTGTTCCCTGTCCTTCTCTGTATCCTTTCCTCAAATATGACTCTTTACGCTTGTGCTCGTGGCATTCCTGCCTTGCTTGGGGTGAATTGATTAAAAAAACTCCAATCAATTTACATTCGTTTCGAAATACAACAATGTTATTTGCTTATTGTAAATATTAAATTTAAGTTATTAACCTGAAACTAAAAGTAAAATATACGCTTCAAGAATGATTTTTCATTCTTAAAAAAATAATACACTCTACCTTTAGTGTCTCTTGAGCCTTGTGTGAACATTAGTAAAATATATACAATTAAATTCAACTTGCATTGACCTTATATAGTATCAAAATCATTTTCTTAAATATTTCTGGGTATAAAAGGAATATAAACATCAAATTTCGCTGGGTTACGGTCACATTACGTTGAAAACCTGGTACATTCTCTGAAGTTAAGCAATTTCGAGTCTGGGCAGTACCTATATGTGTGACCTCATGGGAATGCCAGGTGCCATAACACTGGGGGTGTGGGTGGTATATTGGATAGTGGAGAACAGAGTTCCAATTCCGGTTGCTTTCGTTATATTCACTTAAGCGCAAATACCCTTGGGAAAGATAGGAATCAATTACTGCAACCGCCAACTATGGGTTAATTAGTAAGTTGTATATCTTTAAACCATTATTATCTAAAAATATTTTAGAATCTATTTTCTGGCTTTAAATAACTTGCAATGGGTTGATAATCCGTAAAAAACGAAAGAACCAAGCAAATATATAAAATATGTTGTTTATTATTATAGATGAGAACAAATCTTCAATAAAGATGTTTTTGAGTCTTGAAAATATAACGGAAGTAAAGGTGATGGAAGTGTTCGAGGGGAAGCAGGAATATGACCCATGTAAACTTTACTTGCCTTATCATGACTGGCTGATATCACCTAAAATTTACTCCCATTGGGAATCTAGGGAAGATAATGACCAGCTAAGTACGCTTATTAATTCACGAATTTATTAAATTGTCTCACGCCCACACACAATATATATATATATATCTTCACTAAGACATATAAAGAAATACTCTACTCCAATTAACCAGAATAAAAAATCAAATTATCTATTATAAAAAAATTTAAGACAGTTAACCTTACCCTCAAAAATAACAACACACCAGCTAAGTCAAAATTACAAAGAACGAACGTTATCTATGAGTTCAAATGCCCCTTAAGGAACTGTATTCCTGATGAAACTGGACTCATGAATAATTACATCGGTTACACAAATACATGCTTATCCAGAAGCTTTACGTTAACACCTATCTGATCATAGCTCCATTAGAACCCATTTAAACACACACACAAACTTACCAGACTCCATTAGAAACATACTAGTAGAAAACACAAATATAATAACTGTATCCACCCGTAAAAAAAGATTAAAAATAATGGAAAATTTAATAATAAAAAAGAAAAAGCCAACTCTTAACAATATTAACTACGAACAAAGCCACAATGTGCTCACCGTATTCGGAAATTAAAACATCCCTATAACACACTAAAAGATATGCATAATGCACACACTCAATTAAGCTGAAAAATCGAATCATCCTTGATAATGGCTAAAGGTATAGCCGATAGCGCTCGGAACTATAAAACATTTGGACAGTTTTTAGACACTCTTTGTACAGAAAAGAAAGTACTTACAAGAAAAATTAAATAAAAAGCTTAACCATAGTACCTTGTCTGTCTTTTTTAATTAAACATGCATATATATATCTATATATCTATATATATATATATATATATATATATATATATATATATATATATATATATATATATATATATATATATATACCGACGAGAAATAAGGATTTTAGACTTAAAATCAGAAAAAAATAACTTGATGAAAAAGGGAATAATAATAATAATAAAAATAATAATAATAATAATAATAATCTTGAATGACATTTTTTGTTGTCTTATTAAATGTTTTATTGAAGATAATAACTGTATCTTTCTTTGCCAGTTCAACTCCAAAACGGTGGTTACTTAAAAGATTACAGCCAAAGGCGAAGGTGGTTTGCCAAATTAAACATCGTGTCTGCTTAAATTGCGTCACCTTGAAACTGTCTCGAACAAGGCGAACCATTACCCACCCATTCCCATTTAAAGCGGGGTTCCATTATTTTAATCCATTTTTTATAGTCTTTTCTGTACGCGATTACTTTCCACCTGTCGGCCATTTTCGACATCATTCAAATGTTTCGAATAAAAATTAATAAATAAGTAAATAAATAAAACAGTTAAAGGTGGGATGTTTGGAAAAAGTTGAAAGGGACTAAGGAGAAAGAGAAAGAAGGAAGGAAGGAAATAGAAGAAAAGAGAGGAGAAAGGAAACAGAAAAAAGGGAGGAGAAAGGAAATAGAAGAAAAGAGAGAAGAAATGAAATAGAAGAAAAGAGAGGAGAAAGGAAATAGAAGAAAAGAGAGAAGGAAGGAAATAGAAGAAAAGAGAGGAGAAAGGAAATAGAAGAAAAGAGAGGAGAAAGGAAATAGAAGAAAAGAGAGGAGAAAAGAAATAGAAGAAAAGAGAGGAGAAATGAAATAGAAGAAAAGAGAGAAGAAATGAAATAGAAGAAAAGAGAGGAGAAAGGAAATAGAAGAAAAGAGAGGAGAAAGGAAATAGAAGAAAAGAGAGGAGAAAAGAAATAGAAGAAAAGAGAGGAGAAAGGAAATAGAAAAAAGGGAGGAGAAAGGAAATAGAAGAAAAGAGAAGAGAAAAGAAATAGAAAAAAGGGAGGAGAAAGGAAATAGAAGAAAAGAGAGGAGAAAAGAAATAGAAGAAAAGAGAGGAGAAAGGAAATAGAAAAAAGGGAGAAGAAAGGAAATAGAAGAAAAGAGAGGAGAAAAGAAATAGAAAAAAGGGAGGAGAAAGGAAATAGAAAAAAGGGAGGAGAAAGGAAATAGAAGAAAAGAGAGGAGAAAGGAAATAGAAGAAAAGAGAGGAGAAAAGAAATAGAAGAAAAGAGAGGAGAAAGGAAATAGAAGAAAAGAAAGGAGAAATGAAATAGAAGAAAAGAGAGGAGAAATGAAATAGAAGAAAAGACAGGAGAAAGGAAATAGAAGAAAAGAGAGGAGAAAGGAAATAGAAGAAAAGAGAGGAGAAAAGAAATAGAAGAAAAGAGAGGAGAAATGAAATAGAAGAAAAGAGAGGAGAAATGAAATAGAAGAAAAGAGAGAAGAAAGGAAATAGAAGAAAAGAGAGGAGAAAAGAAATAGAAAAAAGGGTGGAGAAAGGAAATAGAAGAAAAGAGAGAAGAAAGGAAATAGAAGAAAAGAGAGGAGAAAGGAAATAGAAGAAAAGAGAGGAGAAAAGAAATAGAAGAAAAGAGAGAAGAAAGGAAATAGAAGAAAAGAGAGGAGAAAGGAAATAGAAGAAAAGAGAGGAGAAAAGAAATAGAAAAAAGGGAGGAGAAAGGAAATAGAAGAAAAGAGAGGAGAAAGGAAATAGAAAAAAGGGAGGAGAAAGGAAATAGAAGAAAAGAGAGGAGAAAAGAAATACAAAAAAGGGAGGAGAAAGGAAATAGAAGAAAAGAGAGGAGAAAGGAAATAGAAGAAAAGAGAGAAGAAATGACATAGAAGAAAAGAGAGGAAAAAAGAAATAGAAGAAAAGAGAGGAGAAAAGAAATAGAAGAAAAGAGAGAAGAAAGGAAATAGAAGAAAAGAGAGAAGAAAGGAAATAGAAGAAAAGAGAGGAGAAAGGAAATAGAAGAAAAGAGAGGAGAAAAGAAATAGAAGAAAAGAGAGAAGAAAGGAAATAGAAGAAAAGAGAGGAGAAAGGAAATAGAAGAAAAGAGAGGAGAAAAGAAATAGAAAAAAGGGAGGAGAAAGAAAATAGAAGAAAAGAGAGGAGAAAGGAAATAGAAGAAAAGAGAGGAGAAAAGAAATAGAAGAAAAGAGAGGAGAAAGGAAATAGAAGAAAAGAGAGGAGAAAAGAAATAGAAAAAAGGGAGGAGAAAGGAAATAGAAGAAAAGAGAGGAGAAAAGAAATAGAAGAAAAGAGAGGAGAAATGAAATAGAAGAAAAGAGAGGAGAAAAGAAATAGAAAAAGGGGAGGAGAAAGGAAATAGAAAAAAGGGAGGAGAAAGAAAATAGAAGAAAAGAGAGGAGAAAGGAAATAGAAAAAAGGGAGGAGAAAGGAAATAGAAGAAAAGAGAGGAGAAAAGAAATAGAAGAAAAGAGAGAAGAAAGGAAATAGAAGAAAAGAGAGGAGAAAGGAAATAGAAGAAAAGAGAGGAGAAAAGAAATAGAAAAAAGGGAGGAGAAAGGAAATAGAAAAAAGGGAGGAGAAAGGAAATAGAAGAAAAGAGAGGAGAAAAGAAATAGAAAAAAGGGAGGAGAAAGGAAATAGAAAAAAGGGAGGAGAAAGAAAATAGAAGAAAAGAGAGGAGAAAGGAAATAGAAGAAAAGAGAGGAGAAAAGAAATAGAAGAAAAGAGAGGAGAAAGGAAATAGAAGAAAAGAGAGGAGAAAAGAAATAGAAAAAAGGGAGGAGAAAGGAAATAGAAGAAAAGAGAGGAGAAATGAAATAGAAGAAAAGAGAGAAGAAATGAAATAGAAGAAAAGAGAGGAGAAAGGAAATAGAAGAAAAGAGAGGAGAAAGGAAATAGAAGAAAAGAGAGGAGAAAAGAAATAGAAGAAAAGAGAGGAGAAAGGAAATAGAAAAAAGGGAGGAGAAAGGAAATAGAAGAAAAGAGAAGAGAAAAGAAATAGAAAAAAGGGAGGAGAAAGGAAATAGAAGAAAAGAGAGGAGAAAAGAAATAGAAGAAAAGAGAGGAGAAAGGAAATAGAAAAAAGGGAGGAGAAAGGAAATAGAAGAAAAGAGAGGAGAAAAGAAATAGAAAAAAGGGAGGAGAAAGGAAATAGAAAAAAGGGAGGAGAAAGGAAATAGAAGAAAAGAGAGGAGAAAGGAAATAGAAGAAAAGAGAGGAGAAAAGAAATAGAAGAAAAGAGAGGAGAAAGGAAATAGAAGAAAAGAAAGGAGAAATGAAATAGAAGAAAAGAGAGGAGAAATGAAATAGAAGAAAAGAGAGGAGAAAGGAAATAGAAGAAAAGAGAGGAGAAAGGAAATAGAAGAAAAGAGAGGAGAAAAGAAATAGAAGAAAAGAGAGGAGAAATGAAATAGAAGAAAAGAGAGGAGAAATGAAATAGAAGAAAAGAGAGAAGAAAGGAAATAGAAGAAAAGAGAGGAGAAAAGAAATAGAAAAAAGGGTGGAGAAAGGAAATAGAAGAAAAGAGAGAAGAAAGGAAATAGAAGAAAAGAGAGGAGAAAGGAAATAGAAGAAAAGAGAGGAGAAAAGAAATAGAAGAAAAGAGAGAAGAAAGGAAATAGAAGAAAAGAGAGGAGAAAGGAAATAGAAGAAAAGAGAGGAGAAAAGAAATAGAAAAAAGGGAGGAGAAAGGAAATAGAAGAAAAGAGAGGAGAAAGGAAATAGAAAAAAGGGAGGAGAAAGGAAATAGAAGAAAAGAGAGGAGAAAAGAAATAGAAAAAAGGGAGGAGAAAGGAAATAGAAGAAAAGAGAGGAGAAAGGAAATAGAAGAAAAGAGAGAAGAAATGACATAGAAGAAAAGAGAGGAAAAAAGAAATAGAAGAAAAGAGAGGAGAAAAGAAATAGAAGAAAAGAGAGAAGAAAGGAAATAGAAGAAAAGAGAGAAGAAAGGAAATAGAAGAAAAGAGAGGAGAAAGGAAATAGAAGAAAAGAGAGGAGAAAAGAAATAGAAGAAAAGAGAGAAGAAAGGAAATAGAAGAAAAGAGAGGAGAAAGGAAATAGAAGAAAAGAGAGGAGAAAAGAAATAGAAAAAAGGGAGGAGAAAGAAAATAGAAGAAAAGAGAGGAGAAAGGAAATAGAAGAAAAGAGAGGAGAAAAGAAATAGAAGAAAAGAGAGGAGAAAGGAAATAGAAGAAAAGAGAGGAGAAAAGAAATAGAAAAAAGGGAGGAGAAAGGAAATAGAAGAAAAGAGAGGAGAAAAGAAATAGAAGAAAAGAGAGGAGAAATGAAATAGAAGAAAAGAGAGGAGAAAAGAAATAGAAAAAGGGGAGGAGAAAGGAAATAGAAAAAAGGGAGGAGAAAGAAAATAGAAGAAAAGAGAGGAGAAAGGAAATAGAAAAAAGGGAGGAGAAAGGAAATAGAAGAAAAGAGAGGAGAAAAGAAATAGAAGAAAAGAGAGAAGAAAGGAAATAGAAGAAAAGAGAGGAGAAAGGAAATAGAAGAAAAGAGAGGAGAAAAGAAATAGAAAAAAGGGAGGAGAAAGGAAATAGAAAAAAGGGAGGAGAAAGGAAATAGAAGAAAACAGAGGAGAAAAGAAATAGAAAAAAGGGAGGAGAAAGGAAATAGAAGAAAAGAGAGGAGAAAGGAAATAGAAGAAAAGAGAGGAGAAATGACATAGAAGAAAAGAGAGGAAAAAAGAAATAGAAGAAAAGAGAGGAGAAAAGAAATAGAAGAAAAGAGAGAAGAAAGGAAATAGAAGAAAAGAGAGAAGAAAGGAAATAGAAGAAAAGAGAGGAGAAAGGAAATATAAGAAAAGAGAGGAGAAAAGAAATAGAAGAAAAGAGAGAAGAAAGGAAATAGAAGAAAAGAGAGGAGAAAGGAAATAGAAGAAAAGAGAGGAGAAAAGAAATAGAAAAAGGGAGGAGAAAGGAAATAGAAAAAAGGGAGGAGAAAGGAAATAGAAGAAAAGAGAGGAGAAAAGAAATAGAAAAAAGGGAGGAGAAAGGAAATAGAAGAAAAGAGAGGAGAAAGGAAATAGAAGAAAAGAGAGAAGAAATGACATAGAAGAAAAGAGAGGAAAAAAGAAATAGAAGAAAAGAGAGGAGAAAAGAAATAGAAGAAAAGAGAGAAGAAAGGAAATAGAAGAAAAGAGAGAAGAAAGGAAATAGAAGAAAAGAGAGGAGAAAGGAAATAGAAGAAAAGAGAGGAGAAAAGAAATAGAAGAAAAGAGAGAAGAAAGGAAATAGAAGAAAAGAGAGGAGAAAGGAAATAGAAGAAAAGAGAGGAGAAAAGAAATAGAAAAAAGGGAGGAGAAAGAAAATAGAAGAAAAGAGAGGAGAAAGGAAATAGAAGAAAAGAGAGGAGAAAAGAAATAGAAGAAAAGAGAGGAGAAAGGAAATAGAAGAAAAGAGAGGAGAAAAGAAATAGAAAAAAGGGAGGAGAAAGGAAATAGAAGAAAAGAGAGGAGAAAAGAAATAGAAGAAAAGAGAGGAGAAATGAAATAGAAGAAAAGAGAGGAGAAAAGAAATAGAAAAAGGGGAGGAGAAAGGAAATAGAAAAAAGGGAGGAGAAAGAAAATAGAAGAAAAGAGAGGAGAAAGGAAATAGAAAAAAGGGAGGAGAAAGGAAATAGAAGAAAAGAGAGGAGAAAAGAAATAGAAGAAAAGAGAGAAGAAAGGAAATAGAAGAAAAGAGAGGAGAAAGGAAATAGAAGAAAAGAGAGGAGAAAAGAAATAGAAAAAAGGGAGGAGAAAGGAAATAGAAAAAAGGGAGGAGAAAGGAAATAGAAGAAAACAGAGGAGAAAAGAAATAGAAAAAAGGGAGGAGAAAGGAAATAGAAGAAAAGAGAGGAGAAAGGAAATAGAAGAAAAGAGAGGAGAAATGACATAGAAGAAAAGAGAGGAAAAAAGAAATAGAAGAAAAGAGAGGAGAAAAGAAATAGAAGAAAAGAGAGAAGAAAGGAAATAGAAGAAAAGAGAGAAGAAAGGAAATAGAAGAAAAGAGAGGAGAAAGGAAATATAAGAAAAGAGAGGAGAAAAGAAATAGAAGAAAAGAGAGAAGAAAGGAAATAGAAGAAAAGAGAGGAGAAAGGAAATAGAAGAAAAGAGAGGAGAAAAGAAATAGAAAAAAGGGAGGAGAAAGGAAATAGAAAAAAGGGAGGAGAAAGGAAATAGAAGAAAAGAGAGGAGAAAAGAAATAGAAAAAAGGGAGGAGAAAGGAAATAGAAAAAAGGGAGGAGAAAGAAAATAGAAGAAAAGAGAGGAGAAAGGAAATAGAAGAAAAGAGAGGAGAAAAGAAATAGAAGAAAAGAGAGGAGAAAGGAAATAGAAGAAAAGAGAGGAGAAAAGAAATAGAAAAAAGGGAGGAGAAAGGAAATAGAAGAAAAGAGAGGAGAAAGGAAATAGAAGAAAAGAGAGGAGAAAGGAAATAGAAGAAAAGAGAGGAGAAAAGAAATAGAAAAAAGGGAGGAGAAAGAAAATAGAAGAAAAGAGAGGAGAAAGGAAATAGAAGAAAAGAGAGGAGAAAAGAAATAGAAGAAAAGAGAGGAGAAAGGAAATAGAAGAAAAGAGATGAGAAAAGAAATAGAAAAAAAGGGAGGAGAAAGGAAATAGAAGAAAAGAGAGGAGAAAAGAAATAGAAGAAAAGAGAGGAGAAATGAAATAGAAGAAAAGAGAGGAGAAAAGAAATAGAACAAAGGGAGGAGAAAGGAAATAGAAAAAAGGGAGGAGAAAGGAAATAGAAGAAAAGAGAGGAGAAAGGAAATAGAAAAAAGGGAGGAGAAAGGAAATAGAAGAAAAGAGAGGAGAAAAGAAATAGAAGAAAAGAGAAGAAAGGAAATAGAAGAAAAGAGAGGAGAAAGGAAATAGAAGAAAAGAGAAGAGAAAAGAAATAGAAAAAAGGGAGGAGAAAGGAAATAGAAAAAATGGAGGAGAAAGGAAATAGAAGAAAAGAGAGGAGAAAAGAAATAGAAAAAAGGGAGGAGAAAGGAAATAGAAGAAAAGAGAGGAGAAAAGAAATAGAAGAAAAGAGAGGAGAAATGACATAGAAGAAAAGAGAGGAAAAACGAAATAGAAGAAAAGAGAGGAGAAAAGAAATAGAAGAAAAGAGAGAAGAAAGGAAATAGAAGAAAAGAGAGAAGAAAGGAAATAGAAGAAAAGAGAGGAGAAATGAAATAGAAGAAAAGAGAGGAGAAAAGAAATAGAAAAAAGGGAGGAGAAAGGAAATAGAAAAAAGGGAGGACAAAGGAAATAGAAGAAAAGAGAGGAGAAAGAAAATAGAAAAAAGGGAGGAGAAAGGAAATAGAAGAAAAGAGAGGAGAAAAGAAATAGAAGAAAAGAGAGAAGAAAGGAAATAGAAGAAAAGAGAGGAGAAAGGAAATAGAAGAAAAGAGAGGAGAAAAGAAATAGAAAAAGGGAGGAGAAAGGAAATAGAAAAAAGGGAGGAGAAAGGAAATAGAAGAAAAGAGAGGAGAAAAGAAATAGAAAAAAGGGAGGAGAAAGGAAATAGAAGAAAAGAGAGGAGAAAGGAAATAGAAGAAACGAGAGGAGAAATGACATAGAAGAAAAGAGAGGAAAAAAGAAATAGAAGAAAAGAGAGGAGAAAAGAAATAGAAGAAAAGAGAGAAGAAAGGAAATAGAAGAAAAGAGAGAAGAAAGGAAATAGAAGAAAAGAGAGGAGAAAGGAAATAGAAGAAAAGAGAGGAGAAAAGAAATAGAAGAAAAGAGAGAAGAAAGGAAATAGAAGAAAAGAGAGGAGAAAGGAAATAGAAGAAAAGAGAGGAGAAAAGAAATAGAAAAAAGGGAGGAGAAAGGAAATAGAAAAAAGGGAGGAGAAAGGAAATAGAAGAAAAGAGAGGAGAAAAGAAATAGAAAAAAGGGAGGAGAAAGGAAATAGAAAAAAGGGAGGAGAAAGAAAATAGAAGAAAAGAGAGGAGAAAGGAAATAGAAGAAAAGAGAGGAGAAAAGAAATAGAAGAAAAGAGAGGAGAAAGGAAATAGAAGAAAAGAGAGGAGAAAAGAAATAGAAAAAAGGGAGGAGAAAGGAAATAGAAGAAAAGAGAGGAGAAAGGAAATAGAAGAAAAGAGAGGAGAAAGGAAATAGAAGAAAAGAGAGGAGAAAAGAAATAGAAAAAAGGGAGGAGAAAGAAAATAGAAGAAAAGAGAGGAGAAAGGAAATAGAAGAAAAGAGAGGAGAAAAGAAATAGAAGAAAAGAGAGGAGAAAGGAAATAGAAGAAAAGAGAGGAGAAAAGAAATAGAAAAAAGGGAGGAGAAAGGAAATAGAAGAAAAGAGAGGAGAAAAGAAATAGAAGAAAAGAGAGGAGAAATGAAATAGAAGAAAAGAGAGGAGAAAATAAATAGATGAAAAGAGAGAAGAAAGGAAATAGAAGAAAAGAGAGGAGAAAGGAAATAGAAGAAAAGAGAGGAGAAAAGAAATAGAAAAAAGGGAGGAGAAAGGAAATAGAAAAAAGGGAGGAGAAAGGAAATAGAAGAAAAGAGAGGAGAAAAGAAATAGAAAAAAGGGAGGAGAAAGGAAATAGAAGAAAAGAGAGGAGAAAGGAAATAGAAGAAAAGAGAGGAGAAATGACATAGAAGAAAAGAGAGGAAAAAAGAAATAGAAGAAAAGAGAGGAGAAAAGAAATAGAAGAAAAGAGAGAAGAAAGGAAATAGAAGAAAAGAGAGAAGAAAGAAAATAGAAGAAAAGAGAGGAGAAAGGAAATAGAAGAAAAGAGAGGAGAAAAGAAATAGAAGAAAAGAGAGAAGAAAGGAAATAGAAGAAAAGAGAGGAGAAAGGAAATAGAAGAAAAGAGAGGAGAAAAGAAATAGAAAAAAGGGAGGAGAAAGGAAATAGAAAAAAGGGAGGAGAAAGGAAATAGAAGAAAAGAGAGGAGAAAAGAAATAGAAAAAAGGGAGGAGAAAGGAAATAGAAAAAAGGGAGGAGAAAGAAAATAGAAGAAAAGAGAGGAGAAAGGAAATAGAAGAAAAGAGAGGAGAAAAGAAATAGAAGAAAAGAGAGGAGAAAGGAAATAGAAGAAAAGAGAGGAGAAAGGAAATAGAAGAAAAGAGAGGAGAAAGGAAATAGAAGAAAAGAGAGGAGAAAAGAAATAGAAAAAAGGGTGGAGAAAGAAATAGAAAAAAGGGAGGAGAAATGAAATAGAAGAAAAGAGAATAGAAAGGAAATATGAATAAAAGAGAGGAGAAAGGAAATAGAAGAAAAGAGAGGAGAAAAAAATAGAAGAAAAGAGAGGAGAAATGAAATAGAAGAAAAGAGAGAAGAAAGGAAATAGAAGAAAAGAGAGGAGAAAGGAAATAGAAGAAAAGAGAGGAGAAAAGAAATAGAAGAAAAGAGAGGAGAAAGGAAATAGAAGAAAAGAGAGAAGAAAGGAAATAGAAGAAAAGAGAGAAGAAATGAAATAGAAGAAAAGAGAGAAGAAAGGAAATAGAAAAAAAAGCGAAAAAGGAACAAAAAAGAAAACGATGACATAAAAAGGTAAGAAATAAAATAAAATAGAGGGAAAATGGCCTGAGATTATGAAAGGAAACGAAAGTGATAGAAAGGCCAATAAAAGAGAGTGGAAGAGAAAAATAACAGAATTGGGAAAGAGAGAGAGAAAGTGAGAGAGAGAGAGAGAGATGGATATGAAGAGAGTGAGAACGGCAAAAAGAGAAAGACTAAAAAATAGTGAAAGAGAGAGACGGATAGGAAGAGAGATAATATGAGAATCAGTAAAAATAGTAGGAGAGAGGGTGCGAGAGAATGATAGAGAGACGGATAAGAAAAAAGTGAGAGAGACAAAAAAGAGAAACTGTAAAATATAGCGGGAAAGAGAGAGAGGAATAGAAAGAAACAAATAGGAAGGGAAACAAAAAGAGAATCAGTAAAAATAGTGTGTGAGAGGGAGACAGAGATGTGGATAAGAAAAGAGTGAGCGTGATAAAAAGAGAAACAGTAAAAATAATGGGAAAGAGGGAGGGGAAGAGAGAGAGAGAGAAACAGATAGGAATAGAGTGAGAAAGACAAAAAGAGAATCAGTAAAACGTATTGGAAAGAGTGAGAGAGAGCGAGAGAGAGAGAGAGACGGAGTGGAAGAGAGACAAAAACAGAATAAGTAAAAAAAAAACAGTGGGAGAGTGAGAGTTGAGAGACACGAATAGGAAGGGAGAGAGAGAGAGAGATAGAAGTTGAATCAGTAAAATCTAGTTGTGAAGTGAGAGAGAGACGAATAGGAAGAGAGAAAAACATAAGAGAATCAGCAGAAAATAGTCGGAAAAGGAGAGACGGGCAAGAATGGAGGTAGAGAGAGAAATAAGAAAATTAATAGGAAATAACGGGAAGGATAGAGAGACGGACAGGTAGAGAGAGCGAGATAAAATTAAGGAGATCAGTGGAAAATAGTGGGATAGAACAGAGAGAGAAAGAGAGACATAAGGAAATCATAAGAGGAGGAGGAGGAGGAGAAATATTAAGGAAGAAGTAGACGATACAGGGGAAAGAGATAGATACAGACAGAGACACAAAAACACACACACACACACACACACACACACATATATATATATATATATATATATATATATATATATAGCATAATGAGAGGCCACGTATACTTTCTTGATATGTATATAATATCTGGATAAAATAAATGAAACAAAATTGGGTGTTTTTTTATGAAAGTATTTATTTCTGTGTTTTTGTATATATTTATTTATTTAATATTTCAGAGCACCTAGGTCTTTCCTCAGAAATCAAATGAGATACTGTGTTTGTGTGTTTGTTTACAGCGTTTGTCGTGAAGCGTGCATGTCACGTGATGTGCAATGCGACTTTGTTTGAATTTTTGGCGGAAGACTGATGATAGTGTCTTAAATGTTGTTTAAAAGGTTTTTTGACCATAACTCAAGAAATATTTTAAGAAATATTTTTAACTGTTAAAATATTTATGTAGATTTAAAATATCCACGTGTTTGTTTACCCCTAGTTTATATGTGTCTAATTTTAGAATTCAGTATTTTTCTTTTTTTCTTCTTCGTATGTGTGTTGTACTTAAATTACTGTGTTTGTGTGTTTGTTTTTAGACTCGGACGACACGTGGTGTAGAACGCGATTGTGTTTGATTCTTTAACGGACATCTAAATATTTAAATAAATAAATATATACAAAAACACAGAAATAAATACTTTCATAAAAAAACACCCAATTTTGTTTCATTTATTTTATCCAGATATTATATATATATATATATATATATATATATATATATATATATATATATATATATATATATACATATATATATATAGAGAGAGAGAGAGAGAGAATAAGAAGACAATAGTAGACTGGGGAAAGAGAGATGGGTTGAAATAGTTTGAAAGTGAGGAAGAAGAGAATCAGTAGCAAAAAGTGGAAAAAAGAAAGAGACGGACAGGAACATAGAATGAGTGTGAGAGAGTGTGTGTGTGATAGAGAGAGAGAGAGAGAGAGGGGGGGAGAGAATGACGAACCAGTATTAAACTGGGGAAAGAGAGATGGGCAGAAATAGTGAAGAAGAAGAGAATCAGTAGCAAATAGTGGAAAAGAGAAAGACACGGACAGAAAGTGTAAAAGAGAAAGATAACAATAAGTAGGCAAACAAGATTGGGAAACAGCCCTAAAAGATAGTTGATTGTCGGCAACACTCTCATAAACATCACGCAGTTTTAAATTTGCACTGAGAATATAAAAAATACAGCTACATTTGCACTGATAATATAAACAGAAATAGTTTTTAAAAACACAATCTAAAAATAGCCAACAAATCAAATCCACCTCTAAGTATAGATGGAAGTTCGAATGTCCCTTAAACGGCAATTGTCTGCATAGCATTATAATATATAAAGCCCCTGTAAAATAGAAGATAACAGTAGAAATATATATATACGAGTAATTGAAGGAAACTGGAAACAGAGAAACTACAAACACAATACAGATTTTAAAAAGAGTAAATACGCGAACTGCTTAACATATATATCAAAATCCAAAATGTACAAAAAATATCACGGAATATAAGGTAAACAGTTTCAGCCTACAACAATAACTTTTACGGGGGAGAAAATTGCACTAATAAGGTTCACAAATCAACTCAATTTACTATATAAAAGTTGAGAACCTATTTCAAAATGCAGTCATTAAAACAAGATTTTACTCCGTTACTTAAAAATCGAAAAACAAAAACAAATATCTGGTAAAGCATTATCAAGAAAAATGCAAATCATTGCATTATATAGAAAGCGTTTTTCGTAGAAAGGAATTTTTCGGTAGAGGGACGATTAGGCGTCAAATTACTACTTCATCGTTATAATCAAATTCAAATTCTCTCTCTCTCTCTCTCTCTCTCTCTCTCTCGTTCAGTAGTCAAATTAGTACATCTTCGTTATATGATCGGATATTCCAATTTAAGAAAAGAGTAGTTGGAGGTATTTTTATATTATATTTCCTTCAGAGCAGCTTCATATTTTTCAATTGTTTTATTCGAAAATGGAAGCATATATTTTATCAAAACGTGAAAGAAACAATGTGATACACGATGGATATCTTTTTTTTTTTGACGCAACGAGGGTGAGCTCATAATTACGAAATGAAGAATTAATTTTTAAGCTTTACTAAGCTTTTAATTTTTTTTTAAATACAATATTTTTAATTTAAATTTTTAATTAAATACAATATTTTTAATTTAAGTTTTTAATTTACATTATTCCATTAATGTTTTAATAAGATCCTTAATTCCCTAAATTAATAAAAATCATTAAAATTGGGTGTTTTCAATGCTTTCATTCATTTACGTTTATTGGTGGGGGGCTCCGGTCAAAGATAGTGACGTCGAAACTGTCTGACGCCTAAACGGCTGTGTCGAATAGACCAAATATTTTTCAGACGCCGAATCAACGACGGCATATGGTCTACGCTGAATCGTACCAAACCCGAACGCTTAATCTACATTAAAAAAAGCCAATGCCTAAAAAGAAAAAAATAAACACGTGCCATAACATACATAAAGTAGGGAAATAAATAATATACGGGACAAATGTACGCATAAACACATTTAAGTATATTTAATAATAACGGCAAGAGGCGAATAATTAATAAATAAATACAAACTTCCATAAATAAATAATGATTAAAAGTTAACAAACAACCCTATGCAATAGTTCTATAATAACCGCATACTGACCTATAATTACAGTGTAAACCGGATATAAGAGAGTTGTCGGGACCGGAGAAGAAGTATCTTATATGCGGGTTGCTCTTATATCCGGATTTGGTCTAATTTATATACATTAACACAGCCTCAAATTTGTGACCAGAGAAAATCTCTCTTATATCCGGGTTGCTCTTATATCCGGGTCTCTTATATCCGAGTTACACTGTATTTTTATTTAACAGCCTTTAGAATAGTCTTTGTAATAACCATCCCCACTTATTCAGTAGCTGTTGGAATAACACAATAAACCGGAAATAACTGATAATCGTACCCATAATACTCAAATTAGCTACTACCCTTTTCATGTGGTTCAAGACTGCATTCACTCACGAAGCAGATTCTCGCCACTTTGTGTTGGCTTCAGTTTCAACTCTTATATACTCAATTCTCTTTTTGCACGGTTTTGAAATAACACGGTCCAACAAAAAGAATCGATTATTTTTTTTGCACTATCTGTTTTAGTTAAACACGGTTTAGACATCTGTCTTTGTGTAAACACCGAATTTATTGCAAGTGGCAAATAAACAAGTAACATCAATCAATTATAATTTACAAAATACCGAAACTCTACGGAACATGATTAAGTTAGCGCAGTAAAATAGAGACCAATCTGTTTTTTTTTCCGTCTAGTGATCCCTCGCTCTCCGATGTGGTCGGGACCTAATGCTCTGTACATACCTCTGGCTGCGTGTAACCGCTCCATCAGACAGTTCGCGGCGGCAGTCGTTAGCATACATAAGGCCTTCAACTAGCCAATAAACTTGGAAATCCTTTTCTTACAAATGATAACCATGTTGAACGAGCTGTGCAATTCCAACGTGATTTGAAAATGATTATGGCGCGTTATGAAGAATCATATAAAGAACTAACAAAAACAAAAACAAAATCACAGCGCCTGATAAGTGAATTCGTATTCAAAACCATTGAAACAAAAGAAAGACAAGTTGTTAATTTTATTCAAGATACACATGAAGATATATCGCCGTTAAATATTTCCAGTGACGAAAGTGATCTTGCGCCACCGAAAAACAACAGTAAGCGGGCATGTTTACTGTCTAGTAGTGAAACTGAATGACTGAATCGTTATGTGATATATATATATATATATATATATATATATATATATATATATATATATATATATATATATATATATATACACATCCAAAGGTTGAAACGAAAAAAGATTTTTCGTTTCAACCTTTGGAAATAAAATCTGATGATCCGCTGTCCTTTAAAAGGGTTGTGGTGAAATAATTTATTATATGGAACCTTAAAGTGGTCTGTTTTTATTTAAAATATATATATATATATATATATATATATATATATATATATATATATATATATATATATATTAAGACATTTTTATGTTTATACATTCTTTTTATAGATACAAATATTTAAGTAAATCCTCTGTTTTATAAGAAACAGTATTAAACAACATTTACCGGCCTGAATGTCCGAGAAATTTTCATAGAAAATGTTCTTCCTTCAGGCCGGTAAAAGTTGTTTAATACTGTTTATTATAAAACAGAGGATTTGCTTAAATATCTGTATCTATAAAAAGAATGTATAAACATAAAAATGTCTTAAAATAATTGTCGGACTTTGTCCATACATTATATATATATATATATATATATATATATATATATATATATATATATATATATATATGTGTGTGTGTGTGTGTGTGTATGTATAAACAAAAAATTCGATTTATTTGTACATGAAAATTAATATTTTTTTATTAAATATATTTGGATGGAACCTATTTTTTTACACGGTAGTCCCCCTTGTAAATAGAGAATTAAGTATATTTGCACTCTCTCCTGGACATTGAGCACTCTTACCCATAAATATAGCATACCTTAAAACTATATTTTATCATATACGTTTTCCTAGTAATACTGACAGACACTCTTCTCTACTTGATCTCTTCCTTACCCCACTCTCAGGATTCTTGTCGTGCTTTCCTACTCTGTCCTCTTGGTAACTACGATCACGTGATAGCGTCTGTAGACATTTCTTTCCATTCGTCTATTAAACAAGTCCCTCCATTCACAGGACACCATTTTGTTGCCAACACATTAATTAGGATTCATTTTGTCATTTTCACTGCCACGCCCATTGGAGTGAAATTTTAAAACTTCCTGTTAAGAATTGCACCAGCGAGATTCTTCTTGGATAAAAGCCGGCATCAAATCGTTCGTACCATCGCGGAAATACCAAGTGAAACCTCAATGTTGTCATTGGCTCACTCCTACCTGTTCAGCCACTGTAACCCACAAGAAACACTTCTTCCGGCTATGCGAATGTGCTCATTCGGATCAGAATAGACGTCTCTTTGTATGCGATCATAATAAGTGTTAGTATGTCCTCAGCAATGCTGGGTCGCTGTTAACTGATAGATTGAAACACAGTATAGTCACTCACAAGTTTGATTCTCATGATGAATGACGTCATTAAAAGAGTGGCAAACAAGATTATATCCCCAATCTATCCTCTCTTCAATCAGTTTGCAGTATTATGAAAATGCTTTGCTTGTAAATTCTCTTCCAGCACCACTCTAGACCCACCAGGACTATCCTTGCCTGATTTTTCACCTAGAACAGAATATCTACTGAATTTTATTCATCAAACTACATTCATGATGTCTGCTATTATCTCCAAACTAGATCCCCCATACGGCATCCTGACTAGCAGTGTTGCTGGCTTTAAAAACTCTGTTAAATATCTGAATTCCGCGAATTGTTGCGCTATTTAAATTTTGCCTCTTTTTAGCAAAGTACTAGAGGATCCAATCGTCTCCAAACTGGTTAAGAATCTCACTTCGCACGACATTCTTTCTAAACAATATGGCTTACTAGTTTTTTCTAGGTCAACCGTGTTACAATTTTTGTGTGCCCTTATGTAACTAGTGAGCCAACCCAAATGACTTGACTCACTTTATAGTTCCCCAATAGAAGGTTAACCAATCAGGAGACGTAAAATATTCAATCCTTCGTGTATAAAGGCGGCCATTTTGTTTACTCTCTCCGAATATCCAGTGCCAACCAGCCAAGCGAAAGAACAGAAGGAAGAACTACTGAACTACGCTCTGCTACTTTATCGGGATATCCACTGCTAACCTGAGCTACGCTTCCCTACTCTCTTCGAATATTCACTGCCAAACTCTGGATTCTATACTCAAAGACTACCGTCATCATGAACAACAAACCGACCTTGTTTTAACAGTTAATACTGATAGATTTGTCAAATCTTTTAGATGAGAACAGCGAGACTTGGGATGAGACTTTAGCTATCTCGAAGGCGTTTGACAGATTTGGGCATGCTAATCTTCTTAACAAGCTGAAGGACTATAGTTATCTGGCCGAATGTTTGACTCAATCCAATCTTTCTTAACAGATCGTAGAATGAAAGTTGTGTTGAACGGCCACACTTCTAGATCCTTTCAGATTAATACGGGGGTACCCCAGGACTCTATCCTTGGACCTAAGTTGTTTCTTATGTTCATCAATGATCATCCTGATATAATAAATTCCCAATTCATTATTTATACTGATAAAAGAAATATTTACTAATGTCTTAATAGTAAGTTCGATGGATTCGATAAAGTAAAACTGGTAGCTTATTAATTGTAATCAGTTGTTAACCGGGAAAAAAATGGCTCGTAAATTGTGACGCCTCCCAGACGAAACTACTACCATTTAGTTAAACTAGAGAACTATTTTTACCTTCCTCCTCGCATGGCTAATGCTAACCTCCAGGATAGTAAAATTGTCCAATTAGGCTTTGAACGTTTGTATCTTAGAAATGATTAAAGATATCTAACTGGAATACTATGAGGAAAATGTGTGGACTATACTTTGAACAATAAAAATGTATTTAGCTCAAAACTGAAAAGATGATCCCTCTTGATGTTGTGATCTCCTGATCTATTTTTCCTCTCTACTGTTCTCACTTATTTAAACTTATTTACGGTTATCTTGCTGGTTTTTGAATGGATGCCAGAGTATGAATGTTCGTATCATTACTGAAGGACTGAATAATCCTTTTGCTCTCACCATTGCTCATTTTGGAAAACTGCGGGGCTGATACAAAGCGATTTTATCCTGTTCACTATCTAACTGAATAACTCAAAGGGTTTTTCAGTGATTCTTACGACAAATAGTCTCAATATGGCTAAACAACTTATCTGAAAACCTGGAAAAAAGAAACTCAATAAGAGTCTAGTGTTTTTTTAGATATTAAACATTGTGTGCGATGGACAATTATCCCAAATACTGTTATACGATTTGGACAATATTGCTGTTACAGCCCGTATATTGAATCAATTGCTATGTCTGCTGCTAGGAAAGTTGTTTTAGTGTCTTGTACCTGACAATTTTATCGCTAGATTTCATCTATAACTCTACCATTCGTCCGAATATTGAATATTTCTGCCTTATCTGATCTGGTGCTCCTGCAATATATCTCTGTAATGTTATCGACCCTAACCTGGGATTTCGATTTCAGCCACTTTCCCACCGCCATTAAGAGGCTTCTTTGTGTTTCTGCCATAAATATTTTCATGGTAATTGTTCTAAAGAGATTGGTATCTTGACTGCATAAATTCAAGCGTACTAATAGATTGGTAAATAGGTCTCAATGTTTTATTATTGAACAGGTAGATGCAACCGTAACTTTCATTACAATAGTTTATTTTGAAGCACTTCTCGCATGAGGAATTATATTCCATTGTTTGAATCTTTGCCACATACATTCTTAAAAAAATTAACTGCAATATTTTTCGCAATATTTTTTCCCTGAAGCCAGTTCTTTCATTGTCCTTTCTCTTCATAGAAGTTTTCACTCTCAGTTACCCTTGCGTCTTAGGGGCATTATTATCTTCCTTGGTGAGTATTATTAGAAAGAAAATCAAGCCAAGTTCACTTTCGTGACATTGATTTCAGTTAATTAATTCTAGAAAATGTGGCATGCTGGGATCGTCATCTTAGGGTGATATTATCAAAAATCGCTTCCTTATGTGAGATTCAAACCAAGATCTTGTCCACAGAACGTTAACGCTCTAGCCATGCTTACCAAACAATACTGAATATATGAATTTTACCTCCTTAGCTTTAGATCTCTCTTCAGTCTGTCGCACGAATTAGGGCATTATTGTCTTGGATAATAGGTATTATTAAAAAATAATCTACCCAATTTCACTTTCGTGACAGTTAGCTCACCACATTGTGGCATGCTGGGATTGTCATCTTACGGTGATATTATCAGAAATCGCTTCCTTTACGAATGAAATAACATGAAATACGAACCTAGGTCTCGTCCTCAGAACGTTAGTACTCTAGCCACACTTATCAAACAAAACTGAACTTATTAATTTTACCTCCTTAGCTCTAGAGCTCTCTTACCCCCGTATTGTCTTCACTCTCACCTGACAGATACTATTCGTATGAGCCCACACGGTCCGCTTCTATGAGATGGGTATAGTCTCTATTTCCTAGATACACATTTTCTCTTTGGCGATGACTGTCTTTCCGCTTTTTTCCATCTCATATATTTTTCTCCTTTTTTGCTGCTCTCTCTCTCTATATCTATCTATCTATCTATCTATCTATCTATCTATCTATCTATATACATATATATATATATATATATATATATATATATATATATATATATATATATATATATATATATCAACGCATTCGCACATTAGACTTTGCGTGCGTATCGAGGCGTTCCTCTTCGGTAGCCGAGAAGCAGACCATTTCGTCTGTGTCCATTATTATCTTGTGCTGTGTAGTTATGACTTGCGTGTCGCAGACATCAGCATCCATCCGCCTCTTACCGATTCTGTAAGTATTCCCTCTCACTTCCCTTCGCCTTTTCAAAGACTTTGTTTTTCATACCGACGTTGGACAAGTTTCGATGTTAAACAACGAAACCTCCCCAACGCCAGCATGAAAAACAAGCCACAGCAAAAACAAAACTGCCATCGCATAAGCCCATAACTGCCGTTAGTAGCGCACCATCGTACACTAACAACGCGCGGGTCCATTCTACTATAACTACGGATATAGACGAGCGTTATCTATTTCTATATCTGTGATCGCTGTGAGAACCATCAACAGTCACTGGTTTTAGCTTTTCCTAGTTTGGGTCAAATGTTGATTGAAACGAAGAATATATATATCCATCACGCGATTTGAAAAGTAAGGTATATGAAAGACGTGTAAACGTAATTTCCTTTAGCAATATTGTCATCTCTATTTTAAAAATGACTGTTGTGTTTCCTTTCGTTGCTTTTAGACTCTCAGATGGATTTTAACGGTCTTCTAGCTTTTAATTTTTTATTTCATTTTCTATTTACTGTTATTAGTCTTGATGCAACGGTAGCTTCCAGCATTTGCAAGCACACTATTGCTTCATCATCATCAGAAATGTTTCGACTTGAAAACCCGTTGTAAATCAGTGTAATTTTGCATCTTCTGCACAAGTACGCGTTTCTGAGCATAACCATCTGCTCAGGACCACACTTGTATTTCTTCAACCAACACAGAGCCAACCAGTATGTTGATTGGACCTTAGATACAGCAAGTATGTGACCCTTTAGAAACGTATACGGTTTCGAATTCAGAATTTTCCTTCTATTCTAGTTGCCAACTACGGCTTAAAAATTCAGTTTACTCTGCTATTTTATCTATAGTTGGGGAGGAGATATGGATTAACACTCTTACTACGTTTATTTGTCCTAAATTTAATATCACGACCAGAATTCGAACACGGCTAACCAATTTCCTGTTCAGAGTTTCTAACCCTTACGCCAGACTATATTTAATCCATATCTAGGTCAGCCCCTAAGAAAGTTCGTTCACAGGGACGGGCTAAACAGTTTTTCTCTCCAGTATCTATCTTACATATCTGTAAGTCGACCATTCGTCCATTCTTAGAATATTGCCGTCACATTTAGTCCAGTTCTCCTGCTATTCATCTAGATATCCTTAATAAAATCCAAAGAAGAATCAGCAATATTACTGGTCCTCATCTGGCGTCTCGGCTTCAGTCACTTTCCCACCGCCGTAAAGTTGACTCCCTTTGCCTTTTCTCTAAATACTTTCATGGTAATTGTCCGAATAAATTTCCCCGATGGTACCGAGATATATTTTTAAAAAAAAATTAAGCGCATTACTAGACTGGCGTCAAGGTCTCAACAATTTTCAGTTAAGTTGGCTATATATAACCATAAGTTATATGCTAACAGTCTCGTTCCTGGTACTTCTCGCTTGTTGAAGTCTCTCCCGGTTTCTCGCCTCTGTGTCAACTTTGATATTCAAAAATTTAAATGCAATGTCAATCACTATTTACTGTCGTCCCGATTATTCTTATTTTGTTCTCACTTATTGATAATGTTTCTGTGTCTAATTCTTCCACATCCAGTAACCCTTTATGCCTTAGTGGCTTTACTGCCTTGCTTGGGGTGAACTCGAATAAAAAAAATTATCCAGCGTTTACAGATATTTATCATTCTTTCGTGCATGTAATATTGCTCTGATATCTCGTTTGGTGCTCCTGTTATTCATCTCGATGTTCTTGGCAAAATCCAAAATGGATGTATAATGTAATCGATTCTGAGTCGGCATCTCGGCATCAATGACTTTCTCACCAGCGTGGAGTGGTTTCCCTCTGTCTTTTCTACAAATATTTTCATGGCATCTGATCTGACGAGTTTTCTTTTCCCTTTGATGCCCCGACTACTTGAATTGAAGCGTGTTACTAGATTGGCATCTAGGTCCCACTCATTTACTTGTCAAATACCTAAATTCAACCTACACTTCTATTCCAACAATTTCTTTTCTCACATTTCCCAACCGTGGAAATTCCTTCTGTTTAATTCATTCGCTGATAACTACAATCTTAAAAAAATTAAATGCAATATTAATCGCCTTCTTCTGTCTTCTTGAACCCCGTTCATCTTTTATCCTTTCCTCAATCCTCCCTATACTCAGTCTTTTCTCTCATTTTCACTCCCTGCAACCCCTTGCGTACAAGTGGCATTCCCACCTTGCCTGGAGTGAAATGATTAACAAAATTTAAATGCAACATCAATCGCCATCTTCTATCTTCTTGAATCCCGTTCATCTTTTATCCTTTCCTCAATCCTCCCTATACTCAGTCTTTTCTCTCATTTTCACTCCCTGCAACCCCTTGCGTACAAGTGGCATTCCCACCTTGCTTGGGGTGAAATGATTAACAAAATTTAAATGCAACATCAATCGCCATCTTCTATCTTCTTGAATCCCGTTCATCTTTTATCCTTTCCTCAATCCTCCCTATACTCAGTATTTTCTCTCATTTTCACTCCCTGCAACCCCTTGCGTACAAGTGGCATTCCCACCTTGCCTGGAGTGAAATGATTAACAAAATTTAAATGCAACATCAATCGCCATCTTCTATCTTCTTGAATCCCGTTCATCTTTTATCCTTTCCTCACTCCTCCCTATACTCAGTCTTTTCTCTCATTTTCACTCCCTGCAACCCCTTGCGTACAAGTGGCATTCCCACCTTGCCTGGAGTGAAATGATTAACAAAATTTAAATGCAACATCAATCGCCATCTTCTATCTTCTTGAATCCCGTTCATCTTTTATCCTTTCCTCAATCCTCCCTATACTCAGTCTTTTCTCTCATTTTCACTCCCTGCAACCCCTTGCGTACAAGTGGCATTCCCACCTTGCTTGGGGTGAAATGATTAACAAAATTTAAATGCAACATCAATCGCCATCTTCTATCTTCTTGAATCCCGTTCATCTTTTATCCTTTCCTCAATCCTCCCTATACTCAGTCTTTTCTCTCATTTTCACTCCCTGCAACCCCTTGCGTACAAGTGGCATTCCCACCTTGCCTGGAGTGAAATGATTAACAAAATTTAAATGCAACATCAATCGCCATCTTCTATCTTGTTGAATCCCGTTCATCTTTTATCCTTTCCTCAATCCTCCCTATACTCAGTCTTTTCTCTCATTTTCACTCCCTGCAACCCCTTGCGTACAAGTGGCATTCCCACCTTGCCTGGAGTGAAATGATTAACAAAATTTAAATGCAACATCAATCGCCATCTTCTATCTTCTTGAATCCCGTTCATCTTTTATCCTTTCCTCACTCCTCCCTATACTCAGTCTTTTCTCTCATTTTCACTCCCTGCAACCCCTTGCGTACAAGTGGCATTCCCACCTTGCCTGGAGTGAAATGATTAACAAAATTTAAATGCAACATCAATCGCCATCTTCTATCTTCTTGAATCCCGTTCATCTTTTATCCTTTCCTCAATCCTCCCTATACTCAGTCTTTTCTCTCATTTTCACTCCCTGCAACCCCTTGCGTACAAGTGGCATTCCCACCTTGCTTGGGGTGAAATGATTAACAAAATTTAAATGCAACATCAATCGCCATCTTCTATCTTCTTGAATCCCGTTCATCTTTTATCCTTTCCTCAATCCTCCCTATACTCAGTATTTTCTCTCATTTTCACTCCCTGCAACCCCTTGCGTACAAGTGGCATTCCCACCTTGCCTGGAGTGAAATGATTAACAAAATTTAAATGCAACATCAATCGCCATCTTCTATCTTCTTGAATCCCGTTCATCTTTTATCCTTTCCTCACTCCTCCCTATACTCAGTCTTTTCTCTCATTTTCACTCCCTGCAACCCCTTGCGTACAAGTGGCATTCCCACCTTGCTTGGGGTGAAATGATTAACAAAATTTAAATGCAACATCAATCGCCATCTTCTATCTTCTTGAATCCCGTTCATCTTTTATCCTTTCCTCAATCCTCCCTATACTCAGTCTTTTCTCTCATTTTCACTCCCTGCAACCCCTTTCGTACAAGTGGCATTCCCACCTTGCCTGGAGTGAAATGATTAACAAAATTTAAATGCAACATCAATCGCCATCTTCTATCTTGTTGAATCCCGTTCATCTTTTATCCTTTCCTCAATCCTCCCTATACTCAGTCTTTTCTCTCATTTTCACTCCCTGCAACCCCTTGCGTACAAGTGGCATTCCCACCTTGCCTGGAGTGAAATGATTAACAAAATTTAAATGCAACATCAATCGCCATCTTCTATCTTCTTGAATCCCGTTCATCTTTTATCCTTTCCTCACTCCTCCCTATACTCAGTCTTTTCTCTCATTTTCACTCCCTGCAACCCCTTGCGTACAAGTGGCATTCCCACCTTGCCTGGAGTGAAATGATTAACAAAATTTAAATGCAACATCAATCGCCATCTTCTATCTTCTTGAATCCCGTTCATCTTTTATCCTTTCCTCAATCCTCCCTATACTCAGTCTTTTCTCTCATTTTCACTCCCTGCAACCCCTTGCGTACAAGTGGCATTCCCACCTTGCTTGGGGTGAAATGATTAACAAAATTTAAATGCAACATCAATCGCCATCTTCTATCTTCTTGAATCCCGTTCATCTTTTATCCTTTCCTCAATCCTCCCTATACTCAGTCTTTTCTCTCATTTTCACTCCCTGCAACCCCTTGCGTACAAGTGGCATTCCCACCTTGCCTGGAGTGAAATGATTAACAAAATTTAAATGCAACATCAATCGCCATCTTCTATCTTCTTGAATCCCGTTCATCTTTTATCCTTTCCTCACTCCTCCCTATACTCAGTCTTTTCTCTCATTTTCACTCCCTGCAACCCCTTGCGTACAAGTGGCATTCCCACCTTGCTTGGGGTGAAATGATTAACAAAATTTAAATGCAACATCAATCGCCATCTTCTATCTTCTTGAATCCCGTTCATCTTTTATCCTTTCCTCAATCCTCCCTATACTCAGTCTTTTCTCTCATTTTCACTCCCTGCAACCCCTTGCGTACAAGTGGCATTCCCACCTTGCCTGGGGTGAAATGATTAACAAAATTTAAATGCAACATCAATCGCCATCTTCTATCTTGTTGAATCCCGTTCATCTTTTATCCTTTCCTCAATCCTCCCTATACTCAGTCTTTTCTCTCATTTTCACTCCCTGCAACCCCTTGCGTACAAGTGGCATTCCCACCTTGCCTGGAGTGAAATGATTAACAAAATTTAAATGCAACATCAATCGCCATCTTCTATCTTCTTGAATCCCGTTCATCTTTTATCCTTTCCTCACTCCTCCCTATACTCAGTCTTTTCTCTCATTTTCACTCCCTGCAACCCCTTGCGTACAAGTGGCATTCCCACCTTGCCTGGAGTGAAATGATTAACAAAATTTAAATGCAACATCAATCGCCATCTTCTATCTTCTTGAATCCCGTTCATCTTTTATCCTTTCCTCAATCCTCCCTATACTCAGTCTTTTCTCTCATTTTCACTCCCTGCAACCCCTTGCGTACAAGTGGCATTCCCACCTTGCCTGGAGTGAAATGATTAACAAAATTTAAATGCAACATCAATCGCCATCTTCTATCTTCTTGAATCCCGTTCATCTTTTATCCTTTCCTCACTCCTCCCTATACTCAGTCTTTTCTCTCATTTTCACTCCCTGCAACCCCTTGCGTACAAGTGGCATTCCCACCTTGCTTGGGGTGAAATGATTAACAAAATTTAAATGCAACATCAATCGCCATCTTCTATCTTCTTGAATCCCGTTCATCTTTTATCCTTTCCTCAATCCTCCCTATACTCAGTCTTTTCTCTCATTTTCACTCCCTGCAACCCCTTGCGTACAAGTGGCATTCCCACCTTGCCTGGAGTGAAATGATTAACAAAATTTAAATGCAACATCAATCGCCATCTTCTATCTTCTTGAATCCCGTTCATCTTTTATCCTTTCCTCAATCCTCCCTATAGTCAGTCTTTTCTCTCATTTTCACTCCCTGCAACCCCTTGCGTACAAGTGGCATTCCCACCTTGCCTGGGGTGAAATGATTAACAAAATTTAAATGCAACATCAATCGCCATCTTCTATCTTCTTGAATCCCGTTCATCTTTTATCCTTTCCTCACTCCTCCCTATACTCAGTCTTTTCTCTCATTTTCACTCCCTGCAACCCCTTGCGTACAAGTGGCATTCCCACCTTGCTTGGGGTGAAATGATTAACAAAATTTAAATGCAACATCAATCGCCATCTTCTATCTTCTTGAATCCCGTTCATCTTTTATCCTTTCCTCAATCCTCCCTATACTCAGTCTTTTCTCTCATTTTCACTCCCTGCAACCCCTTGCGTACAAGTGGCATTCCCACCTTGCTTGGGGTGAAATGATTAACAAAATTTAAATCAACATCAATCGCCATCTTCTATCTTCTTGAATCCCGTTCATCTTTTATCCTTTCCTCAATCCTCCCTATACTCAGTCTTTTCTCTCATTTTCACTCCCTGCAACCCCTTGCGTACAAGTGGCATTCCCACCTTGCCTGGAGTGAAATGATTAACAAAATTTAAATGCAACATCAATCGCCATCTTCTATCTTCTTGAATCCCGTTCATCTTTTATCCTTTCCTCACTCCTCCCTATACTCAGTCTTTTCTCTCATTTTCACTCCCTGCAACCCCTTGCGTACAAATGGCATTCCCACCTTGCTTGGGGTGAAATGATTAACAAAATTTAAATGCAACATCAATCGCCATCTTCTATCTTCTTGAATCCCGTTCATCTTTTATCCTTTCCTCAATCCTCCCTATACTCAGTCTTTTCTCTCATTTTCACTCCCTGCAACCCCTTGCGTACAAGTGGCATTCCCACCTTGCTTGGGGTGAAATGATTAACAAAATTTAAATGCAACATCAATCGCCATCTTCTATCTTGTTGAATCCCGTTCATCTTTTATCCTTTCCTCAATCCTCCCTATACTCAGTCTTTTCTCTCATTTTCACTCCCTGCAACCCCTTGCGTACAAGTGGCATTCCCACCTTGCCTGGAGTGAAATGATTAACAAAATTTAAATGCAACATCAATCGCCATCTTCTATCTTCTTGAATCCCGTTCATCTTTTATCCTTTCCTCAATCCTCCCTATACTCAGTCTTTTCTCTCATTTTCACTCCCTGCAACCCCTTGCGTACAAGTGGCATTCCCACCTTGCCTGGAGTGAAATGATTAACAAAATTTAAATGCAACATCAATCGCCATCTTCTATCTTCTTGAATCCCGTTCATCTTTTATCCTTTCCTCAATCCTCCCTATACTCAGTCTTTTCTCTCATTTTCACTCCCTGCAACCCCTTGCGTACAAGTGGCATTCCCACCTTGCTTGGGGTGAAATGATTAACAAAATTTAAATGCAACATCAATCGCCATCTTCTATCTTGTTGAATCCCGTTCATCTTTTATCCTTTCCTCAATCCTCCCTATACTCAGTCTTTTCTCTCATTTTCACTCCCTGCAACCCCTTGCGTACAAGTGGCATTCCCACCTTGCCTGGAGTGAAATGATTAACAAAATTTAAATGCAACATCAATCGCCATCTTCTATCTTCTTGAATCCCGTTCATCTTTTATCCTTTCCTCAATCCTCCCTATACTCAGTCTTTTCTCTCATTTTCACTCCCTGCAACCCCTTGCGTACAAGTGGCATTCCCACCTTGCCTGGAGTGAAATGATTAACAAAATTTAAATGCAACATCAATCGCCATCTTCTATCTTCTTGAATCCCGTTCATCTTTTATCCTTTCCTCAATCCTCCCTATACTCAGTCTTTTCTCTCATTTTCACTCCCTGCAACCCCTTGCGTACAAGTGGCATTCCCACCTTGCTTGGGGTGAAATGATTAACAAAATTTAAATGCAACATCAATCGCCATCTTCTATCTTGTTGAATCCCGTTCATCTTTTATCCTTTCCTCAATCCTCCCTATACTCAGTCTTTTCTCTCATTTTCACTCCCTGCAACCCCTTGCGTACAAGTGGCATTCCCACCTTGCCTGGAGTGAAATGATTAACAAAATTTAAATGCAACATCAATCGCCATCTTCTATCTTCTTGAATCCCGTTCATCTTTTATCCTTTCCTCAATCCTCCCTATACTCAGTCTTTTCTCTCATTTTCACTCCCTGCAACCCCTTGCGTACAAGTGGCATTCCCACCTTGCCTGGAGTGAAATGATTAACAAAATTTAAATGCAACATCAATCGCCATCTTCTATCTTCTTGAATCCCGTTCATCTTTTATCCTTTCCTCAATCCTCCCTATACTCAGTCTTTTCTCTCATTTTCACTCCCTGCAACCCCTTGCGTACAAGTGGCATTCCCACCTTGCTTGGGGTGAAATGATTAACAAAATTTAAATGCAACATCAATCGCCATCTTCTATCTTCTTGAATCCCGTTCATCTTTTATCCTTTCCTCAATCCTCCCTATACTCAGTCTTTTCTCTCATTTTCACTCCCTGCAACCCCTTGCGTACAAGTGGCATTCCCACCTTGCTTGGGGTGAAATGATTAACAAAATTTAAATCAACATCAATCGCCATCTTCTATCTTCTTGAATCCCGTTCATCTTTTATCCTTTCCTCAATCCTCCCTATACTCAGTCTTTTCTCTCATTTTCACTCCCTGCAACCCCTTGCGTACAAGTGGCATTCCCACCTTGCTTGGGGTGAAATGATTAACAAAATTTAAATCAACATCAATCGCCATCTTCTATCTTCTTGAATCCCGTTCATCTTTTATCCTTTCCTCAATCCTCCCTATACTCAGTCTTTTCTCTCATTTTCACTCCCTGCAACCCCTTGCGTACAAGTGGCATTCCCACCTTGCTTGGGGTGAAATGATTAACAAAATTTAAATGCAACATCAATCGCCATCTTCTATCTTGTTGAATCCCGTTCATCTTTTATCCTTTCCTCAATCCTCCCTATACTCAGTCTTTTCTCTCATTTTCACTCCCTGCAACCCCTTGCGTACAAGTGGCATTCCCACCTTGCCTGGAGTGAAATGATTAACAAAATTTAAATGCAACATCAATCGCCATCTTCTATCTTCTTGAATCCCGTTCATCTTTTATCCTTTCCTCAATCCTCCCTATACTCAGTCTTTTCTCTCATTTTCACTCCCTGCAACCCCTTGCGTACAAGTGGCATTCCCACCTTGCTTGGGGTGAAATGATTAACAAAATTTAAATCAACATCAATCGCCATCTTCTATCTTCTTGAATCCCGTTCATCTTTTATCCTTTCCTCAATCCTCCCTATACTCAGTCTTTTCTCTCATTTTCACTCCCTGCAACCCCTTGCGTACAAGTGGCATTCCCACCTTGCTTGGGGTGAAATGATTAACAAAATTTAAATGCAACATCAATCGCCATCTTCTATCTTGTTGAATCCCGTTCATCTTTTATCCTTTCCTCAATCCTCCCTATACTCAGTCTTTTCTCTCATTTTCACTCCCTGCAACCCCTTGCGTACAAGTGGCATTCCCACCTTGCCTGGAGTGAAATGATTAACAAAATTTAAATGCAACATCAATCGCCATCTTCTATCTTCTTGAATCCCGTTCATCTTTTATCCTTTCCTCAATCCTCCCTATACTCAGTCTTTTCTCTCATTTTCACTCCCTGCAACCCCTTGCGTACAAGTGGCATTCCCACCTTGCCTGGAGTGAAATGATTAACAAAATTTAAATGCAACATCAATCGCCATCTTCTATCTTCTTGAATCCCGTTCATCTTTTATCCTTTCCTCAATCCTCCCTATACTCAGTCTTTTCTCTCATTTTCACTCCCTGCAACCCCTTGCGTACAAGTGGCATTCCCACCTTGCCTGGAGTGAAATGATTAACAAAATTTAAATGCAACATCAATCGCCATCTTCTATCTTGTTGAATCCCGTTCATCTTTTATCCTTTCCTCAATCCTCCCTATACTCAGTCTTTTCTCTCATTTTCACTCCCTGCAACCCCTTGCGTACAAGTGGCATTCCCACCTTGCCTGGAGTGAAATGATTAACAAAATTTAAATGCAACATCAATCGCCATCTTCTATCTTCTTGAATCCCGTTCATCTTTTATCCTTTCCTCAATCCTCCCTATACTCAGTCTTTTCTCTCATTTTCACTCCCTGCAACCCCTTGCGTACAAGTGGCATTCCCACCTTGCTTGGGGTGAAATGATTAACAAAATTTAAATGCAACATCAATCGCCATCTTCTATCTTCTTGAATCCCGTTCATCTTTTATCCTTTCCTCAATCCTCCCTATACTCAGTCTTTTCTCTCATTTTCACTCCCTGCAACCCCTTGCGTACAAGTGGCATTCCCACCTTGCCTGGAGTGAAATGATTAACAAAATTTAAATGCAACATCAATCGCCATCTTCTATCTTCTTGAATCCCGTTCATCTTTTATCCTTTCCTCAATCCTCCCTATACTCAGTCTTTTCTCTCATTTTCACTCCCTGCAACCCCTTGCGTACAAGTGGCATTCCCACCTTGCCTGGAGTGAAATGATTAACAAAATTTAAATGCAACATCAATCGCCATATTCTATCTTCTTGAATCCCGTTCATCTTTTATCCTTTCCTCAATCCTCCCTATACTCAGTCTTTTCTCTCATTTTCACTCCCTGCAACCCCTTGCGTACAAGTGGCATTCCCACCTTGCCTGGAGTGAAATGATTAACAAAATTTAAATGCAACATCAATCGCCATCTTCTATCTTCTTGAATCCCGTTCATCTTTTATCCTTTCCTCAATCCTCCCTATACTCAGTCTTTTCTCTCATTTTCACTCCCTGCAACCCCTTGCGTACAAGTGGCATTCCCACCTTGCTTGGGGTGAAATGATTAACAAAATTTAAATCAACATCAATCGCCATCTTCTATCTTCTTGAATCCCGTTCATCTTTTATCCTTTCCTCAATCCTCCCTATACTCAGTCTTTTCTCTCATTTTCACTCCCTGCAACCCCTTGCGTACAAGTGGCATTCCCACCTTGCTTGGGGTGAAATGATTAACAAAATTTAAATGCAACATCAATCGCCATCTTCTATCTTGTTGAATCCCGTTCATCTTTTATCCTTTCCTCAATCCTCCCTATACTCAGTCTTTTCTCTCATTTTCACTCCCTGCAACCCCTTGCGTACAAGTGGCATTCCCACCTTGCCTGGAGTGAAATGATTAACAAAATTTAAATGCAACATCAATCGCCATCTTCTATCTTCTTGAATCCCGTTCATCTTTTATCCTTTCCTCAATCCTCCCTATACTCAGTCTTTTCTCTCATTTTCACTCCCTGCAACCCCTTGCGTACAAGTGGCATTCCCACCTTGCTTGGGGTGAAATGATTAACAAAATTTAAATCAACATCAATCGCCATCTTCTATCTTCTTGAATCCCGTTCATCTTTTATCCTTTCCTCAATCCTCCCTATACTCAGTCTTTTCTCTCATTTTCACTCCCTGCAACCCCTTGCGTACAAGTGGCATTCCCACCTTGCTTGGAGTGAAATGATTAACAAAATTTAAATGCAACATCAATCGCCATCTTCTATCTTGTTGAATCCCGTTCATCTTTTATCCTTTCCTCAATCCTCCCTATACTCAGTCTTTTCTCTCATTTTCACTCCCTGCAACCCCTTGCGTACAAGTGGCATTCCCACCTTGCCTGGAGTGAAATGATTAACAAAATTTAAATGCAACATCAATCGCCATCTTCTATCTTCTTGAATCCCGTTCATCTTTTATCCTTTCCTCAATCCTCCCTATACTCAGTCTTTTCTCTCATTTTCACTCCCTGCAACCCCTTGCGTACAAGTGGCATTCCCACCTTGCCTGGAGTGAAATGATTAACAAAATTTAAATGCAACATCAATCGCCATCTTCTATCTTCTTGAATCCCGTTCATCTTTTATCCTTTCCTCAATCCTCCCTATACTCAGTCTTTTCTCTCATTTTCACTCCCTGCAACCCCTTGCGTACAAGTGGCATTCCCACCTTGCTTGGGGTGAAATGATTAACAAAATTTAAATCAACATCAATCGCCATCTTCTATCTTCTTGAATCCCGTTCATCTTTTATCCTTTCCTCAATCCTCCCTATACTCAGTCTTTTCTCTCATTTTCACTCCCTGCAACCCCTTGCGTACAAGTGGCATTCCCACCTTGCTTGGAGTGAAATGATTAACAAAATTTAAATGCAACATCAATCGCCATCTTCTATCTTGTTGAATCCCGTTCATCTTTTATCCTTTCCTCAATCCTCCCTATACTCAGTCTTTTCTCTCATTTTCACTCCCTGCAACCCCTTGCGTACAAGTGGCATTCCCACCTTGCCTGGAGTGAAATGATTAACAAAATTTAAATGCAACATCAATCGCCATCTTCTATCTTCTTGAATCCCGTTCATCTTTTATCCTTTCCTCAATCCTCCCTATACTCAGTCTTTTCTCTCATTTTCACTCCCTGCAACCCCTTGCGTACAAGTGGCATTCCCACCTTGCCTGGAGTGAAATGATTAACAAAATTTAAATGCAACATCAATCGCCATCTTCTATCTTCTTGAATCCCGTTCATCTTTTATCCTTTCCTCAATCCTCCCTATACTCAGTCTTTTCTCTCATTTTCACTCCCTGCAACCCCTTGCGTACAAGTGGCATTCCCACCTTGCCTGGAGTGAAATGATTAACAAAATTTAAATGCAACATCAATCGCCATCTTCTATCTTCTTGAATCCCGTTCATCTTTTATCCTTTCCTCAATCCTCCCTATACTCAGTCTTTTCTCTCATTTTCACTCCCTGCAACCCCTTGCGTACAAGTGGCATTCCCACCTTGCTTGGGGTGAAATGATTAACAAAATTTAAATGCAACATCAATCGCCATCTTCTATCTTCTTGAATCCCGTTCATCTTTTATCCTTTCCTCAATCCTCCCTATACTCAGTCTTTTCTCTCATTTTCACTCCCTGCAACCCCTTGCGTACAAGTGGCATTCCCACCTTGCTTGGGGTGAAATGATTAACAAAATTTAAATGCAACATCAATCGCCATCTTCTATCTTGTTGAATCCCGTTCATCTTTTATCCTTTCCTCAATCCTCCCTATACTCAGTCTTTTCTCTCATTTTCACTCCCTGCAACCCCTTGCGTACAAGTGGCATTCCCACCTTGCCTGGAGTGAAATGATTAACAAAATTTAAATGCAACATCAATCGCCATCTTCTATCTTCTTGAATCCCGTTCATCTTTTATCCTTTCCTCAATCCTCCCTATACTCAGTCTTTTCTCTCATTTTCACTCCCTGCAACCCCTTGCGTACAAGTGGCATTCCCACCTTGCTTGGGGTGAAATGATTAACAAAATTTAAATCAACATCAATCGCCATCTTCTATCTTCTTGAATCCCGTTCATCTTTTATCCTTTCCTCAATCCTCCCTATACTCAGTCTTTTCTCTCATTTTCACTCCCTGCAACCCCTTGCGTACAAGTGGCATTCCCACCTTGCTTGGAGTGAAATGATTAACAAAATTTAAATGCAACATCAATCGCCATCTTCTATCTTGTTGAATCCCGTTCATCTTTTATCCTTTCCTCAATCCTCCCTATACTCAGTCTTTTCTCTCATTTTCACTCCCTGCAACCCCTTGCGTACAAGTGGCATTCCCACCTTGCCTGGAGTGAAATGATTAACAAAATTTAAATGCAACATCAATCGCCATCTTCTATCTTCTTGAATCCCGTTCATCTTTTATCCTTTCCTCAATCCTCCCTATACTCAGTCTTTTCTCTCATTTTCACTCCCTGCAACCCCTTGCGTACAAGTGGCATTCCCACCTTGCCTGGAGTGAAATGATTAACAAAATTTAAATGCAACATCAATCGCCATCTTCTATCTTCTTGAATCCCGTTCATCTTTTATCCTTTCCTCAATCCTCCCTATACTCAGTCTTTTCTCTCATTTTCACTCCCTGCAACCCCTTGCGTACAAGTGGCATTCCCACCTTGCTTGGGGTGAAATGATTAACAAAATTTAAATCAACATCAATCGCCATCTTCTATCTTCTTGAATCCCGTTCATCTTTTATCCTTTCCTCAATCCTCCCTATACTCAGTCTTTTCTCTCATTTTCACTCCCTGCAACCCCTTGCGTACAAGTGGCATTCCCACCTTGCTTGGGGTGAAATGATTAACAAAATTTAAATCAACATCAATCGCCATCTTCTATCTTCTTGAATCCCGTTCATCTTTTATCCTTTCCTCAATCCTCCCTATACTCAGTCTTTTCTCTCATTTTCACTCCCTGCAACCCCTTGCGTACAAGTGGCATTCCCACCTTGCTTGGGGTGAAATGATTAACAAAATTTAAATCAACATCAATCGCCATCTTCTATCTTCTTGAATCCCGTTCATCTTTTATCCTTTCCTCAATCCTCCCTATACTCAGTCTTTTCTCTCATTTTCACTCCCTGCAACCCCTTGCGTACAAGTGGCATTCCCACCTTGCTTGGGGTGAAATGATTAACAAAATTTAAATCAACATCAATCGCCATCTTCTATCTTCTTGAATCCCGTTCATCTTTTATCCTTTCCTCAATCCTCCCTATACTCAGTCTTTTCTCTCATTTTCACTCCCTGCAACCCCTTGCGTACAAGTGGCATTCCCACCTTGCTTGGGGTGAAATGATTAACAAAATTTAAATCAACATCAATCGCCATCTTCTATCTTCTTGAATCCCGTTCATCTTTTATCCTTTCCTCAATCCTCCCTATACTCAGTCTTTTCTCTCATTTTCACTCCCTGCAACCCCTTGCGTACAAGTGGCATTCCCACCTTGCTTGGGGTGAAATGATTAACAAAATTTAAATCAACATCAATCGCCATCTTCTATCTTCTTGAATCCCGTTCATCTTTTATCCTTTCCTCAATCCTCCCTATACTCAGTCTTTTCTCTCATTTTCACTCCCTGCAACCCCTTGCGTACAAGTGGCATTCCCACCTTGCCTGGAGTGAAATGATTAACAAAATTTAAATGCAACATCAATCGCCATCTTCTATCTTCTTGAATCCCGTTCATCTTTTATCCTTTCCTCAATCCTCCCTATACTCAGTCTTTTCTCTCATTTTCACTCCCTGCAACCCCTTGCGTACAAGTGGCATTCCCACCTTGCTTGGGGTGAAATGATTAACAAAATTTAAATGCAACATCAATCGCCATCTTCTATCTTCTTGAATCCCGTTCATCTTTTATCCTTTCCTCAATCCTCCCTATACTCAGTCTTTTCTCTCATTTTCACTCCCTGCAACCCCTTGCGTACAAGTGGCATTCCCACCTTGCCTGGAGTGAAATGATTAACAAAATTTAAATGCAACATCAATCGCCATCTTCTATCTTCTTGAATCCCGTTCATCTTTTATCCTTTCCTCAATCCTCCCTATACTCAGTCTTTTCTCTCATTTTCACTCCCTGCAACCCCTTGCGTACAAGTGGCATTCCCACCTTGCTTGGGGTGAAATGATTAACAAAATTTAAATGCAACATCAATCGCCATCTTCTATCTTCTTGAATCCCGTTCATCTTTTATCCTTTCCTCAATCCTCCCTATACTCAGTCTTTTCTCTCATTTTCACTCCCTGCAACCCCTTGCGTACAAGTGGCATTCCCACCTTGCCTGGAGTGAAATGATTAACAAAATTTAAATGCAACATCAATCGCCATCTTCTATCTTCTTGAATCCCGTTCATCTTTTATCCTTTCCTCAATCCTCCCTATACTCAGTCTTTTCTCTCATTTTCACTCCCTGCAACCCCTTGCGTACAAGTGGCATTCCCACCTTGCTTGGGGTGAAATGATTAACAAAATTTAAATCAACATCAATCGCCATCTTCTATCTTCTTGAATCCCGTTCATCTTTTATCCTTTCCTCAATCCTCCCTATACTCAGTCTTTTCTCTCATTTTCACTCCCTGCAACCCCTTGCGTACAAGTGGCATTCCCACCTTGCTTGGGGTGAAATGATTAACAAAATTTAAATGCAACATCAATCGCCATCTTCTATCTTGTTGAATCCCGTTCATCTTTTATCCTTTCCTCAATCCTCCCTATACTCAGTCTTTTCTCTCATTTTCACTCCCTGCAACCCCTTGCGTACAAGTGGCATTCCCACCTTGCCTGGAGTGAAATGATTAACAAAATTTAAATGCAACATCAATCGCCATCTTCTATCTTCTTGAATCCCGTTCATCTTTTATCCTTTCCTCAATCCTCCCTATACTCAGTCTTTTCTCTCATTTTCACTCCCTGCAACCCCTTGCGTACAAGTGGCATTCCCACCTTGCTTGGGGTGAAATGATTAACAAAATTTAAATCAACATCAATCGCCATCTTCTATCTTCTTGAATCCCGTTCATCTTTTATCCTTTCCTCAATCCTCCCTATACTCAGTCTTTTCTCTCATTTTCACTCCCTGCAACCCCTTGCGTACAAGTGGCATTCCCACCTTGCTTGGGGTGAAATGATTAACAAAATTTAAATCAACATCAATCGCCATCTTCTATCTTCTTGAATCCCGTTCATCTTTTATCCTTTCCTCAATCCTCCCTATACTCAGTCTTTTCTCTCATTTTCACTCCCTGCAACCCCTTGCGTACAAGTGGCATTCCCACCTTGCCTGGAGTGAAATGATTAACAAAATTTAAATGCAACATCAATCGCCATCTTCTATCTTCTTGAATCCCGTTCATCTTTTATCCTTTCCTCAATCCTCCCTATACTCAGTCTTTTCTCTCATTTTCACTCCCTGCAACCCCTTGCGTACAAGTGGCATTCCCACCTTGCTTGGGGTGAAATGATTAACAAAATTTAAATGCAACATCAATCGCCATCTTCTATCTTCTTGAATCCCGTTCATCTTTTATCCTTTCCTCAATCCTCCCTATACTCAGTATTTTCTCTCATTTTCACTCCCTGCAACCCCTTGCGTACAAGTGGCATTCCCACCTTGCCTGGAGTGAAATGATTAACAAAATTTAAATGCAACATCAATCGCCTGTTTCTGTTTTCTTGAATCCCGTTCATCCTTTGTCCTTTTCTCACTATACTTAGTGTTTTCTCTCACTTTCACTCCATGTGCCCCAAAGCTTACTAGAAGTATTCCTGCCTTGCTTGGAGTGAAATGATTTAAAAGGATTTCTCATCAATCTCCTTATTTAATGTAATTGAGGTAACAGTTTGCAAAGGAAATCTTTAAAGTATATTTGTTACTATATTCTTACATGATGCATTCAGAAAATCCATCAAATTTACATATGAAAAGACCGGATGCATCAATTATTTGCTATCAATATCGTCTACTTTACGACGTCAGATTGAAAAGTTAATCACAAAATTCTGCAGGTCACTTGCAACACATTTCATCATATACACCAGGGTTCGGCAACCTTTTGCTAACTATGTTCCGACTTCGGGTTTCAAAATCATTCAGTATGCCAACAGCATGCGGATTTTTATATCAAAGTCAATATAGCTGTCCTACAATATATTTTATAAAGTAATATATTCAATAATATGTAAAACACATTAATAGAAATAAACTGTTTTTAAAAGTATTTTTAAAGTTTTTATTATTAATGGGAGTCCAACGAGTGAGCAGTTTTGAAACAGCTAAACATCTTTACCTTGTAGTAGTTATTGGATCGGACTTCGTGATGTCGTTTGCGGCTGCGTGCCATTTGAAATTGCTTGGCGTGCCACACGTGCCGTATACATTTCGGACCGCTGATGTCCAATGCCGTTTTCAGAACATGGTTAAATCATTATTTTCTCACATTCCAGGTACATTTTAAAATATTTTAAGAAAATAAAATATAGCGAAAAAAGTATTTACTTTTTAATATTTGAGCCATTGTTTAAAAACTACAGTACTCCCTAGAATATCTCCTACTTTGAGGACGTGGGTGACCATGGCCTTTCGCAACGTCATTTCCGTCGTAGTATAACATAATTTTTGTCTACTTTTTTACCCTTTCTTTTCCTTTTTCTGTCATCCATTTGCCGTACGTTGTTATTCGCCATTTCACTTTGCCCCCCCTTAACTTTAATATGTTCTTCTTTTTATGTGCCGTGTCCTCTTAGGATATAGGCGATTATGGCTCTCCACAACTTCTTGCCCTTTGAAGCTCTTAATAAATTTTATCTTTCTGTTATTTCTCAAGCTCACTACGTATGTTATGCACTGTTTTCCATTGTCCCACCTGCCTTCAATTCGTCCTGTGAGTATCATATTTTCCAAGTCCTCCCTCCCCATTATGTGCTCTAGACACCTCAACTGACTCTTCCTGGCGTTAAGTTTCTTTTTTGTTTTCATTTTCTATAAAACTTCGTCTATGAAATGTCAAATTTTCCGATTCCTCTTTTATGTGTAACAGATATTTTAGATTTCTATTTCTAATAAGAGTATTAGTGTCTATCCCTTCTGTTT
>OZ038508.1:13021183-13028683 GCA_964036315.1 Acanthosepion esculentum | reverse complement strand
CAGCCGACATTGTCCTCTCCATATATGAAAACAAATACGATAGTGAAATATATAAATTCTAAATCGAACTGCCCTGCAGGCATTATTAAACATATCCCGAAAGATATCTAGTGCAGACATTCAAGAAATTTCTCGTCTAAAAAAAATTTGAATCCAAGAAAAAAGTGCATCTAACAGTATTGAAAGAAGGGCACAAAACCCAAATTGAATCGTAATCCTCAACCAAACCAGCAATTGAAGAACAGAAATAGAAAAGTTCATATTATTTCTACACTTAAGAACCATTAGAGGGAAACAATTTTTAAATGCCTTACAAAGTATTTACCCAAAACTTCCGAATTCCATACAATGTTCAACAGAAATACGTTAAAATTAATCAGGATAATATAATAAAGAAATACAATGCGAGGAACTTTAAGGTGGGCGTTCATAGCAACGACACCGACATCAGCCTCTGCACTTGCAAGAATAAAAGCTAGTGTCCTTTGTATGGTGACTGTAATACTACGCATGTGATATATAAGGCTGAGGTAGAAGCTTTCAGAGGGTAGAACAAAGCCTACGTGGGATTTATAGAAGGCACGTCCAAGAAAAGATGATATATTCATAGATCTTTTAAATTGGAGAGCCATAAGTGCTGTACAAATCTAGTCAGCCATATGTGAGAGTTTAAAGACAAACGTAATAGAAGTCCCGGTGTTAGATGGAGTATTTTGAGAAGAGTAAAGTGTTGCAGCTTTAATGGTCGTTTTTGTAGGTTGTGACAGGAGGAAAAGCTGGCTATGGTGACATACACGGACAAAGACGACTTGTTGAACGAACAATCTGAAGTGATGACCAAATATCTTTATTATCACACCCAATATTAACCCATGTGAGAATTTATATCTTAACATTTATGGATCGACAGCGCGCGCAATCAAACAACACTGTTCATTGTCTCATAAGTCTAACACAGACCAAGCATGGATATGGGACACTCTCCATGATAAACGTAGTGGATTGGTAAACAGGATTTAACTATTTGTAGAAGAGAAATAAAGAGTATATTAAAGAATGAGACAGGTGACTCCTGATCACGTGTCGTAGAACAGCACAATATGGCGTCGCCGATATGATGTTTACGTCGCTTTGATGTACTAGGATTTTTCGAGACTTGGATCCGGTGTTTTTCTGTCCAGGCTTAGGCTGGAAAACTGAAAGACAACAAGGCAAGTGTGGGGAGAAAATGAAATAACTGACCTCTTTCTAGCTTCGGCAGATTGTGAAACTATGATGAAAGTTCCTGTTATGGCATATCCCAGAAGATTGGAGAATTTGACTTTCGTCGAAATTTCAGAAATTATAAAAAGAAACTTGTCATGGCGGAAAGAACCAAATCTGTGTTCATTAAACAGAAACACGATCAATCCATTATGCGCTGTCTTGGCAGATTAAGGGTACGACGTTAAACTGCATCCAACAGCAAGGCCTCTGATCAGGTTTTGAGGAAGCGTGGAACCACCTCTTAATTGCTGATGTTCCCAGGTCCACCCTGACCCGGGGTGGTAGAACCTGTTAGGGTCCCAGCTATGGGCAAATAGTGAAATCCCAAGGTGTGTCCGCGTCCTGGGCATGACGATAAACTACGTCCAACCAAAAGGCCGTCGATCCGATCAATCGGCTGGTCATGTCATTCCCCATCACATCTAACCCATCCCAAAAGAACTACAACTTACAATTAACTTTCCCTCCCAAACCCTACACTAAATATACTAACACCTTACCCCTAAAATGTGATGGGAAACAATGATGTTGCCAGCTATACGTTTTTGAAACGATGATGTTGCCAGCTATACGCTTTTGAAACGATGATGTTGCCAGCTATACGCTTTTGAAACGATAATGTTGCCAGGGATACATTTTTTGAAACAATGATGTTGCCAGCTATACGTTTTTGATATATCTAGTAAATACTGGATCTGACATTAAATAACCCATAGTGGTTGATATGCCATAAAACCCCAAACAAACAAACAAACAAACATTTGACAGATTAAGAGCAGCTAACAGATTCCACGAATTTGAGAAACTTTGACCTCAAGATTTTACTATAATCAATTACTGTCGATTGAAGGTATGGCTGATATATCTCATAAATATAGAATATTGGAACAATGAAAATTTAATAATTTGTTTCTAACTGCATGTGTGGAAGTTAAGGAACTGTTGAGTCTTGACTCAATGTTGAATCTCGCCTATTGCATGGAATAATAATGCAACACAAAATGTACTTGGAACAAGAATGTATTATAACAAGAAAGTGTACACAATAAGTACATATAGTATTTCTGTATATTTCTGGGAAGACGTTCCTGGAGAATGTGTTGACTAGTCGCAGTCGATCAGAGTCTCTAGTTGGATCTCGTGATTCCACTTCTCTTCCTCTCTCTCGTCTTCCGGTATCAACCATTATTTATATAGTTGGTAGTCACCTATGCAGATTAGGTGGATCCCACCACAACAGGAACAATGGCAATTGATTAAAAAAGATAATTCTACCGAGGACAATGTTGAAACGTACATTATAAAAAAGTAACGCACAAACTGCAAATACAGTAAGTACGATAAGACAACGCGATTACCTCCCTTGTTTTATGATTTGTATAAATAAGTCACACCGTCTTAGCCAAAATGTTCAATAAAGGCACATTGAGCCGAACTTGAGTTCGAGTTTTCCTTTACAAATTATTGAACGTAATTATGGATAAATACCTTAAATCAGAACGTCTCGACGTGAACTCTACTGACACCTGGCAATATTGGAAATGATTATTCAAAGGATTCTTGCTTGCACTTTATGCATTCCTATTACTGATACGGATAGGCTTAACCTGCTAATGCACCATGATTCCATATCAGTATATAGCGATATTTCTCGCTGCAAAACTTACCATGGAGGTTTGGATGGAATTCTTATGAAGAGACGAAATATAATCTTTGTCCGGTAGGTATTAGCAACTACCTGCCAATCCCCTAAAGTGGGTCTTCAAACAGAGGATCTTCAGTGCTTAAAAATCTTAAGTCGCGACTGCCATTCTCAGGCGACGACAGCAGATCAGGCGAAGGAGGAATTTATCAGAGACTCCTTTATAAATGGATTAGAATCGAACTATATTTGTCAGATTGCTGTAAAATAAAATACTAGATTTAGCTTCTACCTTGCAAATGTCAGAAAAGCAATCTTGTTAATACCTACAAACAAGTGTCGCAGAGGTTGCACTAAGTACTCACACTCTTACTAGTCCACCAATTCAAACGACGCAAACAGGGAATCAAAGACAGTCCTATACGACAGACTTCCTCGTTACAGTCCCACTTCAAAAATATTCTATCTAAAATTTTGATGTTTTTGGTAGCTATAGACTTAGAGATGATAGTTCAACAGCTCCATCGCCTGACTTTGTCTGAGTCAACCAATCACGGCCCGCTATTTGGCGTGCATTTTTATTCCTATATATATATATATATATATATATATATATATATATAACGATCGCACAAAGTTGTAAATTCCCGTCCTTTCAAAAGGTAATTATGCAAATTTATCCTGAATCTGCAGTGATGACGATTCTTTCTCTGTCACACACTTTGCGATAGCAATATGGCCTCCAGAAATGTTGCATTCATTTTCGCACCAAATCAACGAATCCAATTACTGAAAGTGGCCTAAAACACCCTAAAACTTTTGTTTTTGAGGCGTTAAAGTTAACCAACCAATTTCTGCCGCAGTCCACAACTGATTGGAGGTCCTTTTCAGGACAAATGGCCAGGTTAGCTTTGGCGACACTAGATTTGTGTTTGCGACAGGAGTAAATAGTAGTGTCGTCCGCAAAGATGCCTACTTGGAAACCTATGACATCAGGATGATCGTTAATGAAGATAGAGCATTGGGGAACATCTGCGTTCGTGGGATAGGAGCTGGAGGAGAATCCGTTGATAACGACCTTCAATGTACGGTTCGACAGGAATGATTGGATTAAGTCGAACAATCGACCTGTAATTCCATAACACTGAAGCTTGCGAAGAAGGCCGGCATGCGAAACCCTCAGCAAGATGACATAAAACTCTCCGTTAATGTAGTGGCCCTTTTGAAGATATTTAAAAAAAAAGACACTGCCATTTGCACCCTAAAACTTGAGCCATCACTGCAAATGAAACAATCTTGGTTTTCTTTGGAGCAGGCGAGGAGGGGTATTTCCACTGCATGGATGTCAAGGACACATGGCACAGTGGATAAAGGCGTTGGTTAGATCCAGTGACAGGACCCATGAGTGTGAGTTAAATACCCGGTTAAGGCAGTGGAGAACTTGCAGAGGGGAATTAACAGGAGATAACTGATAATTGACATCGATTAAACATGGCACGTGGAACTAAAACAGTCTACCCCAGTGAGCGAAATAAAGGGTTCAGTTCGAGATTCCAACCACCTGAAGAAGGCCGGGGCGTACAACGGCCGAAACGTTTTGATAAATATGGCGGCAAAGATGAGGACAATAGTCCGAATAATGTATATAGTGTACATAATACCTCATCTCAGAAATACAGACAGATACTGAAAGGCCGAAACGTTGTGTTAAATATGGCGACAAAGTTGAGGACAATAGTCCGAATTATGTAAATAGTGTATCACACAGGCTCTGTTCATATTACAGTTTCCGCGTCACTCATAAAGCCTGTTTTCATTTGATAACCGGAAATCAGATATATAAAATTTGAAATGATATCGCTACGTCTGACGAGAAAGAAATAAGCAATAATGTTAAACCCAATATTTCTACTCGCCGATCACATCCATTCACTATTAAGTACGCAACTCGGGGAAACCATTCACCAAACACAGAACAAATGAACTGATGGAATAATTCGTATAATTATCAAGAAAACAAAAGGAAACAACCGATGGACAATTAGAGAGTAAAATATGATTATTACACCCTCTCTTACCCGTTCACATCTCCTAGTCTCGCGCTTTCTGTCAACCTGCAGCCTTTCAGTTCATACCCCGCTTCTTTCGAGATCTCAGTCTTCGCACGGCGTTTGGATAAGGAGAGTTATACAGCTTCCAAACTGGTTTGAGGATTGGTGCCAGTATAAGTCGTCGATCGTCCAGTCTTGATACTTCAAGTACTGTGATTCTTACTAACGAAGAAAGTTGTCGTTCTTCTTTTAGTCAATAAGCCGTGGTAAACTTCTTGTTGACGATTGAGACGACTGAAAAGAAAGTCAAACTCTCACCGAAGAAATAGTAATGTCGGTTTTGATTAAATATAGACGATTTAATGAAGGTGAATAAAATAAATTACAATCCGATATATTTGGCATTAACACAAAAGATCAGAAGGCAGCGACTTGGAATCTCTATCTATGTGATCAGCAAGGTTCAATCAGAAATTCAAATGATCACCGGGCCCCTACATCGCGTGGGTGTGCAAATGGGTGTGTGTCTAATGATTTGTCTGTCCCTGTCGTCCCAGCCCGTCTCCGCTGTATCGTCAAAATCGAGCTGAATTTATATATAATTCTCCGCACATATATCAAACTGTTCCCACGCCAAAATAACTATATTTTCAATTGTTTAAAGTCGGGGTTAAAAGAACAAATCCTATATTTTGATTTTACACCATTTCATTCAGAGACATTGCTCCCAAACCCAAACAATTGGCTGACGTATCCGTCAGAAACGAAATAAAAAAAAACAAACATATGCTCTGACTTTTCCAATTCGATGTCTCAACCGAACTCTTGACAAATATTCTTGCCTGTGAAAATTAATAAACTTAAATAATACACACCAATTCATTCCAAATCGCCGCCTTGAAATTCAAAAACTACGATATCTGCCAATGACAAGTTACCTTGTTTTATGATAAGTGAATTTAGTTTCTCGCTCAATGTTGAACCAATGGAAAAATTGAATTCGGAATTGTCCATTCAATCCCGACCATCTGGTTAACCTAACGCTAGCATCCCCTGAGACATCATTCTCAGTCGAAAAGAAGGCTGTCTCTCTACCGTGATAGAATACCGGCATTATCCCTCAAGGTAGACATTTTAACGACCACATTGCTCCCATGGAATAAAAATTAACTTGCAAAACAACGTATCCACATACGTGAGATCATAAATCTGTGGTTTCAGTCCAGCGATACAGGTGAATATCTTGTTTGCTCCAAGATACGACCTGGGAAATCTGCTTTGCCATCGTCTGGTTTTAGCCACCCAATAGAATAAGTTGGATATTTTTTTTTACCTCAGCATAACATTCCAACTTTCAAAAATTTTTCCTTTAGCAAAAATAACACCCCCGAATATGATGAAGTGGAAAATTACTCTTTCGACTTCTGCCATATCTATATGGGCAATGGTTCTAACCGATCTTTGAACTTCTAAAAATACTTCTTGCATTCCCCTCGGGACAACCCGACTTAGGAGAGATTTAGTGAGGTCAGTAAAACCTCAATATTAGTTCATAACCAGAAATGCATTGACAATCCGGCTCTACACATTCTTTTTTTTTTATTTCATCAATTGTTTTTTTAGAGCTACGCAATATCATTTCTATTAATAACATTAAATTTTAAAAAATGCCAATAGCTGCTAATATTAATATTTTGGATTTTAAAATATTCGTACAATTAAATTACTTTCATATAAAACTAAGATGAATCCAAGCAAAATATGAAAAAAATAAGGAAAATTCAATTGTTTTATCTATCAGGACGTTTCTCAGATATCCAAAAATAATTTTGCTGTTCTAACAAGATCACATTAACTTCCATTAACCTTATAGGATCACAGGCATAGCTTCGTGTTCACTACAATTGGTGCTCACACCTTCTATATAGTTGTATAGCCGTACTCATTGCTCATTAACGCAATATATACACAAGATATATTATCTATCTATAAACTAATTGCATCTTTCTCTCGCTCTCTTTCTTTAACTATCAACTCATTACATCTAACTTTCTCTGCCTCTATCTATCTATCTATCTATCTATAAACTCATTCTATCTATCGATAAACGCATTCTATCTATCTACTCATTCAATCTATCATTCTGTCTCAATCAATATATAAACTCATTCTATCAAAACATTCCATCTCTCTCTCTCTCTCTCTAAATTCATTCTATCTATCTATCTATCTATCTATCTATCTATCTATCTATCTATCTATCTATCTATCTACTCGTTAAACCTATCATTCTTTCTAACAATATATAAACTCATTCGGTCTATCAACACATTCCATATCTCTCTCTAAATTCATTCATTCTATCTATCTGCTTCATGTCTGCCTCGTACGTGTGTATCGATAGATATATAGACTAGACTTGTTTAGAATATACATATAGATGTTTTTATTCTGATATTGGTATTCGATATACGTGTTGACACAGACACACACGCACAATATATATATATATATATATATATATATATATATATATATATA
>OZ038508.1:12991183-13008683 GCA_964036315.1 Acanthosepion esculentum | reverse complement strand
TTAAATTATTTGCTTATTATTTTTGTATTTGACTTTTATTGTAATATTCTGATCTTAGAAATAACATTTATTAATCTCACGTAACAGGATTTTCATTTAATTTTTGCTCATGATTAGGTTGTAGGTAGCACAAAAGGAATTTGTTTTCCTGTCTGCATTTGGAAATTAGTCTTGATTTATGTTTAGGGATTTATCTTGTTCTCGAAAGGCGATTCTCGCTATTTTCTCCCCTTGGCAAAAGATATATTGTTTTGTGTTGTTGTTATATGCTGCAATTTTTTTTTTTTTTTTGTTTCTTTGTCTTCTCGTATTTTACATGTTATGGAATTAAAGGAAGTGAGAGAATCGAGAATTCGTTCTTCTCATTTTCCTTTTGTTTCGGACTAATTCCGTGTAGTAGAGGCACTTGCACTTGCATTGAAGGTCATTTTGAAGCAAGAAACCTACAGTCATCATTCAATGGTGATTTCTGGGACCACCACTGATTTTTAACTATAAACGCTTTATCTTCTTCGATAACGGACACTCGTTATTTATAAACAGAGTAAATGTTACACATATATATATATTCAAATGTAAATGTTACACGTATATATATATTCATATATATAAATATATAAATGTATATATATAAATATATATATATATATATATTCATATATAGACACGCACAAACATCGATCTCCTTATAGACAAATACATACTCACATAAGTAACTTTTATGTATACACATATATATGTATACATATATCTATGTGTATATATATAAAAGTTACTTATGTGAGTATGTATCTGTGTATAAAGAGATTGATGTTTGTGCAAGCAAACTTCAGTATATCCATATGTGTGTGTTTTTGTGTGTATACATATATATATATATATATATATATATATATATATATATATATATATATGTGCATATATCTCTGTATGTATATATATATATATATATATATATATATATATGTATATATATATAAGTTGCTTTTGTGAGTATGTATTTCTGTATAAGAAAATGATATTTCTGCGCGCAAACTTCTATTTATACATATCTGTGTATATATATATATATATATATATATATATATATATATATATATATACACATATATATATATATATATATATATACACACACACATATATATATATATACACATATATATACACATATATATATATATACACATATATATTTATATATATATACACATATATATATATATATATATATATATATATATATAAGTTACTTATTTGAGTATGTATTTGTGTATAAGGAGATCGATGTTTGTGCGCGCAAATTACACCATATATATAAGTGTGTGTATATATATATACACACTTATATATATGGTGTAATTTGCGCGCACAAACATAAATCTCCTTATACATATATATATATATATATATATATATATATATATATATATATATATATATATATATATATGAGCAATAGTTTGAATCAAAGTTCGTAATACGTGGCTTAATTCTTTTGTAAGCTTAGAAAAATAATTAAAGAAATCTTAATAGAATCTATTCTTTACTGTTGGCCGTATATTCGGATTACGTAAGAGATTATAAGTTTTAAGATTATCATCTGAGAAACTGATCGAGATAATACCATTACTCACTGAAGAGACGATGGCATAATCCAGTGTAATTTGCAGAAAGAATGACAAAATTGGATCTGATAGACTTAGTGTTCGCTTTTCTTCTATTTCTTTTACAAGATATATTTTTTTAAATTTCTAATATACGAGTGACTGTATGTAATTTGCTCTGGGAGGCTTCAATTCTTTTCCGCGATATAATCTTATATATAAGCAACTTATGTATGTATGTATTTATATGAGATAACAATATATATTTTTTATCTCAAGAACAGTATTGGAAAGATTTTATGACAAAGTCGATAACGTTTACTTGTGTCGCGTTTCGTCCATCCTGACTTCACCGGTCTAATTTTGTTATGTTGGTAGGACTACACATGCATACGACAGAAGGGTGTTGGGAATTTTAGAACTTTCTTTTCTTTCCATCACTTTTGTATGTACGTATTCCACCCTGTGATATTGGAAAGTCTGCCAGGAATGGTGAAAAGTTGGAAGAGTTAGGATGCAAATTTACTGTTGATGACCTGGCGATTAAGGCACTTTCTATATATTCACGTCGTATTGAATTATTTTCTCCTTTGATCATTGTAGCAATTTTTATGTCAACGTTGTGGCCAGTCTCGTTACGGTGGGTAACCAATTCATTTCATGTATTATTTTGTAAAATGTCCCTTTTGTGTTCATATAATCATTTATTTAGATTTCTTGAGGTTTCTCCTATGTATTTTCTGACAACTATTACAGTGAATGCAGTAAGCTCCTGCTTCAGGTTTTCGCTTATTGTTTTGCTTACGAATTTTATGCTGAGTTTAGATAGATTCTTTTCGATTGTGGATGTGATAGAATTAGTAGGCATATTTTTTTTTTATTCATTTTGTTTCTCAGGGGATGTAGTTTCATTTCGTTTTGGAATATTTTGTGGGCTTTTTGTTTCGAATTGAATATAAAATAATTGTGGTACCGGAGAAGTTTAAACGTGTTTTCAATGTATTTCTCTTCTTCGTGTAAATAATCCGACCTGCATATTCTTAGAGCTCTTAGGTAGAATCCAATGATTATGCCGGATTTGATGTTGTTATGATGGGAATAGAAATGTATTTGTTCGTTTTTGCTGGTTAATTTCCGGTGGACACACAGTTTTAAACTGTTTTTAATACGGTGTAGCTTGAATACGAGGAATGGTAAAGTACTGTGTTCTTCCATTTGGTATGTAAATTCTATTGCATGTTAAACTTTGTTAAGTTGATCTACTAAGTCAGGTAGATCCGTATCACGAAGATATGTAGGACATCATCAAAATAACGAAAGTATGTGGTTTGTTTGGGTAAAATATTTTGAAAAGGACCGGATTTGAGAAAGTCAAAGAAGATACATGCCAACATTGCACCGAGAGGCAATCCCATTGATAATCCAAATTTTTGTTTATAACAAACCTTATTAAAGGGGAAGCAGCACTGATTGGTGATGAGATAGCAATTTTTTATTATTTTAACTGTTGGTAGAGGAAGTTTTATATTTTTTTAGGAGATTTAGGCAATTTTTGATTGGCACGTAGAGGGATTTTATATTTAAGCTGGGCATGCGTTTATCAGTCATGTAGATATATACAAATACCAGTTCTTCTGTCTGTATAGTGATCTTTATATACGTAAATCTCTCTCCCTCTCTCTACCTTTCTCTCTCTCTCTCTCTCTCTCTATATATATATATATATAGAATGAACATAAATTTTGTTTCTCAATATTTGGTAAAAAGTAAGTCGTACCAAACGGTGAGGAACAAAGTGTATGTTTATTATTAGTGTAGGGGTAAAACTCTCTGACTGATGTCAAATCGGTTGAGTTTCGATGCCAGTTGGAATGAGAAGCAGTACAGCATGCCGTTTCCTAATTTCCGGCAGTGTTAATTGCATCATGGTTCTCTTTTTCTCACAGACGGCGCCCAACTGACCCTATTCTATTGTGAAGTCGACAAAATAAAACAAGCCATGCCAATTCGTGAAATGAAAGTTATGGCGACAATTTGCCCATCGCACCACTTATATATATATATATATATATATATATATATATATATATATATATATATATATATATATTTAACTCCTCTCTTTAAAACTTCTCTCTGTTAAATTTTAATTCCCACCTTCACCTTTAGGCCTTCCTGTTCTTCTTTCTTCTGTTACCCCTCTCTAAATCTTTCCTACATTTCCCTCTCACACTTGTTTCCCACTCCCACACATACACTCTCACTAAAATTTGATTTTTTATACCCGGAGTTATATTTTCCGATTTCTTTTTGAATTTGTAGGTCTGATGAATTGGATCGTGATTACGATTCCAGTGTAATAAGTTATAACCATGCAATATTAGTGTTTGTTCCTTTATTATATAAACATATATATATATATATATATATATATATATATATATATATATATATATATATATATATAAAAGGGTGCGAAGGGTCAATTTTCGCCATATTTTTAATTTCACGTATGAGCATGCTTTGTTTATATATATATATATATATATATATATATATATATATATATATATATATATAAGTACTTCCAAAACGCATTAAAAAATGTTCATACATGTAAAAATGCCCCGAACTTCATAAAAATTGTTATGTCGTCGAAATATTTGTTATTGTTAAGAGTCTTTTTTATTATTAAATATATTTTTTAGCCTTTTTACAACCTACTAAATTTTAGTTATTTTTTTTCCTAATTTTTTCGGGTTACAATATATTAGCATGGGACATTTTAGGATCTTTTGTTCTGATAAACACATTGATTTGGAAATTCTTGCAAAATTTCAGATAACTGTCGGATGTTAATGAACCACCCAGGAATTATGAAATAAGAATGACATTATTTTATTAACGTTATCTTTTAGAAATTTTGGTAAAAATATTTTTTACATCTGCTACCCAACACTTATCAAATTTTATGAAATTTCGGGAAGTTAATTTTTCTAAAGTTTAATGTTTATATTAGTTATAAAATGATGTTTTTAGAAAATTTAAATCATCAATTTTATTTTTAAACAGGACACCGCTTACGGAAAAGCTGCTCTGAAACGTAAAATGAAAATACAATAAAACTAAGACATTATGAAATTAGAAAAGATTTTATTTGCTTTTATAAATAAGATATATTACGAAAACTATTGTCTTAAAAAAAATAATCGATGAATAATGAATGTTTACAGGAATAGTTTTTCATTTTTTTAAAAACATTTTTAAATTTTCTATTAATTTATGCCAGTTAAATTATATTATTATTAAATAAAAGCTGTATATTCTAATAATAAATAGAAAAGCTTTTTTTAAAAAATAAATTATTTTAAAAAGTAATTTTTTGCGGGTGTATAAACGCGTCGATTTTTGTAAAAATAGAAGTTAGACAAGCCATTATCAAGAAATAAGCCTGCTAACTATAGTTAATTTAAAGCCAAAGTACCTAAAATTCAATTACAGATTTCTTATATTTTCCTACATTTTTTAAGGTTACTGGGTAGTTAAACATAGCCATATAAAAAGGCGCTCACGTTATATTCTTTCATTGTAGAACTGATTACTTAAATTTCATAAAACATCACGTCGTTAACACAGCTATCGACATCAACCTCCGTGTTAAAAAAATACTTTCCGACGATATTTTAAACTAAAATAAAGTAATATTTGTTTCAAATCAGATTTGTTAAACTTGAAATCAGCTAATCTTTCGCAAATAAAGTTTCAGAAAAGAATATTTTATTTTATAAAGATTTTATAACGAACAGAATTACTCTCCGCCGCGAAAAGTGTAAACATGACTAAATCAGCGATTTTATTGATTTACAAAATTAACATAATCAATTTAAGTTTTGAAATTGATTCAATCATTTTGCTGATTGAAACTATTAAATGTTATCGATTAGCTTGAAAATAACTAAAATAAAAGCTTCAAGAAAGATTTGTCATTCTAAAAAAATTAATTTTAAACCTAATGTATCGCTTGAGTTCGGAAAAAAACATCCCTATAATTCCAGATACATACGCATAACCCATACATTCAGTTAAAAAGTACTACTTTTTCAGCTGTCCCAAGTCTTTTCTACATTAATGGGAAGATATTGTTTTTAGTAAGTTTCACCCTATACAAGGCCTAAGAGCCACTCAAGATAGAGGATTATTGAAGTTTGTGTAAGTGATAAGAGCAATAGATAAGGTACGTAGTTTATGAACATATGAGAAAAATAATAACGGTTAGCCCTAGACAGGAAGAGGCTCTGTTTGTCGGGAAAGCATCCTCTTGGGAGTCGGTTCTACAAAGAAGCGGTTTCTGGGAAGAAGTTCTTCAACTGGAACTTCTGACTAATGGAATACGAATGCTTCGTCTCAGTGTATACTGCGTGGTAGGTGAAATTAAGGAATGTAGCTAGTCTGTTTGTCCAGCAATCATTGCCAAAAATGCGGTAGGGTTATATTACATAGCAGTTGAGCGTCTTTTTCTTTATTTCCAATGAAATCTTCTTGTTTCTTAATATTTTTGCTCAGATTTTGGAAGGCCTATTTTGCTATTCCTTCGCATTTTGTTGTCCCATTACAGTAACCTTACACCCAAGCTTACATTAACTGGTATTTCCATGCGGTCACCCATGTAGGTATTGACCAGGCTTGTCGTTACTTAACTTTTAGCTAGTATTTCCATGCGGTCACCCATGTAGGTATCGACCAGGCTTGTCGTTACTTAATGTTGAGTCTTGACTCATTGTTGAATCTCGCCTAATGCATGGAATAATAATGCAACACAAAATGTACTTAGAACAAGAATGTATTATAACAAGAAAGTGTACACAATAAGTACATATAGTATTTCTGTATATTTCTGGGAAGACGTTCCTGGAGAATGTGTTGACTAGTCGCAGTCGATCAGAGTCTCTAGTTGGATCTCGTGATTCCTCCTCCTCGTCTTCCGGTACCAACCACTATTTATATAGTTGGTAGTCACCTATGCAGATTAGGTGGATCCTACACAACACTTAAGTTTGGTGATCGTACAACAACAGGCGTTGCAAAGTGATCTGCTCGCAAGTAGAATTACAGATATACAGTGCCTTTTACGGTGAACTATCTGCAGGCAAACGTCCCAGACAGAATCGAAGAAAGTGCTTTAAAGATTGCATCAAAACCAGTCTCAAAGCTCTTTGGAAATCAGGCTGAATGTCGACGTACGTGGGGAATGACAGTTCGTCAAGGTTGTAACCAGTTTGAAAAGGACAAGGTGGAATATTCTACGGTTAAGCGCAATCGTCGTAAAGGTAATCTTGAAGCGCTAATTTGCACACTAACCTTACAAAACATATGGAGTCGTTGTGACCAAGTAATTGGTTAAGGAATAACAAAACAAGAGGTTGCAGATAAAGTGTAATGAAGAGTAAATACAGCAAAAGTGTGTTACACGACATGGGAGTATGTGTCGGTTGACCAGCGGTCAGTCTATACCACTATCAATATTTAACAGCCCCTCCCAGGTGGGATATATGTAGCACAAGGCCGATTTTAACGTGTGTCATCCAAGCCCGTAGGCTCGGCCAAAATATCCTCGCAGAACCCGCATAAACGGGTTCGGGTCTGTCTACCTCCCCGGACGAAACTCTGCCCTTCGGCAAAGCCTCGTCCGGGTTCATCTATGCTCAAAGCAGAGAGTTCGACAGTTGAACTGGCTATGGCACTGTTAATATTGAACAGCTCACCCCCAATGAGGGATGTATGTGGTACAAGGCCGAGTTTACCGTCATTTTATGTTGATGTCTGTCTATCTGTGTGTCTATTTGTCTATCTATCATCAAAAGAGAAAGTAATTTACTCAGAAAATAAGCCTCGAGAATGCCGCTATAGAATATTATAAAATGTCAATATACGCCCCGTTTTTTTTAAAAATAACCTATAATTGCGAATCTTAAATTAAAAAATGTCTTTTCAAAAATGCTATAAGTTGTAATAAAGGATATGTCTATCTATTTATCTATCTATCTAGCTATCTGTTCAAATCTATCGATCAGTTTATATATATATATATATATATATATATATATGTGTGTGTGTGTGTGTGTGTGTGTGTGTGTGCGTGTGTGTGTGTGTGTGTGCATTTATAAAGACATCTCAGACAATCCATATCTATCTCTCTATCTATCTGCATATATCAGACTATTCATATCTATCTATCAACTCATATCTATCTATCTACTGATATCTATCTATCAACTCATATCTATCTATCTACTGATATCTATCTATCTACTGATATCTATCTAGCAACTCATATCTATCTATCTACTGATATCTATCTATCAACTCATATCTATCTATCAACTCCTATCTATCTATCTACTCATATCTATCTATCTATCTATCTATCTATCTATCTATCTATCTATCCTTCTCTGGAGCAGTGCGTACTCGGGTGGAGTGTATCGTTATGAATTTTTGTCCTTGGTAAGTCCCACATTACAATATGTTGCTTCAAAAGTTCCCACTCTGTAAGAATTTACCATTTTTACCCCCCCCAATTCCACTGAAGACTCCCGCTTCTTCGCAGACTGTCAGAAACGGTGGAGGATAAAAAGAAAGCTCTATTAACGCCAGATGTTGAGAATCTGTTCAGCCGATGAGCAATTTTTCAACAATAAATAAAAAGCACGACGCACACCTGCCCCCCCCTCCGCTTCCATTTTAACTCTTTCTTTTTTTTCATTTTTTTTGGGGTTCTCGAAAATAGAAATAAAAATAGAAAAGAAAGAGAATGAATAAATAAATAAAATGAAAGTACAGTCTGAAGCCCACCACCACCACCAAAAAAAAAAAAAATTTAAAAAAAGGCAGCAACGTCGGAGCACCTGGGATTAGATGACGGCGAACGGACTGGAAGGAATGGATGTCGGGTGATATCTTGTTAGCATTCTTGGAAAATAAATATGTCTTTGTTGTTGTTATTATTATTATTATTATTGTGAAGAGTTGAAAGTTTAGACTCGCTGTAGTTATGATGATAACGTGTTTAATCATCCATTTCTTTTTACTTTTTTATTTTTTTACTGTAAATGAAGTGACTACAAGTTCTACAACATTCTATCTCTCTCTTCACCATTGGAGTTGAGTGTTGCAATGTTTTCTTTTGAATTTTTTTCGAATCTTCCTCTGTTTTTCAGTCCTTCTTTCAGTCTTTTCTTTCGTAATCTCTAACGACATGAAATATTCACCCGCCATTTTTTTTTCAGCCTTGGTCAAGATTGCTAGACTGAATGATCTGTTTTAATTAAAATGCCTTTTTGCATCCCTGTGTATGGATATGACAGTCCCTGCAGACTGCAATGTATCTTTGAAGATATCCGAAAAACTGTCAAAATACAAGGACCTTGAAATAGAAATCTCAAATATGTAGCACATGGAAACATCAACAATCCCCGTTGTAGTTAGAGCCTTCGGATTGGTTGGAAAATATTCCAGTAGACTAATTGAAGGGATCCCTGGAATCCCATCCCTTAACGAAATACAAAAAAATGTTCTTTTTAGTCTAGCCCACACCTTAAAAAAGGGCTTTGTCTATGTATTTTTTCTTTTTATAGAAAATGTCATGACATTTCTAACCTTAAGTCCCTGGGTGGGACCCGGAAAGAAATGAGTACACATCAGTAATCGAAGGGAATAATAATAACAATGATGATGATAATAATTACCGACTGGTTAGAACGTTTGATTTCGGACCATGAGACCCGGTTTCAAATCTCACCAGGGTCGATTTGTCAATTTGTTACATCCAGCAATTTCAACAATAAAACGATAAGACCGAGAAGCCAACCTCGTACTTCGCTTGTGAATTAGATGTACCAAAGACGTTATCGGTCTGGAGAAGGCAAACCCTGCGTGCGGCAACTTTGGAAAGTGCCTGAAAGCCATACTGCGTGTTGACCTAAGTATTGTGAGCAGAATTGGATAGACGGTGGTTGTGCTAACAGGAAGTCACAAGTCATCGTGACCGAGGGTTTAAGCGTGCTAGTCTTGTTCCAACTGTTGATCACGCTATATAATGCGCTCTCACCCAGAAACTGTAACTAATTGTCCGCTCAGTTTAATTGCAGTATAAAGCACAGGTGGGCTCTGTGGGTGTTGAACAAACACAAATGTGTCTGAGCAGGTGACTGCAATGGGATTCGCTATTCGTCCTAGTAAACGGGCATCGTCGAATACGAGTGGCTGTACCGTTTATTATTTAATAATAATAATAATAATAGAAATAAAAATGCGATAAATATCCATATATTATTGGCCATCTTGAAGGTCGCACGGTGTCAGCACCCACTGAATATAAAACCCGATACGATAGAGAGGGTCAATATCTGCACTGGAAAATATGCAAACTTTCCGAGAAAGGAACTGCAAGAAACTGGTATGAACATCACCTAGACCTGGTTACGAAGATTGGACCGGTAACAATTTTATGCGACTTTACAAGACACACAGACAGAACAACCAAAGCTAATCGTCCAGATATCGTGATCAAAGGCCATATAAAACAGAATGTGCCTTCTTAATGAGATAGCAATCCCTGCAGAATGTAATATTTCTTTGAAGATCTTCAAAAAGCTATCAGAATACAAGGATCTTGAAGTGGAAATCTGTGGCACAGGAGGACATCAATAATTCCAGTTGTAGTTGGAGCTCTCGGACAGATTGGAAAATGTTGCGATAGACACATTGAAAAGATTCCTGGTGGTCCATGCCTTAAGTACATACATAAAATGGTATACACAAGTACTACTTGCTTAATAATAATAATTATTATTATTATTCGAAAAGCTGTCAAAATACAAGGACCTTGAAATAGAAATTTTTAAAATGTGGCACGTGGGAACAACAAGAATCCCTGTTGTAGTTGGAGCCTTAGGATTGTCTGGAAAAGATTCCAGTAGACTGATTGAAGGGATTCCTGGAAGTCCATGCCTCAAAGAGATACAAAAATTATTTTGACAAGTACAGCCCACACTTTACGAAGGGCTTTATCTATGTAATTTTTTTTTTTTGCAGTGGAAAGTGTCATGATACCATTTCTAACCTTAGGTCCCTGGGCAGGACCCGGAAAGAAATGTGTAAACGCCAGATATCAAAGGAAATAAAAACAAAAATAGTAATAACAATAATAATAATAATAAACACAATACACACTGACAGAAAAATCAAAGCCAACCGCCCAGACATTGTTATTAAAGACCACAAACAAAAAATGTCTTCTTATTGATATGTCAGTCCCTGCAGACTGCAATGTATCTTTGAAGATATTCGAAAAGCTGTCAAAATACAAGGACCTTGAAATAGAAATCTCAAAAATGTGGCACATGGGAACATCAACAATCCCTGTTGTAGTTGGAGTCCTAGAATTGGTTGGAAAAGATTCCAGTAGACTGATTGAAGGGATTCCTGGAAGTCCATGCCTCAAAGAGATACAAAAATTGTTCTCACAAGTAGAGCCCACACTTTACGAAGGGCTTTATCTATGTAATATTTTTTTTCTTTTTGCAGTGGAAAGTGTCATAATACCATTTCTAACCTTAGGTCCCTGGGCGGGACCCGGAAAGAAATGTGTAAACGCCAGACATCAAAGGAAATAAATAATAATAATAATAACAACATCGACAACAGTTAAGAGAAGAGCACGATTTAAGAAAAGAAAAACGCAAGAAAAAAATACAGTGCTTGTCAATATTGAACAATATTTTCACAGTATGTCTGTCTACTTCAAGTTATATATAAAAAAATTTCAGGTATAAAAAATTGAAAAAAGATTCTCAGAGGCTTTAGAAAACAAGAGAGCTCAGAGCAGCTAGAATTCGAGGGAAATTTTGGTGATGGAGAAAGAACATATGATGCAACCAATAGACGTTTGTGACACCTTCTTGGCCATTAAATTCCGGCATCTGACCTGTTTGGGAAAAAGGCTATAATAATAATAATATCTTCAAAACAGTAACAAGATACAAGGATCTTGAAGGGGAAATCTAAAAAAGAAATATGGCACATGGGTGTATCAGTAATTCCAGTATTAGTTGATTGGAAAACGTTCCGATAGATTCATTGAAGGGATTCCTGGTAGACAATGTCTTAAAGAAATACAAAACATTCTACTCACAAGTAAAGTTCATACATTATGAAGAGCTTTAACTATGTAAATTGTGTGTGATCTTTTTTTTTTTAAACAAAAATGACCAATGGAAGATGTCATGCCAAGAAACTATTTTTGACCTTATTTGAGAGCCAGAAGGATATGTGTATATAACAGAAACCCAAGAAAATAATAATAATAATAATAAATAATAATAATAATAATAATAATAATAATAATAATAATAATAATAATAATAATAATAATAATAACACAGGAATACCTTCAGATCCGAGTTTAATTCTTTACAAGAGCGAGATCGTATCTCAAAAGTTTCGTATCTCAATTCAATTTTCTCCATTGAAATTAATGGAAATATTTCCGATTCGTTCCAGACCCATAAAAATTCACCATTGCTTTTACACTTACTTTCTTCGGACCCATCGTGTTCATAAAGGAATTTTGTCAAAATAACGACAAAACAGACAAAACAAAACACAACAGACATCCTTTCCGAGCAGAGGTAAACACGTGTACTGTGGACGCTTAACAGAAACTCCCTCGTAATTCAAAATTCAGCTCGGATCTCCAGGCAAAAAAATCGACTCGTACCTGAAAAACTCGTATGTCGTATCTACCCACCCCCTAAAAAAATAGTAAATTAATTGAGTTTCTTTTTTCCAGTTTTTCTGATAAAACATTTAGCAATCTTGACACCATTTTTTTGTAAGAATCACCAAAAAACTTTTGAGTGCTTCAGCTAGAGAGAAAACAGATTAAAATCGTTTTGTGTCAGCACTACTGTCTTTCCAAATGCAAAACGGTGAGAAGAAAAATATCATTCAGGTCTTCAGTAATGTTATCAACATTCATACTCTTGGTTCCATCTTCAAAGTTCATTCAAAAAACACCAAGAGGACGGTGAATAACTTTTTTTAAAAAAGCGGGAACATTAGAGAGGAAAACTGGATCAGTAAGACATATAAGAAAGAAGGGTCATTATTTCAATTTTGAGCTAAAGAGATCAATTCAATCCGTAAAACGTTTGGCACGTGGGAGAAGAGTTTCACCTATGAAAAAAGGCTTGAAAATGAAATCGTGCGTGAAACCGGTGAGGCATCTTTTACTCCAGGACACAAAGTTAGACGATCAGAGAGGGCGAAGATCATCTTGAATAAGTTGGAACATGATCTTGGAATATATATATATATATATATATATATATATATATATATATATATATATATATATATATATATATGAGAGAGAGAGAGAGAGAGAGAGAGAGAGAACTTTATTTCAATCCTTCATGTACTTCCGATCCTTAGCTATGGTTAATTAATGATGAACATTTTCGTTCATGATCGGTGTCATCACAATTCTTCTAAGCTTGAAGAATAATTATACATTCTTATTGCTCAAAGTAGAGTCCAATAGTATTATAAAAAAACATCGAAGAATTCCAGTAAGATATCTTTAATCATTTCTAAGATACAATGGTTCAATGCTTAATCTACAAATTGGACAATTTTGCTTTTACACGATTTGGACAATTTTACTGTTACACATAGTATATCACGGAGTTAGGGTAAATGTAAGTCTACGACATTCATATCGGTAATCATTAGCCTTATCGTTACCACATATCTGTTTATAAGCACTAAGTAACATCATTGAATCTTTGTTCTTATTTGCCGTTCAATGACGTAAGACATTAGGTTATCTTAAAACCATAACAATAAATACAAAATATTTTTCATAGAAACATATAAAACATGTAAACGGTTTAAAATACAAGTTATGACAATTTAATTCCCAAAATGCATCTGTGCAAGTTAGGTATCCTTATCTCGTCATTACTGGCTGCAGTCATCTTCGAAATATTCCCCTTGTGAAGCTATGCACTACACACACACACGTGTGTGTATATATATATATATACACACTTTAAGAATCAATAGGTCACTTGAATCCGCTAACTTGGTTTCAACCTTACGGTATCCTCAGGCGATTTTTAAAATAGCCTAAGGATACCAACGTAATGGATTCAACTGACTTCCTAATTATCAAAGTTAAAAGCTCTCACATGTTATTTTTACTTTTATTTTATTTTTTCAACCGTGTATTGAGCACTTTTTAATACTACTGTTTCCTGCCCTGATTTAACTCTGACAATTAACCTTTTTATATATATATATATATATATATATATATATATATATATATATATATATATATATATATATATATTACACTTTAAAAATAAAGAGGTGTGTTGAATCCGCTATCTTGTTTTCAGCATTACCGTATACTCAGGCGATTTTTATCAATTGACCTCAAACGCTTTAAAAATTGGGAAGTCATTTAATGAAAAATTGCCTGTAATGTTGAAACCAAGAAAGAAGATTCAACTGAGCTCCTGGGTTTTAAAGTTAAAAGCTCTGTACGTTATTTTTACATTTATTTTATTTTTTAACACGTCTATTAAGCACGCTTTAATACTATTGTTTCCAGGTCTGATTCAACTCATTAACCTCTTATATATATATATATATATATATATATATATATATATATATCTGATCTGAGATGGAACAAATACATCGAGTCAATTGCATCATCCACCGCAAGGAAAGTTGGCTCCCTGTACCGAGCCAGGAAATTTTTCTCCCCGGAATCGATCCTCCAAATCTATAAATCGACCATTCGCCCTTGCATGGAGTATTGCTGCCATATATGGTCTGGAGCCCTGCAGTTTGCCTCAGGGTTCTTGATAAGATCCAGAGACGGATATGCAGTGTAATTGGCCCTGATCTGTCATCTCGTCTACAGTCGCTCTCTCACAGACGCGACGTTGCCTCACTCTGTCTTTTTTACAAATACTTTCACGGTAATTGCTCCGCTGGTTCCTAGGCCTCATGAATTTAAACGTCCTACGAGGCTGGCATCCCGTTCCCACCCCTTCACCGTTGAAACTGTTAGTTGTAGACGTCTCTTCTACTCCAATAGCTTCATGTCTCGCACATCTCGCCTGTGGAACTCCCTTCCTTATTCCTGTTTCCCTGACAAATACAGTCTCCAACTATTTAAGTGTAACGTGAATCGACATCTCCAGTTGCCTTGATCTATCTACTTCACTTCTCCACATCCTTTCACCTTTCATTGCTATATGCTCTCGCTCCAAATCTTCTGTAACCCCCTTGCCGTGATCGATCCACTATCTTTCTCCACATCCTCTCCGTTACCACTCCTATCTGCTCTTCCTCCAAACCTTCTGTAACCCCTTGCGTGCTAGTGGCCTTCAGCCTTGCTTGGGGTGATAAGCTTAATATATATATATATATATATATATATATATATATATATATATATATCCTTAAAAAATCACGTAATGACATTGGTGCTTTAGAATTTTTTTTTTTTTATCATCAAATTACTTAGTCCTAGTGGTGATGCACTTTCTGTCCGCTGAAGTTTTGTTTTTTGTATTTTATAAAATTATTTGTTTCCTTTCCTTTATTATAGTTTGCCCGAGTTGGGTTTTTTTTTGTTTCTTTTTGTGGGTGTGCTGGTTTAGTGTCGTAACTCGAAACATTCCTGAAACACGATTTTCAAAACACGTTCCTGTACTGTACTCACGTGTTAGTGGAACTCAGGGAATGTTTGTCCTTTCAATTTTGTAAATAGCCGAGAATCATAAAGGGGTTCCTCGGGTGAACATGGAGATGTCCCGTATCTGTAATAGATTTGTTAGCCAACAACTCCCGAAATTCTAACATATCTTTTTTTTAATTATTTACACATGAAGTATTATCTTCATTTTTGTTATCGTTATCACGACTTTTCGACAGATGAGCCCTCCGCTTTTCGTCAGGTATTTATCGATCCGTGAGACCTTCAAGGAATTTCGAAGTGTACACTTTATTTAATTTACGTGGCTAATTTTGTCTTGTTCCACTATGTTATTGCCCGCGATGTTACCACCGAGTCGAAGTATACATTGCCCGGTCCAAAAATTGAACTATGTCACGAAATTCACGAAGGAGGCACCGTGTCTTAAGTGAATATTGGGCCTCCAAGTCACATCCAGCCTCAAGTGGAACTCATATATATAATCCACCACTAAAGATACAGGTAAAATGATCAGCTCCCTCAACCGCTCCAGAAAGAATGGAGCACCAAAGGAAGCTTGAACACACTACTCAATAGCAAACTTGCTAAAAATTAAACCATGTCGTTGTGGTTACTTCTGTCCGTAGATACGTATATGAATCTTCATGCATATATGTGTGTGTGTGTATGCGTGTTGTCAGAAAGGTGGTTATACAGGAGGATGCTGGGGATACCAAGGATCAAACGTGAGCAACGACGAAATTTTAGAGAAAATGGAAACAAAATTAAAATTATAATTAAGACCAGGAAGCGAGACAGCTGAGGTTTCTAAGGGTGCGTAATGAGGAAAGATGGTTTGGAAAATCTGATAAACACAGGGCAGATTGAAGGCAAGAGAGACATGAAAAGAACATTTTTAATGAGCTTCAGTAAATAGATGGCGGAAGAGGATTTAGGAGAAATTGAAAAAAGACCAAATTTATTAAGAGCTACAAAGGAAATTGTGGAGAGCCATGATCACCGACGTCCTGAGGAGACGACAAATAAACAGGTATGAATTGAAAAGGAACATATCTAGGTACGTATGTTTATGGATGTTTGTATGTGCAATGTTTGTTTATATATATATATATATATATATATATATATATATATATATATATTTACACACGCTCTATCTCTGATATTGACTCCTCATGCTATCTTCTACCTTTATGAGAGCCAGATCAGGTCGAAAATGGAGTATTGTTGTCGTATTTGGGAAGGAGCTACCTAGACCTCATTCTAGCGTCTTGATAGCGATCAAAAGTATCTCCGAGTCATTGTTGGATAAGAATTATTCTCCACCCTCCAATCTCTCTCACACAGGCGGGGTATAGTGAGTCTGCTCGTTCGCTACTTCCATGGAAAGTGCTCGGATGAACTACATTTCCTGGTGTCGCCAAGTTAAACCTTCATGCCACGTACATAGTAGTGAACCACCCACATTCCTCCCATATTCCATTGGTGAGCAATAAGTTCCGCTCGAGCAGCTTCTTCCCGCCAACCACTGCCCTGTGGAACATGTTGTTTCCGCGGTCATTACAATCTTAACCTGTTCAAGTCTAGGATTAACCGTTATCTTCTACTCCAATACGCACAAATGGTCTCGTAACGTCAAGTGTCCACCAGGCCTTGTAAAGGGTAAACCTTAAAACAAAACAAAAACAAAAAAAAATACCAGGAAATTCCCTGGCCGTTCAGGAGGCGAGAATTACTGAGAATAATTATGTGGAGATGGAAATAAATTATAACGCGAATTCCATATATAAATCAAGATCAAAATAAAGGAATGCGGAGATGAGGCACAAGGCCGAAATTATGGAGCACCAAAAGAAGCTTTAACTTACTACTCAGTAGCAAACTTGCTAAAAATTACACCATGTCGATGTGGTCCCTGCTGTCCGTAGATACGTATATAAATCTTCATGTATTTGTGTGTGTGTGTGTGTGTGTGTGTGTGTGTGTGTGTGTGTATGCGTGTGGTCAGAAAGGTGGTTATACAGGAGGATGCTGGGGATACCAAGGATCAAACGTGAGCAACGACGAAATTTTAGAGAAAATGGAAACAAAATTA
>OZ038508.1:12956183-12978683 GCA_964036315.1 Acanthosepion esculentum | reverse complement strand
TTTACCAACTGCCCGCTGTGACCTCTCCAAAGATTTGGGAAACTTTGATCGAGACAAGATCGAACAGTACGGGCAAAATGAAGTGTTGTAACTTCCTGTTGGAAATAACCTGTTCGTCTGATTTGTAGGGTTATGTTATCAATGGCAAACTCTTGTATCATTTGTAAGTAAGTATTTTGCAGTCACTATTGAAGTTGTAAAGAAATATGCACCAATTATACACTGGTTATGGGGTATGATAAACGATCGCGTGTTGCAAAAAAAGTTAGAAACATCAAAGAACTCAAGGACACAATAAAATGTGTAATATCAACTATTCCTCGTGAAATGTCTGTCAAGGCGCTAAATTGTACTGTTGATCACTGGTTTTTGGACATCAATCGTGCTGGTGGACAGGTGGAGATTGTTCAGTAAACTCTGAATAAATTATTCCTCTCATACTAATGCTAACATGATTTTGAATAATCCTGTATATGTAGTCATTGTAAGCAGGACGAAAAAAATCAATCATCTTGTTACAATATTTTGTGCACTGTAATACTAGTGAGCAAACCCAAATGACTTGACTTACTTTATAGTTTCTGAAAAGAAGATTAACCAATCAGGAGGCGTAAATATTCAATCCGTCTTGTATAAAGGCGGCCATTTTGGTTACTCTCTCCGAATGTCCAATGCCAACCTGTCAGAGCCAAAGATGTCCAGAACAGAAGGAAGAACTACTTTAATCGAGATATCCACTGCTAACCTGAACTACGCTTCCCTACTGTCTTCGAAATATTCACTGCCAACGTCTGGATTCTATACTCAAAGACTACCATCATCATGAAAAACACATCTTAGATTAAATAAAGTATTATTTCCTGAAGGTTATCTTGGTCGACAAGCACCCGATGAACACCAGGGTGCTTCTTGTTGCTAGCACAACAAAGATGAGGACAATAGTCCGTGGGTAAATAACGCAAATAATTATAACTCTTTATCCCAGAAACTCAGAAAAATTATCTGTTCTGTGCATCTATCGGGCGAAAAACTGGACGATAGAAGCTGTCACTGGATCACTGAAAACTGATAATTACAATTTAAAGTTGTAATAATGTTTAGGTGACCCTTCAGTCGGTTGGATCACTGACTGGTTCAGACAATGAAATTGATATATACTAGCAATATATATTCGAACAAGCAGAAACAATTACAATTATGAACTAACGAAGAAGGAACTAATACGATTATTCGGAATATTGTCCTCATTTTTGTTGCCATATTTATCACAATGTTTCGAGCGTTGTCCGCTTCGGCCTTCTTCAGGTGGTTGGATTGTCGAACTGAACGCTCGCTGTTCTAGTTCCACGTGTCATGTCTAATGGATGTCAATTATCTCCTGTTATTTCCCCTCTCCACTGCCTTAACCAGGTACTGAACTCACAACCCTTTGGTTCTTGTCACTGAATCAAATCAACGCCTTTATCCAATACCCAATGTGTCGTTAAGGACATCTATGCATGAATTTCTGAGGATTTATAAACTTAATGTCGTCAGCAAACATTTTTACCAGTGCTCATTCTGTAATTTTTGCTGTTGTCATTGCATGTTTTTTTACCAGAGTTCATATTGCAATTTTCGTTGTTATTATTGCTTTTCTCTGACATTCCTTGTCATGGTCCCCATGTTGTATTCATTTCTATGCTTGGTTGGCTCAGGAGATTTTTGTGCTGATTCATTAAATTTACGAATTTTCCAGTGATGTTCTTTGTCTATGATTTCAAAGTGATCCCACAGAGGGTGGTGATCTCTCTTTTCGCTCCATATGTGGTCAGCACGCCTGATTTTTTTTCCCACTTTCCCTCGTGTTACAGCTTTTTGGTGTTCTTGAAGCCTTACCTTAAGGAGGCGGTCTGTTTTCCTTTATATTTCTTTCCGAAGCTGCACGGGATGGCGTACACACAGCCTTTAGTCATGTTCTCCTCTATACGAGTTATCTCCCCAAGCTACTAGAGAGGATTAAGGCGTCTATCTTAAATAGGTAAGAGAGAAAAAAAGCCAAAATATTTTAACTTAAAATGTCACAACGAAGAAAATTTAAATAAAGATTTATACTGCATGAGTCATAAAATGTAATGCCATTTTTAAAATTTCGAAAAAAACAGTTATTTTGAATCAGTTTTTTTTTTCCAGTCGACACAGAAAATATATTTCGATACATGATTAAAGATCTTTCTGATTTAGCCTCGTCGTGTTTTAGAATTCTTTTCATGGGTAAATTCCACCAAATATCAACTTATACACGGACAGATTAATCGTTTTGCGACTGCCCCACTGTCTTCCCAACTGACCAATGGTGAGAGGAGAAAGATCACTCAGGCTTTCCGTAATGGTACCAACATTCATACTCTAGCTTTCCTCTTCAAAGTCCATTCAAGAAGCGTCAAGAGAACGGCGAAGAATATTAAAAAAAATGTAACAGTAGAGAGGAAAACTGGATCAGGAGGTCACAGCAGCAATGAGTGATTAACATTTCAATTTAGGGCTAAAGAGATCAATTAGAAAAGATCCAACTCAGTCCATATGATGTTTGGCATGTGAGAGAGAACTTTCAGCTATGACAATCACTTATCACATATGCACTGAACTGACTGAATTCTGAGTTAGCAGCTTGTTTCTTTTGCTCCTTCACACTACTCTCCTCATTCCATGAAAGTGTATAATATGCAGCGTGGCGCAGTTGTAGCTCAAAGTAGGAGACACCGGGGGATTATCCATTTTCGGAAATCCGAGTTGACTATCGTAGCGTTAACACCAAAAAATAAAAAAATATGTACTAAACTCTCAAAAAGCATAAGGAAAGTAAGAAAAACAAAATGAAAAAAAACGCATAATAATAAAATGGAACATTAAGAAAAGTAGCAGCTCACAGCAACTACTTAACGAAATAAATAGTAATGGTCCGTTTTCAGAATAAGATAAACTCCTAAATAAAAAAAAAATGTTTCCCGGGTATGACTATAAACTACATCCGGCAGAAAAGCCTTTGAATGGGAGGTTCTGAGGAGCGTAGAACCACATCTTAATTGCTGTTGTTCCAAGCTACAACCTAACCTGAGGTGGTAGCACCTGTTAGAGTCCCAGCTATGAGCAAACAGTGAACCCCAAACTGAGGTCAAAACAGTACAAAAGTATAAAAATACATTTTTCTAGCTAACAATTCCAGCAATAGATTTTAATAGTAATATATATATTGTGAGCCGCGTGAGTGAAATAGGGTGTTAAATTGCTAGAAGTCACAAGTCATCGTGACCGAGTGTTTGAGCGTGCTGGTGTTGTTCAAATTGTTGATCATACTAGATAACACGCTCTTTCCCAGAAACTGTAAGTAAGGTCTGCTCAGTATACTTGCAGTATAAACCACAACTCTGTGGGTGTTGAACAAACACAAATGCACCTGAGCGAGCGTCTGCAATAGAAATTGGTTAGCCGCCCGAGTAGACGGGTATCCTCGAATAGGAATGGCCAACTATACATTTAATTATTTTGTAATATTCTTTAACGGTTATATTTTCAAATAGTGACTAGGATATAAGAAGGATTTTCTTTTTTGTTTGTAGTCTTTAATTCCTATGCCTGTTTTTTTTTTAGATTTTATGTCTGTTAGTGTATGGTAAAGTCCGCAAAATATTGATCTCATGTCCTTCTTTGACAGGTTCTCGGAGCCAGTCGCTTTCCCATCGCCGTAACGTATCTTACCTGTGCCTTTTCTATAAACATTTTCATGGCAATCGTTCTGATGAATTTCCTTCCTTGGTACCTAGTCCTTATGAATTTAAGCGCAGTACTAGATTGGCTGCGAGGTCTCACAAATGAAATTGTTAGAAATGACCGTACATTCTATGAAAGAGGATAACAATTAACATTGCATTTAAATCTTTGCAGATCCAAATTGAGTCGGAAGCAAGAGGCTGGAAAATAGTTCCACAAGTGCGCAGTGCGAGGGAGGAAACTGTTAGCATAGAACTTATGGTTACATCTAGCCAATTCAACTGTAAAATGATGAGACCTTGCCGCCAATCTAGTACTGCGTTTAAATTTATAAACTTTAGGTACCATCGAGGAAAGTTCATAAGAACAATTACCAGTCAGTTTTGATCTCCCAAAAATCTAAATGCAATGTCAATCGTTATCCTCTGTCCTCTGAATTGATATCTGTCTATATCTCTGAGATGAGGTATCATGCTTAATTATATTATTTACATTATTCGAACTGTTATCCTTATCTTCATTGCCATATTCACAACGTAGGTGATTAGAATTTCGAACCGAACCATTTATTTCGTCCACCGAGGTAGATTATTTTAGTTCCACGTGCCATGCCTCTTCCGGATGTCTCAGTTATTTCCCCTTTAACTCAGCTCTCCAAGTTTTGGTTCACCACTTCTATTGTACTCACAACTACCTGGGTCTAGTCAGTGGAGCTAACCAACGTCTTTATCCAGTGATACATGTGCCCTTGAGGAAATCCCAATCATCTGAAGAAGGCCGGAGCGTACAACGGCCGAAACGATGTGAATATGGCTCTGAATTGATGTTCTTTTAATGGTCTCTCTCTTTAGTAATGCTTTTATTTTCTTATATTCTCTCAATGTTTACGTTGTAATGGCTTTATTTCCTTGCTTCATATGAAAGGATGAAAAAAAAAAAACAACACTTATGTACTGCCTGACCTTTGTATTGGTTTAGTATTGCCATTGGGCAACCAACTACTAAATGATTAATTATCTCCATATCTTTTTCACATAATCTACCGTTATATTGCATTATTATTATTTGTGTATGTTATGTTTCCTGCTTTGTATCCTGTAGAGCCAGGTTCAAACTATGGTCCTTAGGGCCTATCATTTAATTGCGTGCACTTTTCTTACTATATCGGATGTTCATAGTAGGGCCATCTTCTGGGCACCTTGTATGTTGATGTTACGGGAGACTCTGTTAGTAAGAATTGTCCATTCTTTTTCTTACGAGGCCTGGAGATCCGATTACTATTGGGACAGTCTCAATCTTCATTCCTCACATCCTGTTAATCTCGATCTCCAGGTCCTTGTATTTGGACAATTTTTCGATAATTGTCATGCAGGGGTTGCTCTCAGATGCTACTGCTATGCCAATAAGCATACCCATCCTGAATATCTTGTCTTTTATGATAATATCAAGTCTGTTGGGTTTTATTTCCCTGTCTGTTTGAATTGGCATATCACAGAAGATAGTTAAATGGTTATTTTGGGTAACGGTGTCTGGTAGGTGGTCATACCATCTCTCAGTGGTTTCGATTTTGTGCTTCTTGCATAACGTCCAGTGCATCTATATCACTACCTTGTTATATCTGTTGGTATATTCATTTTTTGATAGTTATGGACATCCGGTGATAATACAGTCGATAGTTTCATCATATTTTCCGCAAATCCTACATTTCGGGTTAGTTCCATCATTGATTATGTGAAAGCGATATGATCAGGCTGCAAGGCTTTGGTCCTGAGCTGCAATAATTAGGCCTTCTGTCTCATTTTTCAGTCTGGTGTTCCTCAGCTACTGATGTGTTTTCTTTTAGTCCACATCTTCTTTCTTTCTTTTTAGGTATTTGCAATGCACCGACTAGTCCTCCCAGTTTTTTTTAACTTCATTTGGCCAAGTTGGTTTGAATTCTGTTATTGTTATTATTATTATAATTATTATTATTATTATTATTATTATTATTATTATTATTTCCTTTGATTTCTGGTGTGTTCTCATTTCTTTCTGGGTGCCAACTAGAGACCTAACGTCAGAAATGGCTTCATGACATTTTCCATTGAGCATTTGTTTGAAAAAACTAAGATCGCGCACATTTTACGTAGATAAAGCCGTTCGTAAGGTGTGGGCTGTACTGGTGAGAATAATTTTTTGTATTTCTTTAAGGCCTGGCCTATCGGAATCTTTTCTATACAATCTGAGAGCTCCAGCTGCAATTGGAATTGTTGATGTCCTCACGTGCCATATTTTTGAGATTTCGATTTCGAGGTCCATCTATTTTGATAGGTTTTTAAGATCTTCAAAGATACATTACAATCTGTAGGGACAGCCATGTCAATAATGAGGTACATTTTGTCTTTGCGTCATTAAATCACGATGTCTGGGCAATTAGCTTTGATTGTTCTGTCTGTGTGTATTGTAAAGACCTATAAAATTGTTATATGTCCTATCTCTGTCACCGGGTCTGGATGGTGTTTCATACAAGTTTCTTGAAGTTCCATTATTATTATCATTATTATTATTATTATTATTATTATTATTATTTCCTTTGATTTCTGGTGTATCCCCATTTCTTTCCGGGTCCCCAGCAGAGACCTAATTAATGAAAAGAATATCGCACATACGTTACATAGATAAAGACCTTCGTAAGGTGTGTGATGTACATGTGCGAACATTTTTTTTGTATTTCTTTAAAGCATGGGCTACCAGGAATCCCTTCAATGAGTTTATTGGAATCTTTTCCATTTAATCCGAAGGCTACAACTACAACTGGAATTGTTTATGTTTTTATATGCCAAATTTTTGAGGTTTCCATTTCAAGGTCCTTATATTTTGACAGGTTTTTGAAGATCTTCAAAGAAACATTACAATCTGCAGGGACGGCCATGTCAATAAGGAGGCACATTTTGTCATTGCGGTCTCTAATCCCGATGTCAAGGCGATTTGCTTTGATTGTTCTGTCTGTGTGTCTATTGTAAAGTCCCATAAAACTGTTAAAGGTCCTATCTCCGTAACCGGGTCCGGGCGGTGTTCATATCGATTTCTCATATCGATTTCTTCCAGTTTCCTTTCCGTAAAGGTTGCAGATTGTCCAGTGCAGGTATTGGACCACTCAGTCATGCCGTTTTTTATATTCATTGACTGCCAATACCGCGTAACCTGATACAAGCTGGTCGATTTATTTCTGGATTTTTATCACAGAACCTGCATTATGAGTAAAAGCAATTTTTCACTATGTGTGCTTGATAATTTCTAGTTAGCAAGCATAGGTCTTGTGCAGCAAGAATAAAACCTTCGGTTTCTGATTTGAACCCTGCACTTCGTGGCCACAACATTAGGTTGTTTGGAACGGGCAGAGTGTTGACCGTGAAGCGGTTTATCACGCCATTGTTTATTAAATTCGACTTAACTATCTCATCACTTAAAACTTAAAAAAAAAAACTAAAAATCCTGTCAAGATGTACACTATTTACATTATTCGGACTATTGCCCTCATCTTTTTCGCCATATTTATCACAACGTTTCGGCCGTTGTAAGCTCTGGCCTTCTTCAGGTGGTTGAAATGTCGAACTGAACCCTTTATTTCGCTCACTGGGGTAGACTTTTCTAATCCCACGTGCCATGTCTAATGGATGTCAGTTATCAGTTATTTCCTGTTAATTCCCCTCTCCAAGTTCTCCACCGCCTTAACCAGGTATTGAACGCCTTCATCCACTGTGCCATGTGTCCTGAGGGTGTACAACGGCCGAAACGTTGTAATAAATATGGCGACAAAGAGGAGGACAATAGTCCGAATAATGTAAATATTGTACATCATACCTCATCTCAGAAATATAGACAGATACTGAAGAAACTCTTGCTTTACAAAAAGAGTCAGTAGAATAATTCCTCTTCATAACTTCCGTTTAAGGTAAGAAATTAAATCGAATCCCATCTTCTTCGATGTGCCATGTTCACTTCGGAATTTGGCAATCGTGGCTCTCCCCAATTTCCTGCCGTTTGTAGCTTTTAGTAAACGTGTGTCCTTTTGCTATCTCTCCTAAACCCTGTTCTTCCAACGGTATACACATGCTCAGTAAGTATGTTTTGCACTGTTTTTCTGTAACTTTCCTTCAAAATGTCCTGCGAGTAACAAATTTTCCAAGCTCTCTTTCCTCATTATGTGCCCTAGAAATTTCACCTGTCTCTATCTGATGTCAGTTATGTGTCCTTTTTGTTTCCATTTTCTCTAAAACTTCGTCGTGCGCATGTTCAGTCCATCGTATTCTCAGTATCCTTCTGTAGAATCGCATTTCTGTTGCTTAAATTCTCTTCTTCCTCAGTGAATAGATTGTCTAGTATTCACTGCCATATAGGAGGACTGATATTACATAACAGTTCAGTACTCTTTCCTTTGTTTCTCTTGCTTCAAATCTCTTCTTTCTCTGTGAGGAGATTGTCCCGCATTTAAAGCCATAAAAGAGGATTGATATTACGTATCAGTTCAATACTCTTTTCTTTGTCTCTAACGAAATTTTCCTGTTTCTTAATACTTTGCTTAGATTTTGGAAATAACGTTTCCAGCTTTCACTATCCCAGTGCGCCTTCCGATTTTGGTGTTGTCCCCTCTTAAAACAATTCCTAGATGTATAAATTTTTTACTTGCTTGATTTTGGTATCTCCAATTTGCAAATTGCAATTTGCATGTATTTGAAGTAAAAGAAAAATAAAAGAAAAATAAAGTGAAAATAATAACAGCGTGATGGAGGAAAGCGAAACATACCAGCTGTAGAGAAATTCGTCTAATCTAAGATGAAAAGAGCCTGCTTGTCGTTGTCGGTTAACTGTTGATGGCTGAGTCTCTCGGCGAGGGTGGGGCAAAAACAGGTGAAAATAGCTGTGATAAGCCGACCCTGAAACAGCTATTATTTTCGCCTCAGGGCATGCGCACCCTCTGCACCTGCGCAGTTCGTTTCGCCGACATCACAGCGACTCCATTTTGTTTTTCTTCTGCCTCCAACCCACTGCTAAGTGATGTAGACAAAAACAGATAAGAATTGCGGAAAGAGTCAGAATAAATGTAACTTGTAAATAAAAAAGAAGGACTAAAAAACTACACAGGTGTGGAGGGAAAGAGGTGGAAAAAGAGTCAGTGAGGATTTGTACCGAAAGAAACAGTTTTTTAAAACTAAAAGTCCCAGGTCAATTAGACTGGTTATTGGTTAAATTAATATCCATGTAAAGTGTTTTGTCTGGCCTGTTGCGTCTCTTAAACTGGTTGTGGATATCATACCAAAGCCAGTAATTGCATTCGAAAAAAAAAACAAAAAACAGCTCCATAAATTGCCGTATCAGTTGCGAAATGACTACTCACCACAAACATTTGACAATTTGGCACTGACATTCGTCGATTGTGACCCCCACAAGGATGTTAAATACAATCATATGTACCTAACAATATTTACAAATGTAAAATAAAATAAGAATTATCATAAAACTAAATTGGAATAATATTATTCTATGTTTAAAACCATTTTCTTGTGAAAAACATAAACAGGTTAATGAGTCTGCGCAGTAGGCACAATATATGTATTTCCGTTTCCTTTTAGTATCGTGATGGTCCGAAATTGTGATATCTTCAATTACAGCTTGAATAAGAGTGGTAAACGCTGGTCGTAATGAAATTGGAGAGGTACAGTTTATAGGGTTTCATTACTAAACAAGGGGTGCGTATTATGCATGAGTGGAAGCATTTTCCCACACTTTCAGCAGAATTGATGTAGATAGATGAAGACGTATTATACATGAGGAATTACGGTATATTTGAAAAATATACTTTTTCCAACTTACTTTCAAATACCCATCATTGTACCTGCGTGTTGCGTTATAATCAGATGTATTATAAAGTATTCATTTCGAAAGTCGGAAAACTTTCTTCTTTCACGTGCCGGAAGCGATCATGGCTCTCCACTTTCTCCTATACCTTGTAACTTTCAATAAGTCTTGTCACACTGTAACTCCTCCCCAGACCTTATTCTGGCATCCAGCCGATCAAGCCCGCCAAGTATCTCATGCGTTTTTTTCCCATGTCTCGCTTTCCCTCTGTTCGACCTGTGAGTATCAGATTCTTTAAGCCCTCCTTTCTCATTACGTGTCCTAGAAATTACAGCTGCCTCTTCCTGATGTTAAGTATAAGCTTCCTCCTTGTTTGCAACCACATCTTCAGCGTCCTTCTGTAGAATCATACCGCCATTGGCTCGAGTCTCCATCTTTGAGGAGACTGTCCAACATTCACTGCCGTAAAGAAGGTCAGATGTCGTGTAGCAGTTCAGTATTCTTTTCTTTGTTACCAAAGAAATTCTCCTGTCTCCTAATACTCTGCCTAGCTTTTGGAATGCGTCTTTGGCCATCCCCATACGTCTACCGATCTTAACGTCGCATTTACCGACCTCTGTGAAGAGACTTGCCAGACCGAATCCAAAAAACCCGGGGGGGGGGGACACACATGGCACAGTGAATAAAGACGTTAGTTAGATCCAGTGACAGGACAGGCAGTAGAGAACTTTTGAAGGGGAATTAACAGGAGATAACTGAACAGTCTACCCTAGTGAACGAAATAAAGGGTTCAGTTCGACATTCCAACCACCTGAAGAAGGCCGGAGCGTACATCGACCGAAACGTTGTAATAAATATGGCAACAAAGATGAGGACAAATGTGACATCATCCAGCCATAATATAACCTAACATGATGTGCAAACTTCAAATTTTCAATTTGTTTTATTTAAATAATTGCACTATTACTTTGTTGCATCTAATAGGTACATCTCATATTAATAAAATAAGTTTTTTTTCCGATTATTATTATATAAATATATTTACCTTTCTTTTTCTAAATTCATATTAGTGGTCCGACAAATTTAAAATTGTACATTTAGTGCTCCATAAAGTGCAAAGTATTGGCGTCCGCTGATCTGTAAAACACAGGTACACGTTTTCTACATTCGTATTGCTCTTTCTAATAACATTCTGATGATAAATATTGCGTTCCTTGTTCCAGTGTCTTTGAAGAACCTGCACAGTTCTAATTCCAATCTGATTCGGCTGTGCGTTCTTTTCGTCATTATATAGCCCAGTAAGCAGATAGACCGATGAAATTTGCATTCGTCTGCACATGATATATAATGTGTAAATGCAAGAGAAATACAGTGAAAATAACAGCTGTCAAAACCGAGAGACATGATTTGAGCACTCCGACGTAGTGTAAAGGTTAGCAAGCTTATTTCGCTAGATCAGTTATGACCGAGTAGTGCCGTCGATCCTCATTTGGTGCCCTGCACTTTCGGCCTTGTGCCACATCAAAGTTAATCTTAAATAATAATTTTGATGAGTTCTTTCTTCACTTGATGCTCTACATCAGAGCTACATTTAGAAAAATCATTATACTATGCCACGACTAATATATATATATATATACTTGACTCTCTCGTCGAATTCGACGTATGAGGGTCAAGAAATTCAGTACCCAGGAAACCGACAGCCCGTCAAGAGTGGTGAAGTTTTCGTGCAGGATCATCCACATTTTTGAAGGGCCGAATACAGAGAACTGGTGCACTAAGTGCCACAAGGTCCCCAAACGACTTTTGAATTCAGAGTTGTCCTTCTCCTAGACCAGTTGCCATCCAAGGCACAGATAGAACACAGTCTGTTTACCCATAGGGAGAAGAAGAGGATTCAAAGCTTTCCCAATGGTATCAGCACGTAAGTAATGGATACGACTGGAATTCGAACTCGGCTCTGCGATTCTTCAATCCAAGCCGCTATCCATTACTCCACACACACACACACACATATATATAAACACACATATATACACACACACATATAAACACACACATATATATAAACTCACATATATATACACACACACATATATATAAACACACACATATACACACACACATATATATAAACACACATATATACACATACACACATATATAAACACACATATATACACACACACACATATATAAACACACATATATACACACACACACATATATAAACACACATATATATATATATAAACATATACACACACACATATATATATATACACACATATGTACACACACACACATATATAAACACACATATATATATATATAAACATATACACACACACACATATATATATATAAACACACACATATATATATATAAACACACACATATACACACACACATATATATATGAACACACACACATATATATATAAACACACACATATATACATATACATAAACACACATATATACACAGACATATATATATAAACACACACATTTATATATATATATATACACACATATATATATATAAACACATATATATATATATAAACACACATATATATATATAAACACACACATATATATATATAAACACACATATATAAACACACACATATATATATAAACACACACATATATATATAAACACACACATATATATATATATAAACACACACATATATATATATAAACACACATATATACACACACACATATATATATAAACACACACATATATATATATATATAAACACACACATATATATATAAACACACATATATACACACACACACATATATATATATATATAAACACACACATATATACACACACAGATACATATATACACACACACAGATACATATATACACACACATACACACACAGATATATATATATACACACACACATACACAGATACATACACATATATATATATACACACACACACACACATATATATACACACACACATATATACACACAGATATATATATATATATACACACACACACACACAGATACACACACATACACATATATATATACACACACAGACACATATATATACACATATATATATATATATATATACACACGCAGACACATATATACACACACACACACACATATATACACACACACACACACACATATATATATATATATATATATATATATATATATATATATATATATATTACTTAATTATGCATTAAAAAGATTGAGCAGGTGCAATTTACCGCAGTAATAACGAGCTAAACGTGAAGTCGATTAATTAAAACAAGAAGAAAACTTCATTAAATTATAAAAGGAAAGAAAATTCTTTGTAAAAATAACATCGAATATTTAACAGAGATATAAAAGGGTTTAAATATAAAGAAAATGCTTACCTGCAAACAATTCCCGTAGTTGTTTTACAAACAGCTTTTTTCTTTAATATTCTGGGAAAATCTTTGTCTCCCGTGCAGATGTTTATTGGTATTTTTTTTTTCAGTTCGAATGAAAGAAACTTGGTTTCCATTGATTCCTTGCTTACTCGTTGTTGCTGTCCCGTCTCAGCCGCTGAATTCTACGGGCTTATTCAGTGGTCTGTATTATTCAATAACCTCCTATGAATATCAAAAACAGAGCTACCTATCTGATTTATGATGTTTTCTTTCTTTTATTCTTCTCACGTCATCTGAAAATCATTTAAAACTCAGCAATATTATCAGTCAGTTATGTACTATTCATGATACACGCTTTAGGCGATCAGGTACCTTTCGATACATGACTGACGAGACATATTTTTCTCGTAGTAGTTAGCCATTTCTTTCTGCGGTAGACCAGTTGTCATATAGAACTCGGTCTGTCCTGCTATTTACCCAGAGCTGGGGGGGAGGAGAAGAAGAGGATTCATACCTTTCCCAAGGGTATTAGTACGTAAGTGAATGCAATGGATTCGATTGGAATTCGAACTTGGCTCTCCGATTCCTCAATCCAAGCCGCTATCCATTACCCCACCGTTTTTTCTTATTGAACAAATCTGCCTCCAGTATATTTCTGAACTAGCCTAAACAGGGATTGAACCTATGATATTTAGGGAATCAGATTTGCGTTAAACTAACGTAGTAACATTAACCGAGTCTGACAGTGAGCTAGAAATATATACTTTTCCAATAAGGAAAGTATGTTATTTATTTGAGCTTTGTTCGGTTGGATAAAACAGATCATAGTCGTAATAAGACCAATTTAATTATCAAATTCTGTATCTTTTACTGTATTGCTGATTGTGCCCTTACACGTGACAGTTTGCATAATCATTGACATTTATAAATCGGAACATAGAATTCCCTTTGAATCACATTAAACACATAGAATTTCCTCCGGTAGATTCTGTTTAGACGGACATTCTGAAGCCTAATATATTTAGAGAAATAAGTGAGAACTTAAAACCCTATTTACATTATTCGGACTATTGTCCTCATCTTTGTAGCCATATTTATTACAACGTTTCGGCCGTTGTACACTCCGGCCTTCTTCAGGTGGTTGGAATGTCGAACTGAACCCTTTATTTCGCTCACTGGGGTAGATTGTTCTAGTTACACGGGCCATGTTTAATGGATGTCAGCTATCAGTTATCTCCTGTTAATTTCCCTCTGATAGTTCTCCACTGCCTTAACCAGGTATTGAACTCACACCCTTAGAGTCCTGTCACTGGATCTAACCAACGCCTTTTTTTATCATTGTGCCATGTGTCCTTGAGGATATCTGTTTATAAATTTCTGCGTAATATAAACAATGTTTTCAGCTACATTTTTACCAGTGCTCATATTGCAATTTCTGCTGTTATCATTACATATTTTTTTTACCAGAGTTGGTTAAGTTTAAAGAAATGCTAAATTGACGAAAGTGGAACAATTTTTAAATTTTCCATTTCCATAGCATTTGGAATGGTTCCTTCTTTATTTCCCATTTCTGTATTCCGCTGAAAATTTCTTCATTACATTTCCTTTTCAAGTTCTCCACAACCTTAACCGGGTATTGAACCCACACTCTTTGGGTCCTGTCACTGGATCTAACTAACGCCTTTATCCAGTGTACCACGTGTCCTTCGTAATAATTATCAACGGGACCAGCTCGGTCACATTTACCAAACAACGAAGATATCTGTCGTTCTGTTGGGAGAGATGAACAGTATAACGATATACCGAACTAGTAGGTGTGCCATAATTAATTTCCGTTTTTTTTTAACCAAATGTGACGACGAAAATATCATCCTATTTAATAATCATACGAGACACACAAGAATACACCTGGAGTTCACTAACAGACGTTAGTTTTTGCACTACAGTGCGCAAAGTAGATTAAATGGAAAATGTTTGTTCTTTTGTCCGAATTTCTGAGATGACGAGTTATTATTTACATTATCTATATACGAAGTATTATCCTCATCTTTATTGTCATTATCATAACGTTTCAACCGTTGTCCCCGTCCCGCCACCATCAGACTTCCACCTAGGTATAGCGATCTAAGGAAAATTATAGGAAATTCTGAACTGAACACTTTATTTAACTCTAGAACACTAACCATCAATTAAAGTTACACCACTAACAACCCTGGATATATCATACCCGATTTTGAAAATATAAAAAAAAAAAATATTAAATATAAATCTTTATTTGAAATATTTTACATGCAGGCACTTCAAACTTTGTACTTTGAGGTAACATTAATAGGAACTGAAAAACATTATTTAGGTAAGAAAATCAGGTACTGAAAATTGTAATTAAAAATAGGAAAATTTGCGCTGGGTACTACATACCCATGGTTAGTGTTCTAGGGGTAGACTGTTCTGTTTCCACTGTCCACATCTAGAGATCGTTTAGTTCTTATATGAAGTAATGGATAGCGGCTCGGATTGAGGAATCGGAGAGCCGAATTGGAATTCCAGTCGAATCTATTACATTCACTTACGTGCTAATAACCTTGGGAAAGGCATGAATCCTCTTCTCCCGTTCAGCTATGGGTAAATAGCAGGAAAGACCGGGTTCTATAGCCCTGGATGGCAACTGGTCTACCGCAGAAAGAAATGGCAATCTACTGAGTGAAAAAATCTGCCTCGTCAGTCATGTATCGAAAGATACATGATCGCCTAAGCATGTATCACGCATAGCATATAAATGACCGACTGTTCAGTTATTTCTCGCCCGTTTCTACTGAGTACTTGGGCACAGGGAGTGAAGTCAATTTCTTTTTATTTCGTATAGTTCAGTTAAAGGGTTAAGTTCAGAATTTACTGGGGAAGGCCGGAGAGTACAACAACCGAAACGTTGTGATAGCAACAACAAAGATGAGGACCATAGTCCGAATTATAAACAGAGAAAAATGTTTATTTTTCTTCGGAAGAACGCAAAGCCTCATTCAGCTAGAATAACATAGGGGAAACTTTTGGTACTCGGCTATCCGCTTCGCTATGTTCACGTGACCAAGCACCAAAGGATTATTACCTTTATCGATCGTTGCAAAACGCCTTGATGTGGAAAACAGTCTCAGATGAAAACCAAAAGTGTTCGCTGGAAACTTTTTCACATCACAACCTGCAAATTCTTACTCAAAAGTTATCGAAGAGCGGTCCGAGAAGTGGTAACGAGTCATTGTCAATGAATATGGTTTTGAATAAAGTGAAATTTTATTTTCGACGAATAAAGTAGATGAACAAAAAGAGAAATTATATATGACTCAGTCTAATATTAACTGATATTTCTACATACAGGGATTAAATTTATTACAAATAATGTTGGTCATTAATAAATAAAGATCATTTTTAAAAACAAAAGATGTCTCTACAATTAAAACACGAATCCTTCTGTTAATTTACCCCAAATAATGTAAATTTACTTACCGCAAATATATATTCATCCCAAAAAATTATAGATTTTAAATCAAATTTTGTTTGCTTTTAATTAAATTTTTGGCGCTCTTTTGAAATTATAAATTTTAATCCAATATTTGTTTATCTTGCCTAGCAACAACACCAACCCTTAGACTACAGCAGTCAGTCCAAAAATTGCACGAATATATAGCTTTATCTTCCCAGACCAAAGCAGACTATTAAATAAGTGATCTAAGGAAATCTACCCACATACAAAAATCAGAGTAAATCACATTTCATAAATATGAAGAAATTTTTACATTTAAAAAAAATCCGTTTTTGGCTTGTTCATCGGGGTGAGACTTACACTTAGAAATACAGCACCCGATTTCCCCAAATTTGGGACTATCGCAAAGGTCAACAAAACCGGAGTGCAGAGAGAGAATTTGGTGCGAATTTTAGTAAATAGAATTTTTTTAATTTGGGGTGGATTAACAGAAAATATCCAAAACACTGACGAAAAAAAAAAAAAATAATTAATAAAAATAAAAATGAAAACATAAAAAAGCATTTTTAAAAAGACAAAAATAAAACACTCTTACACTCGAAACGGGTTGCCTCCGACGCGCCTGTTCTGTGTTGCATAAACTTGCTTTTGATCAAAGTCCATGAATCCTAATTAGGCCTTACTTAACCGTGTTTTTTCTCAACCTGGTTTGGGGGGGTGATGTCCACCAACCATAGGGCTGAGTACAATATGAGATTACCCGATATTTTTTTAAGTTCTTTTTTCTTCTTCAGTGTGTGAATAGCAAAAAAAAAGAGAAGAGAAAAGAACGTTGAACATTTGCTTGTGTCTGCAAATCTTTAAATATTTCATTTTTTTCCTTTCTTTTATTGTTGTTGGTCGGATCTGCTCATCGTCCCTTGATGAAGGGGTCAGTCAGTGTGTTTATTGAAATGGCAGTCCTTTGCCACATGTCTGAAGGTCGGTGTTCAAACCTAGCCAAAATACCGAATTTTGTATGCTTATTTTAAACGTGGGATTTCCTTCCCAGCTTCGAAGTAGTATGGGGCATCTAGTTAGGATCGAACTCACTTTTCAGTCATAACTGATCTAGCGAGACAAGCTTGCTAACCATTAAACTACGCCGAGGTGCCTCAAATGATTTTCTAAGCGTAGCTTAGATGTGGCACAAGGCCAAAAGTATGGGGCATCTAGTGAGGATTGAACTCACTTCTCAGTCGTAACTGATCTACCGAGACAAGCTTGCTAACCATTACACCACGCCAAGGTGCCCCAAAAGACCTTTTAAGCGTCGCTTAGTTGTGGCACAAGGTCGAAACTATGGACCACCTAGTGAGGATCGAACTCACTACTCAGTCGTAATTCATCTAACAAGGTAAGCTTCACTGATAGTAGGTTGCCATTTCTTTCTACGGTAGATCAGTCGCCATCCAAGGCTACATAACCCGGTTTGTCCTGCTATTTACCTATAGCTGGTGGGAGAAGAGGATTCATACCTTTCCCTGGGACATTAGCACGTAAGTAAATATAATAGATTCGAGTGGAATTCGAACTCGGCTCCCCGATTCTCCAATTGCTATCCATTACTTCACCGTGCATGTTATCTACACACAGAAAATAAATTTAGATATTTTTGTAGATAATAAGGATTTACTGATACAAGTCCCTGTCCTGATGGCGTGTCACCTTGACGTGGTAGGACGGATTGCGTACTTAACGACCCCTAGAACTATGTGCGCGGAGGCTTTGACACTTAGCTGGTTCAACCATGCTCAACAGGTCTGTGGGTCGGAGCCAGAGGAAAGAGACACCCTTGTCCTCCAGGTTGGTGGTTGCGTAGTATGTTAACAACCTACTCACTTAAAAACTAGCTTTTTATAGAAACCACAACGATATCTTTAAACAACGACATGGCCGAGGAAGAGTCCTCCAAATTGGAACGTATGACGCGTGCTGATGAAATTCTCCGCGAGGTTAAGGCAGCCGGCACGACATGAGGCCAACTGAAAAGGATCGCACGGACAGGTGTCCGTTGAGGAGATGCGGTTGCGGCTCTATGTTCCCCAATCTAGAGGCATAAATATACAAGTCCCACTAATTAACCCATAGCTGGTGGGGAGAGGATGTGAATTCATACCTTTCCAAAGGGAATTTGCGCATAAATGAATATAACTTACCAGACTGGAATTGGAACGCAGCTCTCCGATTACCAATTCGGATACGTTATCTATTACACCACCCGCACATCCAAGCTTACAGCCACTGATATTCCTGAGCTGTCCCTCATCAATGTACAAACCAGACTCGATGTTGGTAACGTTTGATAAAAAGATGCCACTAAATTTTCCATTATTTACATTATTCGGACTATTCTCCTCATCTTTATCGCCATGTTCATCACAACGTTTCGGCCTTCTTCAGGTGGTTGGAATGTCGAACTGAACCCTTTACTTCGCTCACTGGGGTAGACTGTTCTGTTCGACATTCCAACCACCTGAAGAGAGGCCGGAGTATACACCGGCCGAAACGTTGTGATAAACATGGCGACAAAGATGAGGACAAAAGTCCGAATAATTTAAATAGTGTACATTATCCCTCATCTCAGAAATATAGAAAGATACTAAATTTTCCATACATGAAATAATTGCTTATTAAAATCTGGACTCCGTTAAATTAAAATCGGTCGAATTGAAGGTATGTGGTCTCGGGACTTTCTTCGAACGTTCAATCTTCTTTTAGCGAGGATCTGAGGGATTCTAGTTCTTCTTCGTGGGTCGGATATTTATATAATTTTCGGTTTTCCGTTTATCGAGTGTGCATATCCTAAAGTTAGCAGGGTTCACTTTTGGTATGAAACATTGACTTTTCACAGACAAGCGAAACCAGTACAGGTTACGTCATCATTCTGTTTTGTTGGGTAAGAATAATAACGAAGGGTTCCTGGAAATTTCTCGGGTGGTATCAATTTTCAGCATCTACACAAGTGACCAAAGATGCTTGATTTTTTTAAATACCCTTCATGGTCTTATGGAAAACCTTTTAGTAATCTCCCGTAAATGGTTTGTAAAGGGATTCTTCGAAATATCAAAACAGGTTATTAACTGTGTCATGTGTCCTCAAGGACGGTGAATAAAGGCGTTGGTTAGATCCACTGACAGGATCCAAAGAGTGTGAGTTCAATACCCGGTTAAGGCAGTGGAGAACTTGCAGAGGGGAATTAACAGGAGATAACTGATAACTGATAACTGACATCCATTAAACATGGCACGTGGAACGAGAACAGTCTACGCCAGTGAACGAAATAAAGGGTTCAGTTCGACATTCCAAAGTTGTCAAAGCATAAGTCTGGTAAAAGTGTTAGCTACCACACGGTTATTTCAAGGTGCCTCGATTTCTTAGTTTTATATTAACAACAAATTCGCCTGAAAATGAAACATTTTTACCCAAAATAAATGGCGAAGAAGGGGTTAATATCTGAAAAGGAAAAGTGACCTAGCTGTTTTTGGAGAGGTAGTTTTTTTTCCAGTCAATATGGCATGAACTAAATTGTTCAATAAGTAGAGGAGTGTTACCGTTATATTATAAGAAATTTGCACATCGGATCAGTTATTTTAATATCAAGTATGTGGTGCAGTTCAATTTACATTACATGAATCATACAAAAAGCAGATACAAAAGAAATCTCATATTACTATATTAGTACAAAAACGCACAATTCAAAATTTAAAAAAAACATTCAACCTCAGCGTTGCGACCGCACACTCCAAAAGAATTTTCGCAGTTAACAATAACACATTTCCAAAAAAAAACTATTTCGGAGTACATGTTAACTTTCGTTGTCCTGTTATTACCTGGATGTAAAAAAGGCATATCTATTTCTATACCTGACGATGATTGTATGAACAATCGAAAGCTTGTAGTAAAAAAAGACCTTATGCAACTGGAATTTATAAACAGGGATCATAACATTCATCAACGGGTTCGAGGTTAATGTATTTTATTAAAAATTGTTTGCGAGAGTGATTCTTGCCATTTATATCATTAACTTCACTATCTGCTTTTTGTATGAATGATTCATGTAATATATATACATATATATATGTGAAGAAATATAGTCTTAAGATGTGCTATATTTATGGGATAATGTGCTCAATATCTGAGATAGAGCGTGCGTAAATATAAAAGTGAACATAGAAGTCAACACTTAGAGGCGATATGATATTTCATGATAGATGCAATCGTCAGGCCACGAGTGCTGTTATTTTTTCTGGGCTATTTATATATACGGGTCAATGCTGCATAACCGGCAAAATAGACTACCCACAATGCACCACTGACGAGTATATATAAATAGCCGAGAAAAAAAAACACCACTCGTGGCCTGACGATTGCATCTAGATTGAAACAGACTGTCGCCTCTAAGTGTTGATCTATGTTCACTTTTATATATATATATATATATATATATATATATATATATATATATATATATATATATATATATATATATCAATTATGTGGTGCAGGTTCAATTCACATTACGCGAATCATTCATACGAAAAGCAGATAATGAAGTTAATGATATGGCAAGAATCACTCTCGCAAACAATTTTTCATAATAAAATACATTAACCTCGTATCAGTTAATGAATGGTATGATCCTTGTTTATAAATTCCGGTTTTATAAGGTCTTTTTTACTACTATGAAACAATTGAAAGCTAGTAGTAAAAAAGACCTTATAAAACCGGAATTTATAAACAAGGATCATACTATTCATTATCTGCTTTTCGTATTAATGATTCGCGTAATGTAAATATATATATATATTTATATATATATATATATGTGTGTGTGTGTGTGTGTGTATGAGACAATATTAAATTGAAAACTGAATGAAAGACGGACAGATGGGAAGAGTATCAAAAGTGAAGTGAAAGAAATATAGAAAAGAAGGTTAACTATAAATGAAAGAATGAAAAATTTTAAAAATATTCAAAGAAAAAAGGAAACAAGTAGAAAATAAGAAGAAAGAAAAATTAAAAGTTAAAAAATAAAGAAATACTTCAGAGATAAAAAACGAAAGAAAGAAAACATTAAATATACGAGAAAGAAAGACAAAACCTATCAAATAATAGAAGAAAGATAAAAGAAAGAAACAAGGAAGGAAAAGAAAGATTTAAGAGAATGAATAACAAAACAAAGAGAGAAACAAAGAGAGAAAAGAATCAAGAGCTAGGAGTAGAAAAAAGAGTCAAAAGAATGTAAGAGAAAGAAAAGATCAAAAGTAGATGAAAGAAAGAAAGGATCAAAAGAAGATAAAAGAAATCCTCTTTGTTGCTCAACTGCTTTCTCGAGAGCCTCTACTTTATAATGCTCCATAAGTTTTCTAGCAGGTAAGTAAATGTAATAGATTCGAGTGGAATTCGAACTCGGCTCCCCGATTCTCCAATTGCTATCCATTACTTCACCGTGCATGTTATCGACACACAGAAAATAAATTTAGATATTTTTGTAGATAATAAGGATTTACCGATACAAGTCCCTGTCCTGATGGCGTGTCGCCTTGACGTGGTAGGACGGATTGCGTACTTAACGAACCCTAGAACTATGTCTATCAGGAGATTGGGGCGGCCATGTCATAGCACTCACCTGTTTCTCATCAAAGTATTCCATCATCAATTTTGATTCGTGACAGGGAGCATTATCCTGCTTAAAAATGAGCTTGTTGGGGTCGATTTGCACCCTTTTAGCAGAAGGGAGCAGACAAGACTCTAACATTCTCCTGAGGGTCGTTTCAATAGGTTTTAAGAAACCAGTTCCACGAAAAGAAAAGCATCCCCAGAACATTATACTGAACGGATGCTTGACAGTACTTACTGCTAAATTCAAAGAGCTTTCGAAGTTTCTTCTTCGGATTTTAGATCGCTTATCCTTTGAATTTAGCTCAACTTTCGTTTCATCGGAGAAGAGAACATTTAGTAAAAAAATCAGGTGAGTCACTTT
>OZ038508.1:12911183-12953683 GCA_964036315.1 Acanthosepion esculentum | reverse complement strand
TATATATATATATATATATATATATATATATATATATATATATTCGATAGATAGCGGAAAATCTTTCGATACCATTTCTGGCCAGATAATCAAATATCTTTTCGAATGTAATTTTTGGCGTTTTGTTGATTCTGTCGATAAACTTAAATGTAACCGCTGCTTCTACTCCAACAGCTTCTTATTTCGCACTTCCAGGCAGTGGAGCTCCCTTCCGCTTACTTGCTTACCTGATAGCTATAATCTTCAAATATTCAAATGTAATGTCAATCGATATCTTCAGATGCTTTGATCCTGATCCCCGTCCTTCTCTCTATCCTTTCCTCAAACACCCCTCTTTACTTTTACTTTCTCTCTCTGTAACTCGTTTTGTGTTAGTGGCACTCCCGCCTTGCCTGGGGTGAAATGCTTAAAAAAATATGGTGAAAGCGAAGAGTAAAGGTAGTTAAAATATATGCGATGCCATGAGTAAAAACTATCCTTTTGGCACTCCTTAATTTTCTGGCGGTGATGAAGGTCCATGTTTGCCAATCTTGCTATTAAAATTAAAATAAAATAGGAAAATAGGTTTCTGAAGTCCATACTCTGTTATCACTCTTTCTAGTATTGATGGGAGTTATTTTCCTAACCTTTAGTTTGAGACTGTGTGGATTGTCATCATCTAGATTATGTCATTATTGTCTCTTCGAGTTAGATGTGCTATCCGTTTTAGTTGTTGCTGTTGTTGAAAGTCCCCAAGTTAAACAGTTTATACTATTTGGTGCTGTTTTTTTATTTTTTTATGATTCTGTAGCGCCAGTCAAGAAGTTTGGAAAAATATTGACCTCATTAAGATCTACATACTTCACTAGCTGGAAACCATTTTTAACAGTCGATGTGAGAAAGCATTTGTATATAGTTGTGTGTTTAAATATTTCTGAACAAGTTTGTTGATGAGTTTGCCAGAGATTTGTGAAGCACTGATTGGTCCTAAAAGAAGCGTTACATTTTTTATTTCAGGAGATGTTAGACGGTCCAGAAATAAGGATGGGGGGATGGAGTGCTAGAAAGTCAGAAGGAAGGAAAATAGAGAGTAAGTCTCTGAGCGTGAGTGTTGCTGTGGGTCTGTGTACGTGTGTGTGTGTGTGTGTGAGAGAGAGAGAGAGAGGGAGGTGAGAGAGAGGGTGTGTGTGTGAGAGAGAGGGTGTGTGTGTGTGTGAGAGAGAGAGAGGGTGTGTGTGAGAGATAGCTGTATGAGAGAGAAAGGGTGCGTGTGTGAGAAAGCGAGGGTGTGTGTGTGTGAGAGAGAGAGTGTGCGTGTGTGAGAGAGAGAGGGAGTGTGTGTGAGAGAGAGAGGGTGCGTGTGTGAGTTTTAGGGAGGGGGTGAGAAAAAGTGGTGTGAGAATGAGGGAGGGTGTGAGAGAGAGTGAGTGTGTGTGTGTGTATGTGTGTGTGTATGTGTGCGTTTGTTTGTGTGTGTGTGTGCTAGCATGCAAGATTAAGCCGTAAAAAATTCCCGAAGAAAATTAACCATATATATATATATATATATATATATATATATATATATATATATATATATATATATATATATATATATATAAATATATATATATATTTTTAGCTCTCTTAGGAAACTAGGTTTTGGTTGGCAGGTAAGGAACAGGAACTTGATATTTCTCTATGGACTTGCACTTGGCTACCTTCAAGTCGATTAAGACGGGAAACTAACATGAACGTCCAGGAGATTATAATTATCTTTAAAATAAATCATAAAATATATAATTTAAGAATTGTTTGATTAAAAGCTAAGCAAAAAGAATTTTCATTTAACTTTTTACTTATATTACCGAAAGTATACATGACATCTTTGAGTACACGTAAATATAGATTTTTTTTGGCTGATGGGGTGGTGCGCATCGTGTAATGGATATCGGCGTTACCGAATTGTGTGTTCGATAAACAGAAAATCATGTTCTTCGTTTTTGTGCTTACGGTGGAGTAATGGATAGCGGCTCGGATTGAGGAATCGGAGAGCCGAGTTCGAACTGCAGTTCAATCCTTTACATTCACTGATGCGCAAATACCGTTGGTAAAGGTATGAATCCGCTTCTTCTTTCCCGTGTAAGCAGACCTGGTTCTATAGCCTTGGATGGCAACTGGTCTACCGCAGAAAGAAATGGCAACCTACTGCGGGAAAAATAATCTGCCTCTTCAGTCATGTATTGAAAGATGCATGATTGATTAAGCTTGTGTCACGCATGGCACATAACTGACCGAAGGGAGGTAACTTAGTTTATATTTATTATAATTAATGTTAAACCTGTGATTTAAAAAAAAATTAACATTTTTTAAAATTTCTGTTTCCCAATACATTACATTTATAGACACTTTAAAACATTGTTCTTATACTCATAAGTAATTTTATTTAGCTTTGTTTGCATAATAATAATAATAATATATATATATATATATATATATATATATATGAAGAAATATACTCTTAAGGTGTGGTATATTTATGGGATAAAGTGCTCAATATCAGCATCTAGCATGAAACAGCCTGTAGCCTCTAAGTGTTGACATCAATGTTCATTTATATATATATATATATATATATATATATATATATATATATATATATATATATATATATATATATGAATTTGAGCACTTTATCCCATAAATATAGCACATCTTAAGACTATATTTTTCATATATATATATATATATATATATATATATATATATATGAAAAATATAGTCTTAAGATGTGCTATATTTATCCCATCTTATCTTAAGACTATATTTTTCATATATATATATATATATATATATATATATATATATATGAAAAATATAGTCTTAAGATGTGCTATATTTATGGGATAAAGTGCTCAATATCAGAAATAGAGCGTGTGTAAATATAAAAGTGAATATAGAAGTCAACACTTAGAGGCGGCAGTCTGTTACATGCTAGATGCAATCGTCAGATCTGACGATTGCATGTAGCATGAAACAGAGTGTCGCCTCTAAGTTTTGACTTCTATGTTCACTTTTATATTTATACACACACACACACACACACACACACACACACACACACATATATATATATATATATATATATATATATATATATATATATATATATATATATATATTCAAGCATGATTGGGTGAATAATCTAGACATATACGTATATTACCAAGAATAATACATCTTAAGTTGGTTCATCAAATCGGGGGCGGGGAATGTTGATGGTATATCAGTATATTTACCTTCACGCCAATAACCCATAATCGTTCAAGAAATATACAGTGTGGAAAATAAGTATTTCATCCCCTGCTGATTTTCTGAGTTTGGCACCTTACAAAAATGGGATCCGTCTATAATTTTTCAGGGAAGATCCGCCTTGAATGTAAGACATAGAATATATATAAAAACAACTCTAGAAAATCACATTATATTCATTTTTGAACATTTATTTCTTTTTATTGAAAAACTAAATAGTTCACCCCCTAACAACCAACAATGTTTGCTTTTATCGTCTTTGGGTTTCTTAAGATAGCATAAAGATTTCTGTTTAATTCTTCAATTCCCGTCCGATTCGAGCTAATGCTCTTGGAAAAGGAAGGGGTCCCTCTTCTTCTATTTCTTGCCTTCGGGGTTGAGCTACGTTAGGCAACCTAGACATGAGACTACTGCTATGGCTGTTGTAAAGGTAGCGCCTCTACGACTCTAAGGAGAGTTACGGGAGATGCATTTTAGTGGCATTATCTCCTTGCTTGGTGTGGTGACTATTTCTCTGTAACGCTCTTCCTCAAGTGGCTCTTGGGACCTTTACAGGATGAACATCATTGTAATGTACGGGTTAAATGGCGAGATAAGTGGGAATCAGCAAGACCAATTCAAATTCCGGCAAATGCCGTTGCACTCAATTTCGCACAAATGCGCTTCGGAATGGTAATCTGTTTTTCCCAATCGAAACAATAGGTTAAATATCAGGGCTGACTAGAATCTCTAACCATGGTGGGCAGGTGAGCTAGGAGAAGGAAACTCGATTCTATAAAAGTTGCTGGTTCAGGCTGTGGCCCTTGAGTCCTGCCAATGATGCTGTCAGTTGGAGTAATGGATATCGGCTCGGATTGAGAAATCGGAGAGCCGAGTTCGAATTCCAGTCGAATCCATTACATCCGCATACGTGCAGATACCCTTGGGTGCCCCCCAGCTACGGGTAAATAGCAGGACAGAATGGATTCTATAACCTTGGTTGGCAACCGGTCTAGTAGAAGGAAAAACCGGCCTATAAAGTGTTGGGTTCTGTCAGGCTATCTTGCCCAAGAAGCACCACTTCTACTGTGGCTGCAGTACACATGGTGCCCCTACGGGCCAACGGATAAAAATACCCATAATGAAACTGCTCTCATTTACCCACCATAGAGAAACCTCCCTGCCTCCTATCAGCATGGCCGATGCTAATTCACGAGAGCGTCACTTTGGACCTTCTTGGTCTCACGTTTTCCACTGACATGAGGTAGATCAAATACATTGAATCAATAGCTGCATCTACTGCAGGGAAAGTTGGTTCTCTGTGTCGCGCCAGAAGGTTTTTCTTGTCTGAGTCCATCCTGCACAACTACAAATCTAACATTCGTCCTTACATTGAATACTGTTGTCATATATATGGTCAAGTGCCCCCGCTGCTCATCTCCAGGTTCTCGACAAAATCCAAAGAAAGATATGCAATGTGACAGGTCATGACCTGGCATCTCGACTCCCCTCTGTTTTTTCTACAAATATAGTCATGGCAACTGCCCTGGCGAAGTATTTGTGACGAAAGACATGACTTACCTCGGAGTTCAAAACGAGTGCGAACGTCTCTTGCCTGCAGGGTAATGCCGAAAAGAAATATGACCGCTATCGAAGACACAATTTATGCGCGCCGATCTCGTTCAAAACGAGACGATATCTGCACACATGCAAATTTCGGCCGCGTCAGACTGGCATAAAACCGAGGTGCCAGCGGCATTAATCAGGTCGGGAATCATTCGGCGGACTTCGTGCAACAGAGTTGGACGTACTGACTGACTGACGGACGGACGGACGGACGGACGGACGGGCGGGCGGGCGAAGAGGAATTCTGAAGTCTGAGTTGGTGTCCGTTTCATGACTACCCGGTGTAACGGCTGAGAAACGGAGGCTCGTAATCCATTTCCTTGAGGCGACCGACGAAGAAGGTAGAACAGCTGGTCTGCCAGCGAACTGCGCACTGCCCTCTCTGACCCACCGCTCAACACGTTTTTCTTTTTGTTCACTGCACTATTTTCAATGGTGCCCCAACTGCATGAATTTAAGCGAATTTACTAGGTTGTCATCTCGGTCTCACCCTGTCGAAAAACTTAAATGTAACCGCCGACAGCTTCTACTCCAACAGCTTCTTATTTCGCACTTCCAGGCAGTGGAGCTCCCTTCCGCTTACTTGCTTACCTGATAGCTATAATCTTCAAATATTCAAATGTAATGTCAATCGATATCTTCAGATGCTTTGATCCTGATCCCCGTCCTTCTCTCTATCCTTTCCTCAAACACCCCTCTTTACTTTTACTTTCTCTCTCTGTAACTCGTTTTGTGTTAGTGGCACTCAAACCTTGCCTGGGGTGAAATGCTTAAAAAAATATGGTGAAAGTGAAGAGTAAAGGTAGTTAAAATAAAAGTGATGTCATGAGTAAAAACTATCCTTTTGGCACTCCTTAATTTTTTGGCGGACATGAAGGTCCATGTATGTCCATCTTGCTATTAAAATAAAAAAAAATAGGAAAAAAGGTTTCTGAAGTCCATACTCTGTTATCACTCTTTCTAGTATTGATGGGAGTTACTTTCCTAACCTTTAGTTTGAGACTGTGAGGAATGTCAGCATCTAGATTATGTCATTATTGTCTCTTCGAGTTAGATGTGCTATCCGTTTTAGTTGTTGCTGTTGTTGAAAGTCCCCAAGTTAAATAGTTTATACTATTTGGTGCTGTTTTTTTAAATTTTTTTATGATTCTGTAGCGCCAGTCAAGAGTTTGGAAAAATATTGACCTCATTAAGATCTACATGCTTCACTAGCTGGAAACCATTTTTAACAGTCGATGTGAGAAAGCATTTGTATATAGTTGTGTGCTTAAATATTTCTGAACAAGTTTGTTGATGAGTTTGCCAGAGATTTGTGAAGCACTGATTGGTCCTAAAAGAAGCGTTACATTTTTTATTTCAGGAGATGTTAGACGGTCCAGAAATAAGGATGGGGGGATGGAGTGCTAGAAAGTCAGAAGGAAGGAAAATAGAGAGTAAGTCTCTGAGCGTGAGTGTTGCTGTGGGTCTATGTACGTGTGTGTGTGTGTGTGTGTGAGAGAGAGAGAGAGAGGGAGGTGAGATAGAGGGGATGAGAGAGAGGATGTGTGTGTGAGAGAGAGGGCGTGTGTGTTAGAAAGAGAGGGTGTGTGTGTGCGTGAGAGAGAGAGAGGGTCGTTAGTGGAGGAGAAATTCAAAGAGTGAACGAGAGAGATGGAGAGAATGGATAAAACACACACAAGAAATTATAATAAAGTAAGTTGGAAAACTTTAAGGGTAAATAAAAAATAAATAAAAATATTTTTAAAAAAACAAGACAATAAAATAAAAATAAAATAAAGTTACAATTAAAAATAAAAACAAAAATAAATAAATTAAATAAATAATAAACAAATAAAATTTTTAAAAATACAGAACAAATCAAGACAACAAAAACGAAACGTAAACATAGCGGGCGTTATTTTTCCGTTGTTGACTTTTCGAAAAAGTTGACGTTCTGTATCTTTTTTAAGTAATGAAGATATATCGGTATATCCTGTTATTTTCATCACTACTTAGCTTTTTGTATTTTGTACATAAAGTCAGGATAAAAGGTCTCTCAAGTCAGAGAAAGACAAACAATTCTTTATGGAGCGATGTTTCCTAAGAGCATTTTCCTTCTATTTTTCTTGTTTTTTCTAACCAAAACCGAGTTTTAGGGAGGGCTAAAATAACATTAAATAAAAGACGCTTCTAAGTTATGCTCATAAAGTTAGTTTAAGGTTTTTCACTTTTTTACCGACTAAGTTAAAGAAGACAATTTTAAAAAATGGAAGCCTGATAAAGGAAAAATAATAACATTTTTTTTTCTCACTGTGATTGCGGACATTTTAGCAACGGTTAAATATTAAGAAATCAAAACATTTTATCCTTTCTTCCGAACGGACAGTCTTGCATATTGTGTTCTACAACTATAATGTTATCAATTTTTGTTGCTTTGCTCGGAGACGAGACAGTCAAAAGCTTGGAATGAGAACATAGTATTTAATATGCGGCCCGTGGAAATATGTTGGCTGAGCAGCTTTTCTCATCACAACTGATATAAAAGGTAGATAAAAAAAATTTTAAACTTCATAATTATTTACTGGGTATGAATTGAGACCCCATTTGATTAAAACGTAGGTTTAATGTTAATGTGCGTATAAAAAAAAACGTATGTGTAAATTTGGTTCATGTCTTGCAGCTTTCAAACATCGGAACTTTACCATATGTTGCTCTAACATTAAGCAAGTTTGACCCCACCCCCTGCACTATATGGAAACTTGGCCATTTATTGATCGTTATTTGAATGATATAATCACTCATATATTGTTATTATCAACACTAGCAGCATGGCCTGGCGTTGCCCGTGATTGATTCAAAAATCGTACGAGTCATACAGCAATTGCTATCACTTGACTTGAAATATTTTTGCCCTTCCTTGCCTTTAAAGGAGTGCGCTTTGCCGTGCTGATGTTGCTACATGCCTTACTTCTTGCCTATCTCACACTGCGAATTTTTCTAAGCTCTATACGAAACATTAAATCTGTTACGAAAAAAGAACAAAACAAAATGAACACAAAACGATCAGCTTTAAAAAAAGAACTCGTAACTGGAAAAACCGAATGAAAAAAGAATGTTAACAACAAATACTTTTTCACACCCAACGCAGTTCTGCGGAATCAGAATCAACGTTGAGTTTAAGCAAGCGAATGAGCCAATTGGAGTAAAGTGCCATGCAGATTAAAATTTTTCCCACTTGTCACGAATGCAGCTATCGATTTTTTTTTTGCATATTAGCATGCTAGTTAACATTCGTGTCAATCAGCTGTTGGCTCTCACGCTGGCCAATGGAATATTCCTGCCTATTTGTGGCAGCCAGCTGTAGGCTCTCATTCTGGCCAGTAGAAAATGTCCGCAAACATGAAAACTGCCGTAAAAGCATGAAAAAATCGATTATTTCAACTATCGATGGGAGTTTGGTAATGCAATGTCGGTCTTGGCCTTGACACTAACTTGGAGCATGTGCATGTAAATTTTGGTGCAAATCAGTCGATAATTACGGCCATGCCCTTTTATAGACAGAGATTCTCATTTGACTGCCATTTGATGATCAATCTACATCAATATTTGCCAAAAATGAATTCGAATTTCATTTTCATTGTCTAACTTTTAAATTGAAATCCATTTGAATAATTTTCAAGGTGTCAGAAACGGCCTTCCGTCAAAATGTCTCCAGCTCAAGTGTTCATTATTAGATCAAAACTGAAAATTTCAAGATGGAGGAAAAAGACTTTTGTTGGAATCTCTCCAGCGTAACCCTTCCTAATAAACCTAACATTCTTTAATTGTTGAAATTCGGTTAATGTGGACAGTAATCGAATTTCTTAGGTGAAGCATTATTACTTATTACTCATTTTTATTTTAAAAAAGTAAAGAAAACAACAATATTTATTAACAAATAACTCGCCTACAAAAACGCCTGATAATTATGCACCAACCTAATATGTGTACTTTGTAATTACTAAACCCAATATAAATTAACAGTTTAAAAAACTGCATACATGAATAAATATTATTGCATACATGCATGTCTTAATATTTATATAAAAATCTTGTAACAAAATTTGTATTTAACAAAAAAGCATGTGAAAATTATGTTCATATCTTGCACCTTTCAAACATCTTAACTTTATCATACGTTGCTCTTATATTAAGCAAGTTTGGCCACCCTTGATCTAGAACATATATTTTGCTTTCTTTTCCGTTTGTTCTCACCAGACCAGTATTTTCATAACCAAGGAAAATTGATATTGTGTTTGCTCCCGCCGCCAGATGTTTTTTGTCAGGTTTTGGTGGATGGGGAGTAAGCTGAAAAATATTGTTGTTTTTGTTTTTCAACAAGAACAAAAATGCAGATTCAATCCCAGAAAAGGAGAAAAGGAGTTGATGCAGTAAGATCTTATTGCGCTAAACGTATATATGAAATCAACAATCTGAATTTTATATCACTGTATGAAATTGTGGCATTTTAAGTTAGCCCAAAGTAATACCAAACAAGAAACAGAACTATGCGTACAAAATTAGAAGATGGTTCTTATGAATTTACAGTTGAAATTGCTAGATGCAACCGGAAGTTCCATGCAACATTTTTTACTCTCGAGTTTCTCACTTGGGAAACTGTCTTCAAATATTTAAATCGTCATCTTCTGTCTCATTAATCCTTGTACTTTAATGTCCTTCCTCCATGATAATGATTTTTCATTAGATTCGTTCACTCATAGTAACCCCCCCCCCCTTGCGTCTTAGTGGCTTTATTGCCTTGCTTGGTTGAAATGATTAAAATTAATTGCACGAACAAAGCAAGGAAATATAACAGTAGGAAGATTGTGATACACCAGTCTTCCAAGTTGGGGTATCTGTGTGTGTGGGCGGATATAATTTTCTTCGCGACACCTAAGTTTTAAAGTGAATTTCTAAAAATGAAAATCTTTCTTGAAACTTTTATTTTACTTTTAATTTCAAGCTAATGAGATTAAATTTAATATTTACAATGAGCAAAAGTATATGATCTATTTCAAAACTATTTTAAATTGATTGGAAGTAGTTTTGTTTTTTAACTAAAAAATTTCAAATTAGCTCAGTTCTTTAGCTCGCACTTATTGCAATGTAATTCTATCTAAAAAAAAAATCTTCTAAAAGTAACATATACTTTTCTCAAACCTTATTTGAAGAATATTAGCTGATTTAAAATATACTTAATTTCATTTGAAACAATTATAATTTACATTAAGTTTCAAATATCACATAAATCCATTTTTTTAACACAGCGGTATTGATGAATTGTAGTAATCATTTCTATTAATGATTAATAAATATGGTTTTACTTAATAATAATATCATCCATAAACGTAAAATTAATACAGAACTTTAAGATTTAAAACTTAAATTAATAACTTAAATTATTCTAATTAAAATTTTTAAAAGTGAAAACAATCCTTGTAAAAATTCATTATTAAACGTTTCTTAAGAAAATACTGTCTTTAATATATCTTATTTATAAGAGCAATTAAAATAATTACTAATTAAATCATGTTTTATTTTTATTGAACTTTTTATTTTACTATTCAGAGAAGATTTACGGTAAATTCTCCAAGGAGCCCTGCTTTTATCGAATATAAATATGAAGGGGTGAAATTTAAGTTCTTGGAATTTCATAAAATTAAGTGGTGGGGGGCAACAGATTTAAAAACGTATTTTTGCAAAGATTTTCTTTAAAAACCAATATTTCAAAAATTATTTCATTTTTCTTTTTAATAAATCCTGAAAATTTCATTAAAACTCGACAATAACTTCATTTTTGCAAGAATTTGCAAATCAATGTCTTTTTACCGCAAAAAGACGCTAAAATGAATTAATAGACGTACACTAATTATAAACAAGACGAATTCGTTATACGAATAATTATTAAACAACATATTTCTGCCGTAATTCCCGAAAAACATGTAAAAATGGACGACCGCTAACTTTATGGTCGCTAATCAGAATAACTGTATTAAATCTAAAGTAGTGATGATAAGTATAGTATAACTGTTATGGAATCTTACCTGTAACGAGATAATGAACTCTTCCTGACACTATAAAGACTGCGCCTCTCAAGAGACGAGATGAACAGAAGTGGAACGAGTCGAGACAATAGTCGTTCACTCTAAACCAGACTGACAGTCATACTAACACCTTCAACTTCTTGTATTATTATTCTGTTTAATATATTTTTGTTATTCCTACTCTTGTGTTCCTGTTGTTCTTCCTTGGTCCTAACCTTGGACCATAACAGTGGTGCTAGGATATTGGAGCATAACAGATCAATAAAAACAAGAATTAAGAAGACAGAAGATGACGATGGGCATTGTATGTAAATGTGTGTAGATTAGAGAAGCAAGAATCCGTATGAAATTTCCAGAAAAGAGAAGAGGAAGAGAAGAAACAGTGATGGAATCTTACCTGTAACGACAATGAACTCTTCCTGACACTATAAAGACTGCGCCTCTCAAGAGAGACGAGATGAACAGAAGTGGAACGAGTCGAGACAATAGTCGTTCACTCTAAACCAGATTGACAGTCATACTAACACCTTCAACTTCTTGTATCATTATTATTATTCTGTTGTAATATATCTTTGTCATTCCTACTCTTGTGTTCGTGTTGTTCTTCCTTGGTCCTAATCTTGGACCATAATCGTGGAGCGAGGATATTGGAACATAACACTTACTGTTTTTCTTGTCACAAATCAAATACCCATATCGCACACACTACCACCTGCTTGACTAAACGCCTTACATATCACTTCTCTGGCCATAGTGTCATAAAATCTTATTAATCTATAATTTAAAAGAACAAGGAAAATTCTGGTGGAAACACAAGAATTCTACATAAATGACATTATCAGAAACATTCGAGACGCCCTACATATCAAACCTTTCTCTCCTACATTATTTAATAATGGAAATGGAGTATTGAAAGTTTTTAAAAAATTGAAAATAGAAAGATGCTGACATGAATTCCAGTCATGCGCAGCATGTGAGAGCTTGGAATGAACGCTCCTTTTTCATAAAACGACACAAACATAATTTACAACGTAACGGTCAAAAATCAGGAAAGTAACAACACCAGAGACAAAATGCCCTTGAAAATGGCTGTAGAAATGAAAGATGTTTGAAAGAAAGGTTGCTGCCAATATGTGGATGACAATATATATATATATATATATATATATATATATATATTCACAGCTCATCAGTGTGGCTAGACGTCCGGTTGCCTCTAGCTCTGATCGAATCCCGACTGAATTTGCGTCAGTCCGAACTTCCCCCGCTAAGCCGTCAGCGTACGGTACGGGATGAAGGTGAATTTTAGCGTGTTTATTTTTAGATTCGGATAAACACACAGTGACTGACAGTGACTCAATTCTGTCGAAGAGTCGTGCAGTATTAGCTGAAATAGTCACTGTTTACAAATTCACACCTCAAACCAGAGGGCTCAACCGAAATTAATTTTTCAGGAGCTAATATTTTTTGTCATCCACAGACAGACTGTTTCGCTGTTTCACAGCTCATCAGTGTGGCTAGACGTCCGGTTGTCTCTAGCTAGGATCGAAACCCGACTGAATTTGCGTCAATCCGAACTTCTCCCGCTAAGCAGTACGGAATGAAAGTGAATTTTAGCGTGTTTATTTTTAGATTTGGATAAACACACAGTGACTGAGAGTGACTCAATTCTGTCGAAGAGTCGTGCATATATATATATATATATATATATATATATATATATATATATATATATATATATATATATTGAACAATAAAAATATTAAAAAATGAAAATCTTCAGACACACTGGGTTGTATATTAATACTCTTCCGTTTTTATTATTATTTCATTTAGATTCCTCGATTAGTTTCGGCCAGCATTGCCATCATCAGGAGAAAAAAATTCTGCTTGCTGGTAGCAGTGAACTACAGAAATGAATGTCTTGATGGAGAAAATGAACGTTTGTCTGTAGTTTTCATTTGTTTTTTTATTTTTTTTAACATGAATTTTGGTCAGACCTTGTATTGGCCAAACAGTCTCTTTTATGTTGTTATTTGAGATAAGATAAGAGCTGGATGGATTCATGCTGCTCTGATATATATATATATATATATATATATATATATATATATATATATATATAGTACATACGTATACAAGTATATAGATATATATTTCGTGTATAGAGGTATATAGATATAAGACACGTGTCTAGATATATAAAACGAGTCTGCATATATATATATATATATATATATATATATACAGAGATATACAGAGAGAGAGGGGGAGGAAGAGAAAAGGGCAGACGTGTCTTGGGGTAAGTCACGCGCTATTCATTGTAACACTAAGGAATAGACATTAAATTGGCGCTAGAACACTTTCCTTTGATTCTCACTTGTCTGTTTTCCTTTCATTGTTGTCTCATTTTCTTCAGGCCGTGACTACAACGCACGCATCAACTCACCTAGCCAACCCTATAACCTGTCAACCAAAGAAGAAACTCGTTGCACAACAAACAAAAATAATTGTTCATGAAGAGGAACAGATTGTCCTCCGGCTTTTGTCCACAAGACACTAAATCCTAAATTTACAATTCTGTTTGCTAATTCTTCTATTTTGAGGAAAACCGATACTTCATCTGTGCTTGCCCTTTTCAGGAATTGAAAGTTGAGCAGCTTTCAAGAAAATATATTTCTTTATTTACAATAACGTGGAACAATAAACTGACTCGAGTCTGGCCAAATTACTGTTGCTGAACTTTACTAATTAAATAAGTTCTTTATAGCGAAATAGTTTTCGTTTTTTTTTTAATATGCAATATTCATGTTGATCCTAGTTTAACATTTCTAATCAGGGTCCTTCATGATTTACGTTCGGATTATTATCCTGTTTTTATTATCACAACGTTACAGACGTTCTGTCCTCTTTCCTTCTGTGGGTGATTGTTCGTCCTGGGTATGACGATAAACTACATCCGGCAGAAACGTCTCTGATCGGGAGATTGGAGATTATGAGGAGCTTGGAACTACCTCGGGGTGATAGTAACTGTTAGGGTTCCAGTTATGAGCAAATAGTGAATCTCCCCCACCCACAAAAAATTAAAAAAAAAAAATCAACAGTACGTTTTTATAAAATGACCAACGATACCTTTTTATAGCAAAATCACAATCAATGCAACACTGAAATATATATATATATATATATATATATATATATATATATATATATATATATACAGAAATATAGTCTTAAAGTGTGCTATATTTATGGGGTAAAGTGCTCAATATCAGAGATAGAGCGTGTGTAAATATAAAAGTGGACATGGAAGTCAGCACTTAGAGGCGACAGTCTGTTTCATGCTAGTGCAATCGTCAGGCGACTAGTGCTGTTATTTTTCTCGGCTGTTTATATAAGGGTCAGTGGTGCATTATGGGTAGTAAGTGCTGACTTCCATGTCCACTTTTATATATACATATATATATATATATATATATATATATATATATATATATATATATATATATATATATATGTACATATATAAACAAACAAGACTATCATCAATTTCTTGTTCGTGTATTGCTTAAATATATTGTGTAATTGTCATCTTTGATAATGGCTTATGTAAGCCGAAAGCTTAGATTGGATTAAAAAAAATATGTATCAATATTGTGATTTTCTTTCATTGTTTAATGATAATGTTATTAAGCTTATCAGACTATATGAAAAAAAACTTACATAAAATATATAGACAACACTTATCTATATTATTTAATGAAACATGTATGAATGAAAAAATGCTGCCTAAATACACACAATATATATATATATATATATATATATATATATATATATATAAATATAAATACTTTTTATAGTAAAATTAAAAAAGATACATTTTATAACTGTCTATATTTCTGAGATGAGATATTATGTACACTATTTACATTATTCGGATTATTGTCCTCATCTTTGTTGCCATATTTATTACAACGTTTTGGCCTTTGTACGCTCCGGCCTTCTTCAGGTGGTTGGAATGTCGAACCGAACCCTTTATTTCGTTCACTGGGGTAGACTGTTCCACGTGCCATGTCTAATGGATGTCAGTTATCAGTTATCTCCCGTTAATTCCCCTCTTCAAGTCCTCCACCGCCTTAACCAGGTATTGAACTCACTCTCTTTGGGTTCTGTCACTTGATCTAACTAACGCCTTTATCATATACGTCAAGGTGCGAAGTGATTTTATGATCTAAAAAATATATATCTTAAAAAAAAGAACTTTAAATTGAAAGAATGGCCAATAAATTTTATAGTAGAATTACCAACAATACATTTTATAACAAAATAACCAACAATACATTTTATAGTAGAATTACCAACAATACATTTTATAGTAGAATTACCAACAATACATTTTATAACAAAATGACCAACAAATACATTTTATAGTAGAATAACCAACAATACATTTTATAGCAAAATGACTAATAATACATTTTATAGCAAAATGACCAACAATACATTTTATAGTAGAATTACCAACAATACATTTTATAACAAAATGACCAACAAATACATTTTATAGTAGAATAACCAACAATACATTTTATAGCAAAATGACTAATAATACATTTTATAGCAAAATGACCAACAATACATTTTATAGTAGAATTACCAACAATACATTTTATAGTAGAATTACCAACAATGCATTTTATAGTACAAGTATCAACAATACATTTTATAGTAGAATTATCAACAATACATTTTATAGTAGAATTACCAACAATACATTTTATAACAAAATGACCAACAAATACATTTTATAGTATAATTACCAACTATATATTTTATAGTAGAATTACCAACAATACATTTTATAACAAAATAATCACTACATTTTATAGTAGAATTACCAACAATACATTTTTTACCAAAATTACAAACAATACATTTTTGGTAGAATTACCAACAATACATTTTTAGTAGAATTACCAACAATACATTTTATAGTAGAATTACCAATACATTTTTAGTAGAATAACCAACAATACATTTTATAGTAGAATTACCAACAATACATTTTATAACAAAATACCAACAATACATTTTAAAATAGATTTACCAACAATACATTTTATAGTATAATGACTAATACATCTACTGTAGTAGAAGGCATGCAATTATGCTCAAAATATTTAAACTCTGACATTAAAAGGCCTACGGGAGGGTACCTCGAGGTGGTGTAATGTTTAACAAGCTTGTCTCGCTAGGACAATTTTGACTGAGTAGCGAGTTCGATCCTGATTGGGTGCCTTACATTCAGCCTTGTGCCATATCCAATCTATGCTTGGAAAATCATTAAATGACCGACATGCCGCTGAACAAACTCAACCAATCCGGTGGCTTGTTCGTCAACAGTTTTCGATCTGAACCATTTATTTAATTGGTTGTGGTGCAGTCTGTTCTCATTCCTTTAGTCATGTCTTGGAATAATTCGTCTTCCTCATATTTAGTATTATTCAGTTATTGGATAATTTACCTGTACGTTTTCGTCCTGAGTATAACGATAAATTACATCTGGCAACAAGGCGTCTAATCAGGAGGTTTTGAGGGGCGTGAAACCACGTCTTTATTGCTGTTGTTTCTTACCAAGAATATATATATAAAATCTTGTCGGCATTAAATAACCCATTGACGTCGAAATGCGGTAAAATAAAATAAGCCAAATCAAACTGATTTCTTACAAAGAATATATATTCTATTCATACGAACCTATCCTCAAAATCTTGTCGACATTAAATAACCCATTGAGGTCGAAATACTGTAAAACAAAATAAGCCAAACCAATCAAAACCAAAGAATACATATTCTATTCATACGAATCTATCCTAAACATCTTCTCGGCATTAAATAACCCATTGAGGTCGATATGCCGTAAAACAAAATAAACCAAATCAAACTGATTTCTTACAATGAATATGTATTCTATTCATACGAAGATATCCTAAAAATCTTGTCGACATTAAATAAATCATTGAGTTTGAAATGCCGTAAAATAAAATAAGCCAAATCAAAATGATTTCTTACAAAGAATATATATTCTATTCATACGAACCTATCCTCAAAATCTTGTCGACATAAAATAACCCATTGAGGTCGAAATGCTGTAAAACAAAATAAGTCAAACCAAATCAAACCAGTATTCCTTTTTTTCTGTTGAGCTTCCCAAGAGCTTAGTTTAAATCATAATTACATCTCATATGACCCTTCGACGTGGTAGAAAGCTTATTTCTGCTAGCTCAATTACGACTGGGTAGTGAGTTTGATCTTATGCCTCATACATTCGAACCTATGTGCCAAATCTAACCTACGCTTATAAAATGGGTACTTCGATGTGGTGTAATGACTAGCAAGCTTCTCTCGTTAGATCAGTTACAACTAAGTAGTGAGTTCGATCCTCTCTCAGTGCCCCATACATTCGGCCTTGTTTAGGTTTATTTTACGGCATATCAACACCTCAATGGGTTATTTAATGTCGACAAGAATTTTATAATAGACTAGCAGCATGGCCCAGCGTTGCGTGTGCTTGATTCAAAGATCGTACGATTCATAGAGTAATCACTATCACTTGACTTAAAATATTTTTGCCCTTCCTTGCCTTTAAAGGAGTTCCCTTTGCAGTGATGATGTTGCTACATGCCTTACTTCTTGCCTATCTCCCACTGCGATTTTTTTCTAAGCTCTATACTAAACATTAAATCTGGTACGAAAAAAGAACTAAACAAAATGAACACAAAACGATCAGCTTTAAAAAAGGACTCGTAACTGGAAAAACCGAATGAAAAAAGAATGTTAGCAACAAATATTTTTTCACACCCAACCCAGTTCTGCGGAATCAGAATCAACGTTGAGTTTAACCAAGTGAATGAGGCAACTGGAGTAAAGTGCCATGCAGATTTAAATTTTTCGCACTTGTGACGAATGCAGCTATTGATTTTTTTGCATGCTAGTATGCTAGTTAACATTCGTGTCAGTCAGCTGTTGGCTCTCACGCTGGCCAATAGAATCTTCCTGCCTATTCGTGGCAGCCAGCTATAGGCTCTCACTCTGGCCAGTAGAAAATGGCCGCAAACTATATGGAAACTGCCGTAGAAGCATGAAAAAAATCGATTATTTCCACTATCGATGGGAGTTGGGAAATGCAAAGTCAGCCTTGGCCTCCTCGCTATCTTGGAGCATGTGCATGTAAATTTTGTTGCAAATCCGTCGAAAATTGCGGCCGTGCATTCGTTGCACACACACACACACACACACACGCACGCACGCACACACACGCACACACACACATCCTGCCTTTCATAGATAGAGATTCGTATGAATAGAATATGTATTCTTTGTAAGAAATCAGTTTGTAGGGGATCTGGTGCCATTTACCTACTTTTGTAAAGATGTTTTTTATCGAGAGTCAAATGTATTGCTGCTAATATTACTATAAAAATCTATATTTATAGTTTTATAGAATTTGTTCGGGGGTTAAGTACTTGCCCAAAACTGGGACCCGTATCAGGTGTTAGGGGTTAGGGTGGACTTGGGAACAAGATTAATTAATTGACGGTCCCATGCTCTTCGAAACCTCGCGATCAGAGGCCTTGCTGCCGGATGTAATGCATCGTCATACGGAGGACGTTCGGTCTTATGTCCCAAATCTAAGCTACGCTGAGGGAAGGGACACTTGAACTTGGTGTAATGGTCAGCAATCTTGTCTCCTAGATCAATTACGACTAAGTAATGAGTCGATCCTCATTAGGTGGTCCATATTTTATGTTTATTTTATTTGTTTTAATAATTTTAGTTCATTTTGTTTTAATACATATTTTTTTCATCCCATTAATCACTGTTATACTATTTGCATTTTTCGGACTATTGTCCTCATCTTTTTCGCTATATTTATTACAACTTTTCGGCCGTTATACGCTCCGGCCTTCTTCAGCTGGTTGGAATATCGAACTGAACCCTTAATTTCGCTCACTGGGGTAGACTGTTCTAGTTCCACGTGCCATGTTTAATGGATGTCAGTTATCAGTTATCTCCTGTTAATTCCTCTCTCCAAGTTCTCTACTGCCTTAACCGGGTATTGAACTCACACTGTTTTGGATCCTGTCACTGGATCTAACCATCGCCTTTATCCATTGGACCATGTGTCCTTGAGGAAAGTAGATAAAGATGTTGATTGCAGACACATGGCTCAGTGGATAATAATGTAAATAGTGTACATAATACCTCATCTCTGAAATGCAGACTGATACTAATCCCCGTTAAATACATAAATATTAATCTCCGTTCGTTTTAAGTATAAAATATAAAACCCGTCTATTTTAAATACAACATATTTTTAATAAAAACAAGTAATCCTCGTATAATATATGGACTGCTACAGTATTGTGTTCACCAGATATATTTATTAAAATGTAAATCATGTAACAGTCAGTCTCTACTCAGCACCTGAAGATTGCGTTGTGCATGAAACTGCAAGTCATGCTACCGGTGAGAAAGAATAATGTATATTTATTAATATATACTTAATCGCTCTAAGAGTTTTTTTCCAGCACCTTTAAGATGACTGAGTACTTAAAAATTTATATAAAAAATGCGCTCACCCGTCATTTTCTCAAATTATGTTTTAACAGATAAATTCTCGGCAGAACAACAATAAAAGTGTTGACACATTTTATCAGCATTTTTTAAGTGACAAGCATAATCACAGCTCCTGTTTGTTTTAAAAATCCATTTCTCTGTTATTTCTAAATTAAAGTAAATAATATTTTTTTTAAGTGAGATTAATTATACATTAAATCAGCTAATATTCCTCAAATAAAGTTTCAGAAAAGTATATTTTATTCTTGGAAGATATTTAAAACCGAGAATTACTTTTTGTTTACAAATGTGTCAAAATGGCCGATTTTAAATGATTTTCTGAAGGCGACCAAAATGTTAGGATTCCGATCAATATCATTTCTATCTGAAATATAACAGAGAATTTTGCTTACTAGAAATATTAAATTTAGTCATTTAGCTTCCAATTAGCAAGAATGCTTTTCATTTAAAAAAAATCATTTTACACCTTAGTTATTGAAAATTTAGTGGCGTTACGTATATACCTATATTATATCGAGCACTATATTATTAATACCAGTACTCAATGTGCGACAACACACACACACACACATACACACACACACACACACACACACACACACATATATATATATATATATACATATATATGAAGAAATATAGTCTTAAGGACGGCTATGTTTATGGGATAAAGTGCTCAACATCAGAGATAGAGCGTGTGTAAATATAAAAGTGGACATTGAAGTCAACACTTAGAGAGCCTCTAAGTGTTGACTTCAGTGTGCACTTTTATATTTATTTTACTCTTGAATATATATTTAAATTGAGCACTGTTGAGTGATAAGCTAATTCTATAAACAACAGCCACCTGCGCTGGTGCAAAGCTCTTCAGTAAGATGAATTGGAGCACTCCGGCTGATTGGCATTTGTTTACAGTTGTAAAAAAAAACACACGCTAGATTTAGCTGTTTCACTCTGCCGAATGAAGATAGATCAGTGTTAGAAACTCTGACTGCACCAAATCAGTTGGGTTTCAATCCTGGCTTGATGCATTCGCATGTCTAGTGGAAATGAGGAGCTGTGATACAGCGAAACAGTACTGTCTGCGAATGACATATATATATATATATATATATATATATATATATATATATATATATATATATTACAGAAGTAAGTGTTACATAGGTCAGAAAAGGAAAGAAAAATTCTACTATGAGTGAAAAGGTGACTGACAACATTTTTCTTTGCGAAAATTATAATGGCATTAGGTTAGGTGACGTGAGGCATCAGTGTGTAATGTGTTGTCACGTTTCTTGAACTGGGGCATTCTCTTGTGTCCAATGGTAACATATATTCATTGTGATTGTTTTTTTTAATAGAGGTATAGAGGACAGATCATTTTTTTTTCGAAAAAGTGATAGTGTAGCGATTGTACTGGGTTGTACTCAACACGTGATTTTTTGCCTCTTTCATTGTATAATGCTTTATATAAAGCCACCTAAAAAGTGTTAAGTGAAGCACCCTGACAGACAAGGTAACCCCACCTTTCTTTACAGCAATGACTAGGAATGCATTTCTTCCTGGGATCTTCAGACTTGTGGAATTCTCTTCAGGCTCCTTGCTTGCCAGTTAAATTTGATCTCTAAAAATGTAAATGCGATCTCAGTCGTTACCTTCTGTCTGGTTAATTCATGTTCTTTTATTGCCCTATCTCCTTAAGAAAGTTTTATTTACGTCTTACTCTTTCACGCACAGTGACCCCTTGGCCCCTAGTGGCTTTATTGTCTTACTTGGTGTGAAATGATTTTTAAAAAGTGCAAGACCACAGTCTGCAATCGCAAAGCATCGGTTATCATAAATACACACACGCACACACACACACACACACACACACACACACACACACATATATATATATATATATATATATATATATATATATATATATATATAGCAGGCACGGTTGTGTAACTGAAGAATCGGGGAGCCGATTTCGAATTCTAGTCGGATCAATTCACTTACGTTCTAATACCTGAAAGGTATGATTTCTCTTCTCGCCCCAGCTATGGCTAAACAGCAGGGCAGATTGGGTTCTATAGCTTTCGATGTCAACTGGTCTCGAAGGAGGACAACTCTGAATTCAAGACCTGAGGAGGGTCGTTTGGGGACCTTATAGCACGCGGTGCACCAGGTCTATCAATTCGGCTCTTCAAAAATATGGTTGGTTCCGCACAAGGTGAAGAAATATTGTTTTAAAATGTTCTATGTTTATGGGACAAATTGCTCAATATCAGAGATAGAGCGTGTGTAAATATAAAAGTGAACATAGAAGTCAACACTTAGAGGCGACAGTCTGTTTCAAGCTAGACGCAATCGCATGAAACAGACTGTCGCCTCTAAGTGTTGACATCTATGTTCACTTATATATATATATATATATATATATATATATATATATATATATATATATATATATATTTATTTATTTAAGTCGTTGTATTATTCTCCACAATCCTCAATGATGCCATGTCTATATGTCGAATTATCGTGACCTTATTTTGTCTATTTAGCAGAAAGGTGACATTCAATTGTTTAATCCATATATAGAAAAATATAGACATAGAAAAAATATTTTTTTTTGTAATTTTTGACCTAATGTCCCTCCCTCTAACTTTAACGATTTGTTTTTAAATTTCCTAAGAAATCATTTTATAACCAGTTACCTACCATCGCTTGAGGCGATCATGTAACTTTCGATACATGACTGATGAGGTAGATTTTTTCCCGCAGTAGGTTGCCATTTCTTTCTGCGGTAGATCATTTGCCATCCAAGGCTATAGAACCCGGTCTGTCCTGCTATTTACCCATAGCCGGAGGGAGAAGAAGAGGATTCATGCCTTTACCAAGAGTATTAGCACGTAAGTGAATGTAATAGATTCGACTGGAATTCGAACTCGGCTCTCCGATTCCTCAATCCAAGCCGTATCCATTACTCCATTACTTTTATTTCCCAAGTACTTTCCATGTCTTGCTGAGATCCTCATCAGGAGTTCAGCTGGTAAGGCAAAAACTATGTGTAGCTATTACTGATTTTTTTTTCTTTTGCGTTTAAATGCTATGGCTGACCGTTAAGCTTTAATTTCGATCTAAGCTATTCGTGGAAATGACCAAACAGTTTCAGCAGAAAATCCGCCTAAAATGAGACCCCTTTGGTAATAGTTTCAGGATCCCTAATAAGAACCTGAAAAGCAAAATAAAGTTTCCTCCAATGGCAGAACTGCGGGATCGACAACGCAAATAACAAGCTTTGAACAATCAAACCGGTTGTGAATGAATGGAGGCAATGGAAGTGAATGTCTAGAAAAGGAAGAACGTGGGATGTAACGTTGGCTAGACGGCACATATCTTATCCATTCGAATTTGCTGAAGAATGAAGATCAGTCAACATGTTCAACTTGACATGCCGTACTCACGGTGCGATACATTTTAACTGAATATACTCTATTTATGGATGTATGATGAAATTTGTATGGGCTTGAAAAATATTGCGTCGTCCATGATTGTATCAGATTTTTATCACGCCCAGACACTATTGTCTCGACTGTCGATTAGTTTTCCTACAGCCATTTTCTGCAATGGACGTTACTCCAAGGAAGCGTACGAAAATGGTAATGCAGCATGAACATACTGGCAAGCCTTAACAGTGAGCAAATCAAAGTTCTATAGAGTGGCCCGGAAACTCTCCTGCTTTAAATCCATTCGAGAATCTGTGGCCAATCTGCAAGAGACGACTTCGTGGAATCGATATAGGAAGTACTAACATGTGCACTCGGTCATGTTTCATTGGACAAATATGAAAAAAAAAGTAAATAATAACGGAATTATTCTTTTTTCAATTAATTTGCACAATGGTGTAAATTGAATGTATAAAATAGCGTTCCAATTATATGAAACTTAAGGTATGAAAATGCGTTCAAAATATATTTACCGTATTTTCCGGTTTACAAGACGCTGCGGCTTGGAAGACGCACCCTAATATTTTAAAGAAATTTCTTTAAAAAAAAAAATCATTCTCATACAACGCATTCACCATGCGTCCCTCACATACTGTATTGTTTACATTAATCACTCGTACGATTTTGTTTCTATGGCAATGACATACTATTCAAGAGCAGAAAGGATCCCGCCGCAATTTTAAGTTTGTGGCTCGGCCCCAGAAAGGTTTATAGTCTTGGAAATACCTGTAACAGCTAAGTACTGTGATTACATCATATAAAAGGCTGACTTATAGTGTAATGACTCAACATACAAATCTACGTCCTTAATATTCAAGCCAGTTAAGTGACTGTCCAAAGCTTACTTGAGTCTGCGCATAACTTGCATTTATCTTGGAAGACGCACATGTATTTTAGAAAAGAATGCGTATTGTAAACCGAAATATACGGTAGTTAAAGGCATAATATCGCGTTTAAAATACTTGTAGCTGAAAGCATTAAATTGGGTACGAAATATTTAGATTTCGGTATTAAATAAACCATAGAATTGACTGCCTAGTAATTGTGGGTTCAATCCTTGGACCGGGTAGTACAGACCTATACCCAGCGGTATATTCCAAGGAGTATTATTAAAAAAAAACGTTGAACTAAACAATATATCACTAAGCATGGACAGTGAAGCCAGAATAATATACCCACGGAGATTAGAGAAATAGTTCAATCAGTTCATCCGGATCGACAGCGATCTGAAGAAGGTTGGAAGACAGGTAGGTCGAAACCTTTAATAACAACAAAGATGAGATTAGTCACACTGTAAATAATGTGTTATATTTTCCTTGGACATAAATTTGGAATTTGAATAATTATCACGTTATTAAAACAATTTGGCCTCGTTCGATGGCGTTCCTTCGGAGGATTGGCGCGATTGCGTCTCGATGAAGGAACGAGCCTCGCGAAACGTAGTGGCTCTCGCAGCGTGTCTCACTGGCGACGGTTCGAGGTAATGCTTTCTCCATCATAGAGGCTGTCAGAGGATAGAAAAAATTGTTTACAGTTACCTTGTTCTGGAATTGTCATCATTGGTCGACTGAACTTGCTTTGTTTCAATGACTTTTGTTTTGTTATTATTAGTTACTTTGTTCTATAAATATATTGTTTCCTTGTTTAATTAAAAAAAAAATCCAACAATTGATTAGGAAATCCGTTATTAAAAAAAATATTTGTTGACGGCATTCTCATTTGTTGACATAATGAATTTCAGAAGATTCTTTTCCGTGAAAGCTTATACAGACAGTATTTTTATACGGACAATATGCTTATACGAACAGTTTTCTGACTAGGGTAGTAATTGATCACAATCTAAGTGGATTTGTTCAGGAAAAAGTAACCTTCTATAAGAAAGTGCAGAAAAAGGACTTCAACGGTCCCCTGACCAAATCACAGAAACAATATCTCTTCTTGAACAGACCGAGATCGTTTCGGTGCCTTCGCTTAAATCTTCAGGATAAAACTCATTTCCAAGCCGTAATATGATTCTTCTCTTTGAATTACAATCATAACCTCAAGTCAAAGGCCAATCGTTATCCATTTCCTCCCTCCTCCGTTTTAAACATATTATTCATCTTAAGTGAAAGCTTAAATTTTGCACCCTGATTGATTTGTTTTTTACTACTTATCGACACTTTAATGGTTATTTAAAACCAGAAAATATTTCTAGATTGTGAGAATTTTTTTTGAGATAAAAATGTTTTAATGCGACATGTCATATTAATTAGCCCACATCTGGAGCGGGAGATAAGAGGTGGATCCGTACTTTTCTAAAGGGTATTTGCACGTATGTGAACAAAACGAACCCAACTGGAATTGGAACTCGGCTCTCAGATTAAAAATTCCGAACTGTTATCCATTACACCTCCGCACATCCAAGCTTAGAGTACCTTGTATTACCAAGCGTTCACCCATCTACGTACTGACCGGGATCAACGTTGCTTAACATCGGTAATTCCTGAACCGGTGTTTCAATGTGAGGTCGCACTCTTATTTACTTCCTGTTTATAGAATGCGGAATTTCCACAAACATAAACGCACGAGTTTCTTGTTTTCTTTCTCTTACGACTGAGAAATATATATTCTGTTCTTTGAAAGAGTCTGTTTATTGAGAAATTGAGATAAACGATTTCGTAGTATTTTTAAGATATAGTTATTTTCAATATTTACAAAATCTCATTAGATTTTAAAAGTGTTTAACATCATAGCGTGATTTGGGAACTTATATTTATAGCATATGCGTTTAATACAAAAAAAAAACTGGTATTAAGATGTCTTCTTTTACAAAAACAAAAACTGACCAATCAATTTATTTCCTTCGTATCTCACGACAAGGGAAATTTTGACATTCGCATCACGTGTATTCAGGGGAGGTAACTGGAATCGTGGGCTCTGATTTTCTGGGGCAAAGGTCATCTGTCGATTTATGAGCGCCGAAGGCTATTTTGAAAGACATGAAAAGTAAATTAATAAAAAAAATTAGCGTAAAAATGTCAAAAAAAAAAAAATGAGAGAAGGAAAAAAAGAAAGAAAGTGAAGAATGGAAATTGGATATCGATTAAGAAAAAGAAAGAAATGAAAAAAATAAATAGAAAAAAATAACGATTAACTTGAAAAAAAGTTTGTTTTTTATAAAGAGAAAGAAAAGTGCTAAGCAAAAAAAAAAGAAGAAAAACTAATGACAATGGGAAGAGAAGGATACAGCGAAGGAAGAGAATGAGGAAAAGAAGAAGAAAAAGAAAGAAAAGAGAAGAGAAAGAAATTCGAGAAAAGAAGGAGAAAATAACAACAAATGAAAAAATTTAAAAAATACAAAAGTTAAAGAAGAACTGATTAAAAACAAAAAATTAACGAAAAGAAGAATTCATTAAAAATGAATTCAGGAACAACGGAAATAAAATGAATAAAATTCTGAGAGAAACAAAAGAAGAAGAAAGAATTGAAGGAAGAAGGCGAGAGTTACGATCAAATGGATTTGATCCTGAATGATAAAGAAGAAAAGGGGAAGAAATAAAAATAAGATGAGGAAGGCTGTGACAGAAAACAGAAAGGATAGAAAGTGTGATGATGATGATGATGATGATGATGACGACGATGATGATGATGATGATGATGACGACGACGACGACGACGACGACGACGACGACGACGACGACGTACTGGAAATAATTACCAAAAAAAAACAAAAAGAAAAAAGAGAAAGAAGACGATAACATTAAAAAGTAATTGGGATGAAGATGAAGGGAATACAATGAATAAGAATAAAAAGAAATGAGATTATAAAAGAAGAAGAAATAAATCAAAGAAAAGCAGAAGATAGAGAAGATGATGGGGAATGGGAAAGCGAGAAGAAGAAGAAGAAGAAGAAGAAGAAGAAGAAGAAGAAGAAGAAGAAGAAGAAGAAGACGACGACGACGACGACGAAGAAGAAGAAGAAGAAGAAGAAGAAGAAGAAGAAGAAGAAGAAGAAGAAGAAGAAATAAAGGCAGAATAAGGGAAAAAGATAATTCAGTAACAAAAAGAAAATGGAGGGAAGGAGACAGAAAAGGAAAGAAAAGAAAACTAAAGGGAGAAATCTAACGAAGAGAAAGAAGAAGAAGAAGAAGAAGAAGAAGAAGAAGAAGAAGAAGAAGAAGAAGAAGAAGAAGAAGGAGGAGGAGGAGGAGGAGGAGGAGGAGGAGAAAAAGAAGAACGAAAGAAGAAGTAGAAGGAGGAGGCGAAAAGGAAAGAAAAGAAAAGTTAACTGAAAGGAGAAATCTAAAGAAGAAGAAGAAGGAGGAGGAGGAGAAAGGGAGGGAGGGGAAGGAGGAGGAGGAGAAGAAGTAAAGGGAGGAGAAGAAAAAGAAAAGCAAGTAGTAGGTGAAGGAGAAGTAACAGGATGAGAAGAATGAGCAGAGGAGGAGGGAGAGGAAAGAATGTTTGAAGAAAGATGAATAAGAACAGAATGAAAAGAAAGTGGAACTAGCAGAAAAATAAACAAAAAAAAAATAAGGGGCAAAAAAAAAAAAGAATAAGTAAAAAAAAAAAAGAAAGAAAAAAAAGTAAATGGGTAACTGAAATGCAGAATGGGAAAAGGTGAGAGAAGAGGAAGTAATGGTAAAAATGAAAGGAAAATGCGGAAGAAATAAAAAAGCAGGAATAAAGTATGAAACACGTTCGAGAAATATGAGAAGAAAAAAATAAATGTGCAAACGAGGCTATGAAGAAACACGAAAGACGAAAAATGCTGTTGATAAATGTAAAAAAAACCCAAAAAAACTCAGAAATAAATAACACAACATAGGTAATACACAACTACGGTCTCTAGTCTCATCTTTTACATCAAAGATGGCAGAGGAGATTTTATAATTAATTCAAACCCATTTCCTGTTAAAAAAAAAAAGAAGGATTTTTTGTTTGCTATTTATTTTATGATGTATGGTTCGAGCGGTAAGTTTCGACGGTATTGTATACTAGAACTGAGTCACGGGAGTAAAAAAATTACGATGACATTTATATATAAGAAGGCGTTGGCTAAGAGAAAATAATACCTCGGTCCGCGTTCAAACGCACATCCGGCATTACGAGTGGACACATCGTTTTGATATAGGGGAGATCCTATTGTATCATTACGGACACATTCACTGTCTTTGCTAGAAAAGACAATATATAGTCTTCTATCTACCTGGTTCCATCTACCACATACATAACACCAAGCTCTTTACTCTAGCCCTTTTCATATATATATATATATATATATATATATATATATATATATATATATGTACGTATGTATTAGGGTATTTGTGTCAAGCGTAGAGATGGGAAGCTTCTTTATTTTTTGTACGGCTTTGTTTTTTAAAAAGCGTAGAGGCAGATGAAAAAAGGCAACAATTGATTATCATGTCTTTACTGCGTGCGGTCTAACATGGGTGGTCGACAAACCATAGGTTGTTTTTCAAGTTTTGGAAACAAGACACAAAAGACATTCTCCCTGAGAACACACGCACACGCACAGGCACACACGCACGCACGCACGCACACACACACACACACACACACACACACACACACACACACACACATATATATATATATATATATAAATAAAAAGAAGAAAATTATATACAGACACTGAAATATATATATATATATATATATATATATATATGTGTATATATATATATATATATATGTATATATATATATATATATATATATATATATATATATATATATATATATATATTTATAATAATAAGAAATAATATCGGATAAAAAACTCTCTCTTATATATATATATATATATATATATATATATATATATATATAGGAATCTAAATATATATATATTTATATATATATATATCAGGAATCTAAATGAAATAATAATAAAAACGAAGGAATATTTATATACAAACGAGTGTGTCTGAAGATTTTAATTTTTTAATATTTTTTATTGTTCAATATATATATATACATATAATTATTTATTTGAATATTACAACATAAATATGTTATAAAATCACGACAAAAATAGCCATTTTGTTTCAACACTTCTGGTGTATACCAATCCTAAACTTGGATATATATATATATATATATATATATATATATATATATATATATATATATATGTATGTATATATATATGTATGTATATATATTGTACATTTAGGCAGAATACTTCATTTATGCATGGTTCATTAAAAACAAGAGAAAGGTACTACGATTAAGCTTTTTATTTATTTTTTCTTGTGTTCAAACCAGTGTTTTCTTTTGGCATTCAGAATTTGTATAAACTGTCCAAATGTTCTGTAATCCCGAGCGCTTTCATCTATACATTTAGACATTATTAAGGATGATTTGATTTTAAAATTTATGAATTCGGTTTGATCAAACCGAATTCATAAATAATTACATGGGCCACACGACTACATGCCTATCCAGACGCCTTACGTTACACCTATCGAACCACAGCTCTATTGCAACCCATTTAAACACACACATAAACTTACCAGATTTCATCCGAAACATACTAGTAGAAAATACAAACATAATAACATCATCTACATGTAAAAAAAAAAGATTTAAAATAATGAAAGATTTAATAAAAAAATAAAAAGACATTTAATAATATTACAATGGGCTGACCGTGTTCGGAAAATAAAAAATCTCTCTAACAATAAAAACATACACACAATGCACACACCCAATTAAATTGAAAATAAAATAAAATAAAATCATCCTTGATAATAAATTAAAAAAAAAAAAAAACATTCCTATAACTTTAGATACAGGGTAACCCCCCAAAAACGTGAATTTTTGAAGTGCGTATTGCCAGACATGAGCAAGTGGCAACACTGCGAGACAGTGACCTTGAGCAAGTAAACATTTCGCCATTTTAGTAACGAGAATGAAATTCACAGTATCCCAGCTGAGTTGTTGCAGCAGTCAATGAGGAATCTCAACAGCAGATTTCAAGAATGCATTCGTACAGGAGGACGCCATCTACAGGACGTAATTTAAAAAAAGTGAAAATTCCATCATTGTTTCTTAAATGGCATGTTTTAAGGTTTCAATTACTATGAATTAAATATTTTTCTTCCATCACTCTTGGTTTTATTGGATTGTTAAAAAGTTTCCGTTTTTTTGGGTCATCTTGTATATATATATATTTAAAAGAATTATATATTCAGTTAGAATTTTTTAAAGAATCGTCCTTGATAATAGCTAAAATAATGACCAAAAGCACTCGGATACGCAGAACATTTGGACAATTTTTACGCATTTTATAAAAAAATAAAAAATAACAATTTTAATATAGCTATTTCTAAAAAAAACTATATAATATAAGCATTTCAGAATATTTGCACTATATTCATAATTAATTTTGTTAAGTATTGGTTTTAATATTTTAATAAAGATAACTTCAAGAATTTTTAGTTTCTGGTTATTGTCCACTTGGTTAAGTATACAGATATTGTCCACTAATATTCTTCTAAATTGTGAATGTCGACAGGAATAATTTTGCCGATGTTGTTCAATGGACAAAGGAATCATTCATGTATAGAGTGAAGTGCCTTGATAAAGTTATTGTAGCCAAACCAACAAATACATTAACTTTTTTTTTGTCGGAGATGCAATCTCCGAGTGGGATATTTAAATTGATATATAATGTTCGTTATAAATTGGTGGGGAGGAGTTACTGATGATTAAGTCAGTTGTATTAATTTAGTATATATAGTATACAACTAATTGTATTTTTACTGGAATTTTTATATATTGATATTTTAATATTTATTTTTTAGGATTTTTTTCATCTTGTTTGTATTTAGAATGCATCTGATTCCGATATAAAAGATTGCTATGTTTTGGCTTATTTGAGGAATTACTATGTTCTATTGAATTAATATTAAAATTACTAATAGATTGCCTTAAGTTTTCATCAATGATGTAGTTAGGAAATCATTATTATGAGACTTTGTTTAATGTTTCTTAGTTGTGTAGAAATTCTTTTTTGTGGATGAGTTAACTTTAGCACAGTTTATTAAATTTTGTATAATTGCTATTTTGAAGTAATTAGGACATTCACTCTTATAATTAAGAGTGCATGTGTTTATTAAAATTACTAAATATATTATTTTCAAGGTTAGCCATATAAAAGTGACTAAAAGTTGGACCTAGAAGTGAACCCATGGAAACACCATCGCGTTGTCCATATATGTTGTTGTTGTGGTCAAAAAATAGAACTTCAGTAGTACATGTTAAAAGTAGATTCCGTAATATGTTGGTTCTAAGTTTCAATGGAGGGAGACATGGATTATTTTATATATTCCTTATAATTACCTCGAACGTTTCTCTAATATATATCTATATATATATATATATATATATATATATATATATATATATATATATATATATATATATATATATGCGTAGACCTGTTTAACTTGTGTAATATTGGAGTAATCGAGACTTTTCTCATACAGTCTCAGTTGCGGTGGACTGGTCATGTCTTGAGAAGGTCTGATGACAGGATACCCAAGATCCTAATGTACAGCGATTTAAATCAGGGCTTCCGGAATCTAGGTCGCCCATGGCTAAGATACAAAGACAAGCTGAAAAGCAACTTGTCAGCAGTCAATATACCACATAACACCCTTGAGCGCTTAGCCTTGGAGCAGGTAGAATGGAGATCAACGTATTTTCGTGGACAACAGCAGTTTTCAATCTGCTTGTCTGAATCATCTTCAAGAATCGAAAGCAATATCTAAAAGGTCAGCCAATCTAACAATGATCTCATCTCACAATCCTCACACTTGCTCCATATGGGGCCTCCTTTGTAAATCACTAGCGGGTCTTAAATGCCACTTAAGATTATCGCGCAAAATTTCATAACTGAATCAACTAAGCTGTCAGATCCTCATACGTTAAAACCGACGGGAGAGTCCATTATTATAGTTAGATGGATAGATAGATACGTTGTATATTTGTTTAGATGAGTGTGTGCATGCAAAGGAGGTGTGTAAAGTTTTATATACATATTTTTTTGTGCACGTATGTGTATGTCCGTATGTATATGTGTGTAGATGTATATATATGCAGGAGTGAATGTGTATGGATATATATATATATATATATATATGTGTGTGTGTGTGTGTGTGTGTGTGTGTGTTTGTGTGTGTTTTTGTGTGTGTGAGTGTGTGTGTGTACAAGTGTATAAATACATTTTCAACATCAAATGAGGCTATGGTTTAACTATCATGTTTTTGTGGTTTAGAATCTGATTAATTCAAGAGTTGATTTGATGCTGTATTGACTGGCGATGTATGGTATAATAAGTTGGTTAATGATTTTGGTTAGTTGATAAAAGTAAGTGGGGATTTGTGATATAACAGAACGGAAATTTTGATTTGCGTGTTTTTATGTTTCCATAAATTTAACCTGGTTTATAATCACCACGTATTTTAGGAAGTTTTAAATTGTCTTCTACAGAATTAGTTTGTTGATTTCGGCTGGTTGATACCATTCTTGCTTTCTTCTTGAAATCTGGTTTGGTCATAGATTATTTGTTCTGTCTTTGTATTATAATCAGATTTGTTTAAAACTACAAAGATGCTTGTTTTGTCTGCTTTCTTGACAATTATATCGGAACTAGCAGCATGGCCCGGCGTTGCCCGTGCTTGATTCAAAAGTCTTACGACTCATACAGGAATCGCTATCACTTGACTTACAATATTTTTGCCCTTCCTTGCCTTTAAAGGAGTGCCTTTTACCATGCTGATGTTGCTACATGCCTTACTTCTTGCCTATCTCACACTGCAAATTTTTTCTAAGCTCTATACTAAACATTAAATCTGTTACGAAATAGAACTAAACAAAATGAACACAAAACGATCAGCTTTAAAAAAGGACTCGTAACTGGAAAAAACGAATGAAAAAGAATGTTAACAAATACATTTTCACACCCAACCCAGTTCTGCGGCATCAGAATCAACGTTGATTTTAAGCAAGCGAATGAGCCAATTGGAGTAAAGTGCCATGCAGATTTAAATTTTTCCCGCGTGTGACGAATGCAGCTATCGATTTTTTTGCATGCTAGCATGCTAGTTAACATTCGTTTCAGTCAGATTTTGGCTCTCACGCTAGCCAATAGAATCTTCCTGCCTATTCGTGACAGCCAGCTATAGGCGATCACTCTGGCCAGTAGAAAATGGCAGCAAACTACATGAAAACTGCTGAAGAAGTAGGAAAAAATCGATTATTTTCACTATCGATGGGAGTTGGGAAATGCAAAGTCAATCTTTGCCTCTTCGCTAAATTGGAGCATTTGCATGTAAATTTTGGCGCAAATCCGTCGAAAATTGCGGCCGGGCATTCTTTACACACACACACACACACACACACACACACACACACACACACACACACACACACAAACACACACACACATCCTGCCTTTTATAGATAGAGATGTGTACATAAGTCCTTAGCAGCGATTTTTAATGGTTTTTTATTTTTGTATTTTATAACCTCAGCCTTGAGTTGGGCTCGAAATTCGGGTTCAGTTGTTATCAGTTCTTCATCTTTAAGTTTTTCTATACTACGATACAACATCTCTATTTCAGTTTTTTTTTAAATCTGTTATACTTGCGGTATAGATGATAGTTGGATCCGAGGTTAAGCAATTCTTTTTGATGGTTCGATAATTCACAGTTGGAAATATTGATAAATTTATCCATTTTGTTCAGAAGATAGATAGATCCTTTATATAGTGGATTCCGTTTATTTTTTTTATTATTATTTTTAACCGTTGATATCATTCTGATTTATTAGTAGTTTCTGCAAGTCTATGTATAATTCCTTTTATTTGATCAGGAGTAGTTGTCTGTTGAGCTTATTGTAGATGTCTTTTTTTCTATTATTAAGGGTGTTTAATTTGTTGTTAGCTAATTCAAATTGCCTTTTCACAATGCTAGATTTAAATATCCAAACGTTGCACTTCGTGTATGCTGCTGGATCAAGTAATTTAAATTCCGTATTAAAAGAATATTGTTGAAAATAAACAAACACATGTCTACATTGTTAAATCAGACACGTTTATATATATATATATATATATATATATATATATATATATATATATATTAATACATGTTTCATTAAATAATATAGATAAGTGTTGTCTATATATTTTATGTAAGTTTTTTTCATATAGTCTGATAATCTTAATAACATTATCATTAAATAATGAAAGAAAATCACAATATTGATACATACTTTTTTTTAATCCAATCTGAGCATTCGGCTTACATAAGCCATTATCAAAGATGACAATTACACAATATATTTATGCAATACACGAACAAGAAATTGATGATAGTATTATTTGTTTACATGGATGATTTCCAAGCAACGATAAACACGTGCATATAAAACGCTGAAAGCGAAAATCGATATGGAAAGCCGTTGGTACGAACCAATGACTTCTGTTACTAATTATAGGCATTTAAGGATATTTTTGGAGATTTCATAGTTTATTTTGTTCAGGTTAGGTTTCAACTGTTTTATGTATATAGCTTCAAGAATTTTTAGTTTTTGTTTATTGTTTTCATGTTTAAGTATAGTTGTGTTTTCGACGAGGATTTTCCGGAATTGTGTATGCGGCCAAGCATGTTGTTTTAAATGCCTAAAAATGTTAGAGTTATCATTCAAATGTAGTGTCAAGCGTCGTGAAAGCGAGTTTGTGGTGTGACCAGCATAGATATTATTTAAAATATATAGACAACACTTATCTATATTATTTACTGAAACATGTATTAATGAAAAAATGCTGCCTAAATACACACACAATATATATATATATATATATATATACATATATATATATATATATATATACATATATATATATATATATATATATATATATATATATATATATATATATATATATATATTGATAATATTAGTGGTAAATATACACATACATATGCAATCGTATATCTAAAATAATATAAATAAATATACATACATACACATGCATATGTGTATAAAAAATTAATTCCAAGAGGATAGAATCCAGGTAGACATCAATGTCCAGGTCAGAGTAAGGATATAATAAAAAGGCTTAAACACTAATATTCCTTGGTCATAATTTATTCCATTGGAATCGTGAAAACGATCCAATTCATCAGACCTACAAATTCAAAAAGAAAACAGAAAAAACAACTCCGGGAAAAAAATAAAATCAAATTTAGTGATTCCAACGGAATAAATTATGACCATGGAATATTAGTGTTTAAGTCTTTTTATTATATATATATGTGTGTGCTTGTGTGTGTGCTGGATTCTCCCGCAGTTTATCGACGCATGATGGTCAAGCAATCGACAGCCAGACACCTGCACAAATGATTTTAGTTATAGTCGTGAATACTTTGCGCAGAACCAACCACACCTTTTGAAGAGCCGAATATGGAGGTCTACGTGCCTCAAGGTACCCCCGCGCAGGCCAGTTGCCATCCAAGGCTATAGAACCCAGCCTGTCCTGCTATTTACCCATAGCTGGGCGGAGAAGAAGAGGATTCATACCTTTCCTAAGGGTATTATCACGTAACTCGGCTCTCCGATTCCTCAATTCGAACCGCCTCTGTATCGTTTCAATTTTAGTATATGTACAGCCGAAGCGAGTATATATATATATATATATATATATATATATATATATATATATATATATATATATATATATATATATATATATTATTATAAACGTTATATTTAGATTGAAAAGTCCTATTACGGAAATATTGTGCCTCTGACATGAATCGAAGTTCTATCCCATTTTTCCATCAAGGAAACCGCTTCTATAGTGGAAACGTACCATTTTGAGAATGAATGGTAAATTTGCAGATAATGCTCCAGTGACCAATTTAATAAATGCATTATTCCTGATTATTACAAAAATAGCAATAAAATTTGAGGAAAATCTACCATTTAGGAGATATTATCAATCTTAGTTGGATCTCTGGCACAGCCTGGCCACCTCTGTCAGTAATCTGTGAAAGCGCTCGGTATGATGAGGGATTGCCTTCAGGAACAGAAATCGAGTAGGCAACTAAGACTGGCAAATATCTCCTAAAAGCTACCCTTTCCTCAATTTTTATTGCTATTTTTGTAATAATCAGGCTATTTTACAAAAGGAATAATGATTCCTTTTTAAAATTTGTCACTAGAGCATTATCTGTGCGTTCCAGTAAATGGGTAAACTTTCGCGCAGTAATGGAGGCCAGACTGTTCACGGGACCCAACTTAGATTGGCACTATCTCCTAAACGATAGAATTTCCTCAAATTTTATTGCTATATTTGTAATAATCAAACTTTTTTTACACCATGAATAATGATATTTTCTTTTAAATTGTTCTCTGGGGCATTATCTTCGAATTTAACAAATAAACAATAAGAAATGATATCTGATAAAAAATTAATTCGAAAGATATATTTTCGGTGAAATTTTCAATATAAATTTTCAGATATCTAAGTACTGTCGGCAATCATCAGGCAGTGCCAACTTTTTTTTTTTTTTTGTAATGCTATACCTACATTTATGTATCTTATTTTTTTGGATTACATATGTTTCATCATGTTTCAAATATAGCGTTTCCCTCACACGCCATGTCGCTTTCTTTTAAGAAATGACGCCTTCATTCGTTATTTTGTGTGAATTTTGTTTTCGCTCATTTTGTGTGCTCCGAAATTCTCTTCATCAAATTTAGAAAAACAGACACTAAATATATTTCATAACTAAAATAAAAATAAATTGAAATAAAATAAAAAAAGGATACGCCAGAAGTTGACGTGTGAAGATGGAATACAGTAACAACTGACATGTTTGAATATGCGATATTTTAAAAAGGTAACAAAAAAGCCTTGAAAATAAAGCAAGAAATGCGAAAGTACTCAGATACTAACTTTTCAAAAGAAGTCAAGGAAATGGTCCTAAATATCGAAAAATAAACCCAAAATTTATAAACGCATTTGTATAAATGAATAATAGTTGTCTGAATGCACCAAATACAAACACACGCACCCACACAGCATTTGTAGTCCTCAGTATTTACGCGAAGATCAGAAATGCGTTGAAAATATTTTTAAGTTCCTCCAACACAATGAGCCATGATATATATGAATCTTTCTTGAGAATTTCGAATCGATAATACTGGATAATGGATAGCGGCTCGGATTGAGGAATCAGAGAGCCGAGTTAGATTCCAGTTTACATTCACTTACGTACCCTTGATAAAGGTATGATTTATCTTCTACCCCCCAGCTATGGTTAAATAGAAGGACAGACCGGTTTCTGTTGCCTTGGACAGGAACTGGTCCACCACAGAAAGAAATGGAAATGAAGATAAATGGTGGTGTGTTCACGAAGTATTTTAGAGAATAGCGTTAGGGGCTGACATTGCTTTTGCTCTTGGCGTACCTGAAAGCCACCTGTGGAGTTCATTAAGCACGATGCCAACATACATGAGGTGTGTGATTCTTTTATATACATTTCAGAATATCGACTATTAAATTATAAATGTATATATTCAAATCGCTCTATCTAAAAACAATCGTTGTATGTATATTTCGCATATACATGCGAGGCACGGCTCGGATTGAGGAATCGGAGAGCCGAGTTAGAATTCCAGTCGGATCCATTACACACACACACACACACACACATATATATATATATATATATATATATATATATATATATATATATATATATATATATAATCCGTTGGTCTAATCCAAGCGAGTCCTATTAACTCAATATAGACTTTAAAATATTAAATGTTAAAACTGATTGACAAAGAGCGATCAATGTTTATTTTCATTAAACAGAGCAAAACTTTTCGTACATTTGGAATTTAGTTACCATTAGTTAATCATCATTTTCACATGTGAATTTTATAATTTAAAAAACTTTGTGTGTGTATATATATATATATATATATATATATATATATATATATATTTATATATATATATATATATATATATATATATAGGCAGTAATCCTTCGTTTATGCATGCTTCATTAAAAACGACAGACAAGGTAATACGGTTAAGCTTTTTATTTAATCTTCCTTGTGTTCGCACAAGAGCTTTCTTTTCTGTACAAAGAGTGTCTAAAAACTGTCCAAATGTTTTATAGTTCCGAGCGCTTTCGGCTATACCTTTAGCCATTATCAAGGATGATTCAATTTTTCAGCTTAATTGAGTGTGTGCATTATGTGTATGTCTTAGTGTGTTGTAGAGATGTTTTTAATTTCCGAATACGGTTAGCACATTTTGGACTTGTTCGTAGTTAATATTTTTAAGAGTTTTTACACACTCTTTGTTCAGAAAAGAAAAGCTCTTGTTCGAAAACAAGAAAAATTAAATAAAAAACTTAACCATAGTACCTTGTCTGTCGTTTTTAATGAAACATGCATATATATATATATATATATATATATATATATATATGTGTGTGTGTGTGTGTGTGTGTGTGCGTAAAATGAGAATGAATTAAGGACAATTCCAACGTTCGTAACATTTAATTTAAAAGAGGGCTCAATACAAAGTATAACAGTATTCTTTATTTTAAGATATTACATTAAAAACATGTCAAAAACGCTACACAATTGCAGTCGTGTTTCGATGCGCATCAGTGCATCTCTTCAGGAGTCAGTAATTTACGAATCTCATAAGGCGTTCTGTACTGACGCCTCGTGAGATGCGTTGATTCGCATCGAAACACGACTGCAATTGGGTAACGTTTTTCGACATGTTTTTGATGTAATATCCTAAAACAATGCGCATATATATATATATATATATATATATATATATATATATATATATATATATATATACAAAGAAACAATCACGCATAGAATCAATCAGCAATATTAATGCGATTATTGGCGATATCACATCGCTAGTAGAATATATTGTATGCATTAAAATACTGTTAATCCATAGAACGATGTGATCCTATGGATTAGCAGTATTTTAATGCGTACAACATATTCTACTAGCGATGTGATATCGCCAATAATCGCATTAATATTGCTGATTGATTCTATGCGTGATTGTTTCTTTGTATATAAAATACATGCTGCCTAATGTTTTATGTTTATATATACATATATATATATATATATATATATATATATATATATATATATATATATATAGAGAGAGAGAGAGAGAGAGAGAGAGAGAGAGAGAGAGAGAATACTTCCATATATATTCGGTCAGGTGATAATTTATTTCGTGAACTTTAGGCGTCCATCTTTTCAGACCAATTTTACAAAAATAAATGGAGTTCAATTTATTCAGACACAAAGAAAAAAAAAGAAAAAACTAGAGAGACTTTTAAGCATTCTGTATTCATTATTATATTTCTCAGTTCTTACATTGAGCTCTCTTTGCATTTACATCCTCCTTGGAATTATCCCTACTAATCTCAAGTGATATATATATATATATATATATATATATATATATATATATATATATATATATATATATATACGTCTTTGTAAAGACTATTACAGATACATTTAAAGAATAAAAAATAACACATTTAAAATACATTTCCTTTGAATCGTTTTTGTATTTATACGTGACCTTATGACCGTCTTTTCGCATAATTTTATGCATTGCATGCAAATCTAATTGTTGATTTGTGTGATGGAAGGCGTGTCTACGACTTGCAGCCATGTCTTTTTTGTACGAACCTCACACAGTGGCTCATGAATTAAGAGAAAATCCAGCTGATCGTCTTGGAAAATAAGGAAATAGGTGATTATGTTCGAGCCAGTTTGTTAAGCCTGCTGTTGTAGATAAATGGTGGTGTGTTCACGAAGTATTTTAGAGAATAGCGTTCGGGACTGAGATTGCTTTTGCTTTTGGCGTGCCTGAAAGCCGCCTTTGGAGTTCATTAAGCACGATGCCAACATACATGTGGCGTGTGATTCTTTTATATACATTTCAGAATATCGACTATTAAATTATAAATGTATATATTCAAATCGCTCTATATAAAAACTATCGTTTTATGTATATTTCTCATATACATGCGAGGCACGGCTCGGATTGAGGAATCGGAGAGCCGAGTTCCAGTCGGATCCATTATATTCTCTAATACTCTTGGGAACGGCATGTATCCTCATCTCACCCCCAACTATGGGTAAACAGCAGGATAGACTAGGTTCTATAACTCTGGGTGGCAACAGGTCTGAATTCAAAACCGACCTGGTGGGGGTTGAACTCCGTCAGGGTATCTTGCCCAAGAAATACCACTGCGACATGTAACCGATACGACGCTACGGGATGAAAAAAACCCAAAAAACATATATATATATATATATATATATATATATATATATATATGTGTGTGTGTGTGTGTGTGTGTAGATATATATGTGTAGATATATATGTGTAGATATATATGTGTAGATATATGTAGTTTCGACATAGGAGTCAACACCGATATTATTTTAATGAATTTCCTGATTTTAAAGATGATGTGTTAATCAACATTTATCATATAACATCATATATATTTTCCTATAACATTATACACACACATACACACAAACACACACACACACACACACACACACATATATATATCTATATATATATATATATATATATATATATATATATATATATATATATATATATATATGATCGGGTATCATGCGACTTTTGAAGACCTAATTTTAAGGGTTCGCAGCATACGCAAGATATAGAATTAGCGTATATACTGCTGGCCCTGACTACGTCGTTGATCAAACTATATATCACTTTGCTGTAGACGAAAATGATTTTGATAAAAACTGATGTTTTAATTAAGTGTAATAATAATGCATGTAGTATTCGTTGGACAACCCAATCTTCGCTACAAAGCCCAGTGTAAAACGACCATGAAGAAACTGTCTATCAATATTGCGAACTGGGACGTGGTTGCCCGGGATCGAGTAGAGTGGAGAGCTGCTGTTTTCACGGGAGCAAAGAGCTATGAAGAGTATAGATTCCAGAGCACCGTAGAGTCTAGAAAAAGACGCAGATATCCCCACGGTGGGTGATGCCACAGTATTCTAATTTTGTGTTCGTTGTCAAAAACCGCGCCGATAGTACTGTTTTCAGATAACCTATATTCCGCTGCCGCCATTGACGACAAAGGCCATATATACTGGGTGCGAGTTCTATTTGAGGACATTTTTCGTATGGTAAATAAACAGCAATATCTTAGCAAACAATGTGTATATTTAATTCAAATTAACACAGATATACTTCATGATACTTCTTTATCTAATTATTCTATGAATCCACCTTTGTCTTCAATGACTGCTTCTATTCGGGCTGAAACCGTCCACGAGCTGCAATTAAGTGGTCCCTATTCATTTTCGACATCATTTGGACAATGGCGGCCTTCAGTGCAGCTATGGTACTGTGTGCATATGGTACTATGAGGATGTTGATTAGTCTCCCTTTCAACGACGCTCCACACGTAATAGTCCACAGGATTTAAATCTGGCGAGTTAGGGAGCCACATTTTGGGGGTCCCATTATCATACAAATTCTCTGATAACCAATCCTGGGATACAATGTGAGAAGGTGCAGAGTCTTGTTGAAAAACATATGGTCTTCCATTGTATAATTTATTTATGCAGAGCTTAACAAACGTTTTAAGAACATTAAGGTATCCAGCAGCATTGAGCCTAAGACCTTGTGGGAAAATGTAAGGTGGCATGACATGACCTTCACTGCTCACAAATAAAAAAAAACCGTCACAGTAGCCAAATATTTGGTGTGCATCACCCTGGTTACTTCAGAAGAAGATGCACATAGCCAGTTGTCATTCCGTCTGTTTGTTTTCTGATTTTGTTCAAAGTTTTTTTTTGTCAGAGAAAAACCAAAGCATGCCGTGTTCGTGGGGAATTTTCGCTTTGTTCCGAAACCGTTTTGAACGCATCAAACGGTTTTCCTGTGTCTTCGCCGATATGAATTGGCCTTTCCTCATTACATATGACTTATATCGAATGTCCTGATGTACCACGGTTCTTATAGCCCAATCTGATACCTGGAGTTCTTTGGCGATGGACCACATTGATCCTCAGGGGTTCTCATCGATGATGTTTGAAGATTCCGTAGTGGTCTCACGGTATCAGAGCGCAGTGAACGCTTTTTTTCATTTTGCTACAGGGGAAACATTGCCATCACATCCCTCTAGCTCCAACCGAACCTTATGAACAAATGATCTGGCAACATGTAAAAAGTTACTGATTTTTAAATCACTGTGTTTTGCAGCTGAAGCAACAATGACTGCTTGTGTTTTCATTTCTCAGGTTAACATCT
>OZ038508.1:12898683-12901183 GCA_964036315.1 Acanthosepion esculentum | reverse complement strand
ACAAATGCCAATCAGCCAAATTGCTCCATTCATTTTACTGAAGCGTGAGAGCCAACAGCTGACTGACACGAATGTTAACTAGCATGCTAGCATGCAAAAAAATCGATAGCTGCATTCGTCACAAGTGGGAAAAATTTAAATCTACATGGCACTTTACTACAATTGGCTCATTCGCTTGTTTAAACTCAACGTTGATCCTGACTCCGCAGAACTGGGATGGGTGTGAAAAAGTATTGGTGTTAACATTCTCTTTTCATTCGGTTTTTCCAGTTACAAGTCCTTTTTTAAAGCTGATCGTTTTGTGTTCATTTTGTTTAGTTCTTTTTTCGTAACAGATTTAATGTTTAGTATAGAGCTTAGAAAAAATTTGCAGTGTGAGATAGGCAAGAAGTAAGGTATGTAACAACATCAGCACGGCAAAGGGCACTCCTTTAAAGGCAAGAGAGGACAAAATTATTTTAAGTCAAGTGATAGCGATTGCTGTATGAGTCGTACACTTTTTGAATCAAGCACGGGCAACGCCCGGTCATGCTGCTAGTATATATATATATATATATATATATATATATATATATATATATATATATATATATACAAGGCAATGAGAACGAAAATAATAATGCAGTAAAATTATATATATATTTATAATTTTATATATATATAATTTTACTGCATTATTATATTCGTTCTCATTGCATCGGATATATATATATATATATATATATATATATATATATATATATATATATATATATATATATATATATGAAGAAATAAAGTCTTAAAGTGTGCTATATTTATGGGATAAAGTGCTCAATATCAGAGATAGAGTGTGTGTAACTATAAAATTGAACATAGAAGTCAACACTTAGAGGCGACAATCTGTTTCATGCTAGATGCAATCATCGGGCCACGATGATTGCATCTAGCATGAAACAGACTGTCGCCTCTAAGTGTTGACTACTATGTTCACTTTTATATATATATATATATATATATATATATATATATATATATATATATATATATATATGAGTATAGATTCATACTCAGTAAAGTCAGGGCTAACGATAATAAGGATAAAATGAATAGATGGTAATTCATTGATGACAAAGAAGAAAGAAATTGTGGAGAGCCATGAACGTCTAGATCCCGAATGGACAACGCATTAAAAAATATTTCGAATCTAGTCTCATCGGCAATTATGACAATGCACTTGATCCTCCCGCAGTACCCCATACTGCTGTTCCTGTGTCAGACTTAACGAAATAATTATCTGTATTACTGTTATAAACATCTAATAACTAAACCAGTCACAGTAACTATTTTTAGTCTTACGACTTCGCTCCTCACCGAGTGTCCCGCATTTGGGTTCCTGTGTTAGATTCTACAAAGATGAAAATATGCCAACGAAAATATTTCTCTGCTATTGCAAAATAAACCAATTAAGATAGATATTTAATGAATGCTCAAGAAACATGTTCTTGTGCCAAACTTGGCAGCGCATATTGAATAAACGCAGTTTTTAGCATTAATTTCATTACTGAATTTAAAGCCCCCATCTTCATCACATTGGCGGATTAAGATTTCGCGGCGTCAATTCGGATATTCACTGGACGCATGCGCGAATGGGCGGGAACAGAAAAGGTCTGGCGGTTGTGGAGACGTGTCAGGGTCATAATTCTGCTCATCTTCACACTGTTATCCTGACCATTTGCCTAGCATATCGGGTATCAGATTTTGACATGGGTTAACGAGCTTCACCTTTGTTTTTCGCTCGTTCCCCACCCCAGACGTACAAACCACCCTTGTCTGATATTCTTTGAAGGGTAAAGGAATATGAGTGTCTGGTGATGTTTGACTTTCGAAGCGCGCTGGGGGTGTTGGCGAAGCGGTGGGAAGAGAGGCTTCATCCAGCAGATGTTGTTTCTTGGAAAGATATGAATGGAACTTGAACTGGATTCCCACAAGAGATTGTCAGCGATTTCGCCATTCCATATTTGATAACTGTTTGTTTTGCGTGTGCAAGCGCCGACATTGGAGGATTATCCAGTAAGAAATACAGCTTTCCGATTGGGTCTATAACTGAAGGGATTTCTTTCTTTCTGTCGCTTATTTGTTCCTTCGCTCCGTGAATGCGCCTTAATTTCTTCGTCTTTAATAATAAAAAAAATCTCTTAATCTCTCGTATTACTTTACTCTCTGACTCATCCGGGTCATATTTCTCTCTAATTAGTTCATTTCTCATATATATATATATATATATATATATATATATATATATATATATATATATATATATATATATATATATATATATATATATATAATTGTTTATTTAAAAATTATAACATAAATATGTTATAAAATCACTACAAAAATAGCCATTTTGTTTCAACACTTCCGGTGTGTTATTAAGTGATGACATCATCATTTGATAAGGCACCGGATGTGTTGAAACAAAATGGCTATTTTTGTAGTGATTTTTATGACATATTTA
>OZ038508.1:12873683-12888683 GCA_964036315.1 Acanthosepion esculentum | reverse complement strand
AACCACTGAAAAACCTTTTGAGTTTTCCAGCTAAAAAGAGAGCAGTTTAAAATTGTGTGTTTTTATTCATTTTTATTTAGTTTTTCCAACTAAATAAAAAAAATGACTAAAAATTTCCTTGACCGTCATATTTAACGAAAGAAGTTTAAAAGAAAGGTGGCTGCCCAAATATACACTAATCAATATATATATATATATATATATATATATATATATATATATATATATATATATATATAATGATATTTTTTTAAAAATGAGATTCCTTCGCTACATAAGAGTTCTCATGTTTCAAAAGCGAGAGCCGAGAGCCTCAATATAATTATTGAAATTAAGTTGAATTAAGGCATCTGGTCTCGTTTCATCGACAAGCCAGAATTTAGGAATAAGCTATCTTGTGATTTGCTCGTATTTATAAGTATCGTCTCTTGCAACATTAGTTACTATGGAAAGGGCTGGGGGCGGTCATATTGTTTAGGTGGTCGATAAGTTAAGAGTTAATTTTTATCTACAGACCAGTCCCCTTCGGTTAGTGTTTTATTAGTTTCTTTTAAATGAAATATTGGGATAGAGATGTCTGATTTCTATTTTGGATATTGTTGAAGGAGCTCTTGTGTTATCTCCATCTAATTTTAAATTTATTCTTCGTTGACCCAATGTATATCCTGTCAGTGTTAGGACTCTCAATGGATGAGATAGTGCATTGGTATACAACGGATTTAGTGAGGCATTTATTTTCTAACGGGCAGTCATTAGGGTTTCTAAAATCACATAATTTTTTATTATTTTTGTCTAATTGCAGGTTAGGAGTTTTATTGATACTGTTCTGGCATGCGTGTTTTTCCAGGATTTTATTATTATGTTTTTTTATGATTCTTTCTAGATTTTCAGTGCAGCTGTAACTTAATTTTAAGGTGTTTTTTAAAAAAATATTATAATATAAGCTCTACTTCTGTATGGAGCACTGTCTTTTTTAAAATAAAAACAAAAATACTAAAGAACTCCGAGTTATTTACCTAACGTGTTCTTTCATATTTTTCTGCACACACACACACACACACACACACACACACACACATATATATATATATATATATATATATATATATATATATATATATGTATTCAAACATATATTGTTAAAAATAGCAGACAACGAATGTCTGTAATGTTTGATCATGGGCCGTTCTAAAATTTATATAGTTGCATTAATTTAGGAGAAAATAAAGACAAAAACTGTCCAAATGCTGAAAAGATTGCGAAGATCATAACACACTTCTCGATCGGGGGTGAGGCTCGGGCGTTTGAACGGGCCGGCCCTGTTCATGACTTTAAACAGTATTCAAGTATTAATATCTACATGCATGTTTAAATATATACGTTATGTTTCTCTCTTAATATACCGGGTGTAACAGCAAAATTATCCAGAACGTGTAACAGTATAATTATCCATCCCACAAAATGTTTAATATCTAAACAAATACTAAACTGATTGAGTTTCTTTTTTCCATGTTTTTAGATACGACGCTTAGCCATCTTGACACTATTTGTCTTAAGAATCACTGAAATGCCCTTTGAGTTATTCAACTAGAAAGGGAACAGATTAAAATCGTTTTGTGTCAGCCCCACTGTCTACCCAAATGAGCAATGTTGGGGGAAAAAAGATAATTCATACCTGAAGTAATGGTAAGAATATTCATACTCTGGATCCCATCTTCAAAGTACATTTAAGAAAAATCAAGAGAAAGGTGAATAAACTTTAAAATTAGGGAAGAGTAGAGAGGAAAAAATGGATCAGGATGTCACAACAGGAAGAGGGATCATCATTTCAATTTAAAGCTAAAGAAATCAATTAGAAAAGATGCAACTCACTCAAATTTGGCACGTGAGAGATGAGTTTCACCAATGACAGTCCAAAGAGCAGTGAAGAAAAATTTGAAAATAAAATCGTACGTGAAACCTGTGAGGCACCTTGTTACTTCAGGACAGAAAATTAGAAGTTTAGAGAGGGCGAAGAACATCTTGAATGAGTTGAAAAATGATCTTGGAATATTATATATATATATATATATATATATATATATATATATATATATATATATAAGTTTACGAAAAACTAGGTAATCTGTATGGGTAGACCCAAAGAGGATAAAATCCAGAGGGATCAATATAAATCAGAGCTAATAATTTAAATAAAAACAGCCCACTTTAAGGTTCCATGTAATAAATTATTTCACCACAGCAATTTTAAAGGACCGCGGATCATCAGACTTTACTTCCAAAGGTTGAAACGAAAAATGAAACGAAATTTACACATTTGTGACGGGCAGTACTAAGCATATGTAAATTAACGAAGTGAGCAAGTGAGGGAAGAGAGACATGATTGAGTTAGATATAATATAAAATTTCTATTCTTTCATATTTAATATTATAAGGAGTATGCATGGCGGAAAATGGAATATATGAGGGAGCAATTCTTCCCAAAGAGAATATGGAACAGAAGAAAATATCCATAGGAATATCAGCGGGAAGTTGGAAACATCGATACAAAAAAAAAACTATTAAATGTGTCAATGTCTGAACTACCTCAAATAATATTAAATATGAAAGAATAGAAATGTTAAATATATATATATATGAAAAATATAGTCTTAAGATAAGATAAAGCGCTCAATATCAGAGATAGAGCGTGTGTAAATATAAAAGTGAACATTGAAGTCAACACTCAGAGGCGACAGACTTTCATGCTAGACTCAATCGTCTGACCACTGGCCTGACAATTATTGTCTGATTGTTGAATATAACAATAAAGATGATGACAACAGACTGAAGAATGTAAATAATGTAAATAATTACAATACCTCAACTGAAAAAAAGAGTGAGATCCACACACACACACACACACACACACACATACATATATATATATATATATATATATATATATATATATAGAGAGAGAGAGAGAGAGAGAGATAGATATATAGATATATCTTATTTTGTATTTATACACCAATCACTCTTTTATACTCATTTCGTTAAAGACAACTGACAAAGTACTGAGATTAAGCATATATATATATATATATATATATATATATATATATATATATATATATATATATGTGTGTGTGTGTGTGTGTGTGTGTGTCATTCACAGACAGTACTGTTTCGCTGTATCACAGCTCCTCAGTGCGACTAGACTTCCGAATGCCTCAAGCCAGGATTGAAACACAACTAATTTGGTGTCAGCCAGAGCTATCTTCACTCGGTAGAGTTACACAACTAAATCTAGCGTATTGTTTTTACAAAAGTAAACAAATGCCAATCAGCCAAAGTGCTCCATTCATTTTACTGAAGAGCTTTGCATTAGTGCAGGTGGCTGTTGTTTATAGAATTAGATTATCACTCAACAGTGCTCAATTTAAATGTATTTTCAAGAGATGCATATTATATATATATATATATATATATATATATATATATATATATATGCATACATATATATTCTCTTGATAAAACACCTTTACTATGTCTGTGGTTAATTGATTGCTTCTTAAAATCTTTCTCCAACTAAACTGAATCATCTCGTTCTCTTTTTCGTTTTGACACCACTAACTGATTATACAAATTCTTTCTTCATTCAATCGGATGTTTATTGACCATCCCCTCTGGAATCGAGAAGAAACAGTTGTTTTCAAATTAACTTTCCCAACTACGAAATGATTCAGCCAAATATATTACGGAAATTTTATCATCAAAATCGAACTTCGAATCACCGAGATTAGTTCTAGATTCCCTAACAATATGAAAAGAAAAAAAATAAGTTCTAGAAGGTCTGCCGGAATGTCATGAATGCAATCTTGCTTTGAACTTTGACAATACAACGCTCGGGTTTGAACGTTAGCGATCTCAAACTTGAACCCTTTCTACTCTTATTTGAGTTGAACCTTGAAATAAAAGAGTTGCATCAGCATGAGTTTCGAGTTAATGGCCATCTCTCCACGCTCGCTGATCGCATATATTTACTTCTTAACGCAAACGGAGAACATGCTTCAACGTTTGATAATGGCAGACATATTGGAATCGGTGACGTACGAATGATATGGCAGCCGGAAGTATATCTTCGGGCGCGGAAGAATATCGTTGAAGTTTTAATGTCTTTCGCCTGATCATTTCGATCGTAGCAGTTGTCTGTTGTCTCAACCCCAATGGTTTTAGCCACTTGGAGGCGAAAAAGGCTTGATTCAGGTTTGACAGGTTAAAAGATGCCCAGATATGGATATTACATTAAATCGCTATTTCTCCCCAGAGAATCATTTCGTTTTGTCAGTATTTGCCAGAATGATTCAACGATATTCTTCAGTGCGTGCGTGCGTGCGTGCATGCGTGCGTGCATGCGTGCGTGCGTGTGCGTGTGCGTGTGCGTGTTATTAGTACCATGTTAAATATATGGACGGTCTCTTCGTTTAAGTTGGGGAACGCTGCCATAACCCTTGCCTTCAGTTAATCCTTGGTGTTACAGGGAGATTTGTTGATCTCTCGCTCAACCGCGCCACACACAATAATCAAGGTGGTTGCAGCCTGGGGAGTTAGCTGGTCAGATGTAAAGGGGGATGTGGTCGGGGAAATTGTCTGACAGCCATGCCTGGGTTCACCTGCTGATTCACCATGGTGCAGAGTCCTGTTGCCAAATATAGGGTCTTCCAGCAGCCACACTCTTGACACAGGACAGCAATACCTACTCGAGGTCCTTGATATAGGCCTCCAGGTTGAGTTTGAGGCACCGTGGGAAGATGAATGTAGGCATAGCTTTTCTAGTCAGAATACATCTTGCTCGTTTATAAATATACGATTCGCCTGTGCACTGAAGATTGATACAATATCTTGTCTCGTATTCCAACTATATATCTCGAAATGCAAATAAACAAAGAAGGATAATGGCATCTCGATTGAACCTGTGTGACGGGGCTTCCTCAGTATCTTCAATAAATAGTTTCATAGCATTTGTTCTAATGAGTTATCCTCCATCGCCAATCACTAAATGAATTTAAACGTGCTACTGGATTGGCAGTTAGGTCTCATCGTTTAATTGCCGAACAAGCCAATTACTATTCTAATATTTTCTGTTTTCGTCCATCTTAAATATGGAACTCCCTTCCTATTTCTTGCTTCCCTGCCAACTACAATCTTCAAAATTTTAAATGTAACCCCAATCATCATCTTCTGTTTTCCTGAACCCTTCACTTTTATTGTCATTTCTCCTCACTAAATTCTTCTCATTCCCTTTCACACTCGGCATTTTTTGTTGTTAACAGAAGCGGTAGCATTAGTGGAAGAGGTCATCAGAAATCTTATTTTAAGCAAATGGGTTTTAATATAATAATAATAAAAAAAACATTTGTGAACATCTGATCTGGAGTAACTAAGAGTAAATGCAGTTGAAAAAGCTGTTATCTATATATATATATATATATATATATATATATATATATATATATATATATATATATATATATATATAATTTAAAGGAAAAACAGACCACTTTAAGGCTCCATGTAATAATTTATTTCACCAAGCCCTTTATTAAAGGACACAGGCTCATCAGACTCCACTTCCAAACGGTGAACGAAAGATGATAAATGAAAATTGAAATGAACCTGTACACTTTTGACGGGTAGTATTAAGTTAATGTAATTTAACAGAGAGGGAAATAAGGTGTAGTGTGAGAGACATGATCGAATTTAGAGAGGGTTTACATTTATATTTCTATATATCATACTTAGTATTAAGGTAGAGGGGTCAGACATTGACTTATTTAATCGGCTAATTTAACGGAAGTGATATATTGAGAGGGAAGGGGGAGAAGAGAGAAACAAAGAAGGGAGGAGGAAGTAGAGAGAAAGAAGCAGTCAATAAGTTTTGCTAAGTGACAGTAGGAAAGATAAATTCATATATATATATATATATATATATATATATATATATATATATATATATATATATATATATATGCATTAATTATATTGTTCGGACCATTGTCCTAATCTTTATTGTCAATTGTTGAATATGTAGCATTAGTGGAAGAGGTCATCACAAATCTTATTTTAAGTAAATAAGTTTTAAAATGAAAAAGAAAAACATTCGTGAAGGTCTGATCTGGAGTAACTACGAGTAAATGCAGTTGAAAAAGCTATATATATATATATATATATATAATTTAAAGGAAAAACAGACCACTTTAAGGCTCCATGTAATAATTTATTTCGCCAAGCCCTATATAAAAGGACACAGGCTCATCGGACTCCACTTCCAAACGGTGAAACGAAAAATGATAAATGAAAAATGAACCTGTACACTTTTGACGGGTAGCATTAAGTGTTGGTATTAGGTAGATGCGTTTAGATGCGTAAACACCACACTGATTATTTGGGATACTTATATATACCGAAGATAAAATATACTTTTTAAAGGCCAAAATTTCTGGGTTACGTAATGAGAAAAGAGGGCCTGGAGAATCTGATACTCACAGGTCGAATAGAGGGAAAGAGAAACAAGGGAAAGCAACGTATATGGCGGGCTTAAGCAAGTGGATGACAGAACGCGGTCTGGGGCGGGTGGCAGAGGTATGAAACTTCTTGAGAGCTACAAGGGATAGAGGGAAGTGGAGAGCCATGATCGCCTACGGCACATAAAAAATAAAAAATAAACATGATTATATATTTGTTAATGGATGACAGAGACGGCACTGTAAGGGATGGCAAAGAATCAAATACTGAGTTGGAGGCAGAAAGCTGTGGAGAGACGTGATCGCCTTTTTCTCTGATGGAATATATCACATAAAATAAGTATGATTATCTATAATAATGAATTTGCTACAAAAAAATTATACATATACAGTCAGTTATGTGCCCTGCGTGATAGTGACGAGGCAGCAGGTCGACACTTTTTTCTGCCACCCTAGAATCTAGAACTCGGCTTGACCAACTATTTACTCATAGTCGGTAGGAGAAGAAGAATATTCATACCTTTCTCAAGGGTATTAGCACGTATGTGAATGTAATGGATTCGACAGGAATTCGAACTCGGCTACCCGATTCCTCAATCCGACCCGCTAGCCATTACTCCACCGTCACACTTACTCCGGTACAGAAAATCACCCTTTTATACACATTTCGTTAAACACGACTGACAAGATACTGTGGTAATGTATATATTAAGCATATATATTTATTAAATATCCCCTAGAATCTAAAAAAACAATAGCTGTTTGCAGATTAAATTTTCCCATTACGAAATGACTCGACCAAAAATATTACGGAAATTGAACTTGAAATAATTGACAGTACTTATAAATTCCCTGACAATATGAAAAAAAAAAAAAAATGGTTATTCCACAAGGTTTGTCAGAATGTCTTGAATACAATCTGACTTTAAACTTTGACATAATATCGCTTTTCTTCGTTAGAGAATCACTACATGTTGACAGTATTTGCCATAATGGTTCAACGATATTATTCCGTGTATGTTTGTGTGCGCGTGCGTAGAGACATCAACGCTTTTTTCTGAAGGGATATGACACATAAAGCCAGTATGTTTATCAATAATAATGAATTTTCTATATTCTACACGCAGAATTTAAAGATGTCCTGATTTTTATGTGAAACAGAAACAAACCCTCATTTCCTAAAAAAAAACTGAAAATGATCCTTTTTTTTTTTAAATAACACTAGCAGTACAAGATGTATCCGTCTATATTTCTGTGATGAGGTATTGTAATTATTTACACTCTTTACATTGTTTGGACTGTTGTCAAGGATATATGTCCCAGTGGATAAAAGCTTTGGTTGAATCCAATGACTTGACCCAAAGAGTTGTGAGTTCAATACCTGGCTACAGCAGAGGTGAACAAAAACTTGGAGATTTGGGTTAAAAGGGAGATAACTGATACTGAGATATCAAAAAGTGGCATGGCACGTAGAACGAAAACAATTTATCCCGGTGGACGAAATAAAGGGTTCGGTTGGAAATTCCAATCACCCGAAGAAGGCCGGAGCTTACAACGGTCATAAGAATGCTAACAAAGATGAAAACAACAGTTCGAACAATGTAAATAATATAAATAAGCCGAGATATATATATATATATATATATATATATATATATATATATATATATATAACATGTGTGTGTGTGTGTGTGTGTGTGTGTGTGTGTGTGTGTGTGTGTGTTTCATTAAAAACGACAGGTAGTGCTCTGATTAAGCTTTTTATTTAATTTTTCTAGGACGCAGAGTGTGTAGAAACTGTCAGAAAATCTTCTATAATTCCGAGCGCTTCCGGCAATATTTTTAGCCATTATCAAGGATGATTTTTATTTTTGCCTTTTAATTGGGTGTATGGTTTGTGTGTATGTATCTGGAGTTATGGGGTTGTTTTATTTTCTGAACACAGTCAGCACATTGTGGCCGTGTTCGTAGTTAATATTAAATGTTTTCTTTTTCTTTTTAAGGGTTCCATTATTTTAAATATTTTTTTTTTACATGTGGATGAGTTTATTATGTTTGGATTTTCTCTTAGTATGTTTCGGATGAATTCTGCGTGTGTTTTTAAATGAGTTCTAATACAGCTATCGTCATATAGGTGTAAAGTTAGGCGTCTGGATAGGCATGTAGTTGTGTGACCGATCTTATTATTTATGAATTCGTTTTGATCATGGACACGGTTACTTAAGGTTCATTTGAATTTATAGATAATTTAAATTTAAAGCTGGTAACCTTATCATCAAAAATAACAACTCACCAGCAAAACTGAAATTACAACGAACGAACATTATCTAGTACATTGTCTGTCGTCTTTAATGAAGCATGTATAAATGAAGGATTGCTGCATATATATATATGTGTGTGTGTGTGTGTGTGTGTGTGTGTGTGTTTGATTCGTGATAATTCTGTTGAGAAATATCTTTTCTAATGTATAATGTTCGGTCTGGTGTATTCTGTATCGATCTGCTCTTCATGTGGGAGTTAAATAAATTGTTTTATCTGTTTTAATTTCTCTTTGTTAGTGCACAATTTTGGAGCTGAATTGAGTGTTGATCTTTTACTGATATTAATTCAACTCCACGGGAATTGCACCGGGAGGATGCACAGGGAAAGAAAACAATGGATTGCCCGATTCAGCAAACAAATAAACAAATAGATTAATACGACCGATATCACGTTTTATTCTTTCAGGAAACAAAATAAGACAATGTTCCTCATAATGAAAAAATAAATCTCCTTTTTTTTAAAATTCTAATTTTTTTTTGTCACTGTTTTCTGGTAACAATTATTCTTTTTAATGGAATTTAATTATCTTCGTCTGTAAAGTGAAGAAGAAAAAAAACTCAAATTAATAGTGTATTTCAACCGGAAATTTCTATCTTGACTTAATATATATTGAGAAGAATAAAGGAAGAGCCTGGATACGGAATGAATGTAAGTATCACGGTCTAGAAATATCTGACTCTATTTCGGAGCTATAGGCGTCGCATGGGGCATTTTATCACAATGGATTAGACATCTACAACTTTTTCTTTTTAAATCAGGAAAAAAATATTTTTTCAGCCTCTCAATTTTATCTCCCCAAAGTTTCAATTCAACGCTTAACGCAAATCATTTATTTTAAAATTCTTTTGTTTCGTCATCTGATATTTACAACTCCGTGATTGAACTTTTACTTAACAGTCCCCCCCCCCAAAAAAAAAATATAGGCGAAACTTTCTTCGGGCTTTGTCGCAGATCTTCTAAGTTAATAATTCTACAGCGTTGACAATATGTGTAATAGCTTTTTGCGGTTTCTGAGTAGGTCAGATTATTTGGTCAGCATGCTCATTCTGGAAATAACGTGAAACACGTAGAGATAGAGCACATTGTGCTATCGATTGCAAAAAGATAATTGCTCATCATCAATCTACGATAGCCGCTTTCCGTTCTTTGCTGATCTGATCTTAGTCTCGTATAGTTATTCTTAAACTAGAGTCGCGTGGCTCCCCACGGAAGGGATTTCAAATCTAAGAGGAGGATTTTAACCAAAGAGGAAACTGGGGAGTAAATGTTAACCAGGGAAGGAGTTGCAAAGCAATTCTGGCTAAAGTAGGACCGGTGGGGAACTTTTAACTGGAGTTGGTGTGGAACTGGAGATTGATCATGTCGAATAATAAGTGTGTAGAATAGTCGATGGAATCAAATGCTTTCTCTCATAGTTAAATAAAAAATGCCAAAGTTTGACAATTTTTAATGTACGAGTTTATTTTTGAAGATGGTCAAGAGAATATTCCCAAGTAATAAATTTAAAAAAAATACCGTTTCTGGAAACGGACTTTCATTTCGACTTTAAGTTAGTATTTTTTTCAAATTTGTTGATATAAAACAACTTTCATAAGTATTCACCTCCTTGAGCGTTTCCCCATTTTCTCATGTTTCAAGCACAAATGTAAATGTATTTTATTGGAGTGTTAAGAAAGAGAAACTAAATAAAATTTGTTAGACTATATACTCAAACACATATTAAAAAATATAATTTAATTTAAAATTTCAGAGCCCCCTCCACTTCATGCGTATGTATAATCACATCAACAGATGAATCACTTTAGTCCGATGCATTCCTAAAAGAGGAAACGTGTCACATAAATATATTTTCCACTTTGTCATAAATGTTCCTAAAATTGTTTTGCACACTATTTACATTATTCGGACTATAGTCTTCATCATTGTCGCCATATTTATCACAACGTTTCGTCCCTTATGTATCTGTCTATATTTCTGAGATGAGGTATTATGTATACTATTTACATTTTTCTGACTATAGTCCTCATCTTTGTTCCCATATTCATCACAACGTTTTAGCCGTTGTACGCTCCGGCCTTAATCAGGTGGTTGGAATGTTGAACTGAACCCTTTATTTCGCTCGCTTGGGTAGACTGTTCTAGTTCCACGTGCCATGTCTAATGGATGTCAGTTATCAGTTTCCTCCTATTATTTCACTTCTCCAATTTCTTCACTGCCTTAACCAGGTATTGAACTCACACTCTTTGGGTCCTGTCACTGGATCTAACCAACGCCTTTAAGTCCCAGAAATTCATACACAGATGTTCTTAAGGACATATGGCACAGTGGATAAGGGCGTTGGTTAGACCTAGTGACAGGACCCAAAAAGTATGAGTTCAATACCTGGTTAAGGCGGTGGAGAACTTGAAGTGGGGAATTAACAGGACATAACTGATAACTGACATCCATTAGACATGGCACGTGGAACTAGAACAGTCTACCCCAGCGAGAGAAATAGAGGGTTCAGTTCGACTTTCGAACCACCTGAAGAAGGAGCGTACAACGGCCGAAAGGTTGTGATAAATATGGCAACAAAGATGAGGACAATAATCCGAATAATGTAAATAGTGTACATAATACCTCATCTCAGAAGTATAGACAGTTACTAAAAGTGTTTTATATATATATATATATATATATATATATATATATATATATATATATATATATATATATATATATATATCATTTCCCCATAGTGCATCATTTTCAAGTTGGGGAAAATATAATGTGGTTTTCAAAATTATTTGCAAATAAAAAATTGAAAATTGTTGAGTACATATGTGTTTTACCTGGAAATTGCTAAGTAAAGCCTAGTGCAACTAATTGCTTTCAGAAACCATATAGTAAGTAAATCGAGTGCACTTAATAATTATTTTTTCTTTTTAGTCGAGGGGAGAAGGAAAAGGTGTTATGATCCTTAATTCTTCACTCTCGAGTTAAATGCACCTGTTGTATGAAGGGCCACGAAGGTACTTTAGAGATCTTTACCGATCAAACAGCATCAGTAAAACCAAATAGCTCACCAAAGAAACTTGAATATATATATATAAAATTATTCCGACCAAAATAATAGTAAGAACAAACCACAACATCCCACCCCAAAATTCAACAAATAGATTTAATCAATGACAAATAAACAAATATATAAGATAAAAAATAAAAATGAAAATAAATAAAAACAAGCAAAACAATCTGACCCAAATAAATAAGCAAACATCCGACTTCCGGTAAATGACCGCCATAATATACTACCAACAATAAGCTATATAAACAAATTTTTACTACGTTAACAAAAAAACACCGATCAAAATAAAAAATAAATAAATAAATATATAAGATAAAAAATAAAAATAAAATTAAAAAAAAAACAAACAAAAAAACAAGCAAAATAATTTGACATAAATAAATAAAAAAATAAGCGACTTCCGGTAAAAGTAACCGCCAAAATAGACTACCCATAATGCACCACTGACCCTTATATATAAATAGCCGAGAAAAATAACAGCACTAGTTGCCTGACGATTGCACTAGCATGAAACAGACTGTCGCCTCTAAATGCTGACTTCCATGTCCACTTTTATATATATATATATATATATATATATATATATATATATATATATATATATATAAAGCAGGGTTAGGTTATAAAAAGTATCCAATGTGTTGAAGAGTTTACGGAGCACTGGCTATATACAAAAACGCTAATTGTATGGCACAACCGCTAACCTACCAAGACAAGGCCACCATCTAAACTGGTTGGCCTGGCAAGAAGAGCATTAATCAAAGAAGTAACAAAGAGGCCCAGAGGTAATAAAGGCAAAACATTTGTTTACCAACTCGTTTCGTTCCCTGTGTGACTTTATCAAGATAAATGCTTCCATGGGACGAAACGCGTTGGTAGAGAAAAGTATTCTTTTTTCTTCATTTATATTGTTTGTTTTTTTTACAGATTAATTTTTACGTACAATGTTTTCTTTACATAGATATTTTCTGGTTCAATGTCTTCATTTTCCCATTTCAGTTCTACTTTCGGGCAAAGAGTATTCTCCATAATTTTCGGATTCCTGGTTCCATTTTTTGAATTTAAAAGAACATTCTTCGGTTTTTCTCAAATATGTGTTTAATGCAGAAGCCTATGAACGTTATTGAGAACGGAAGAATTGCTTCAACCAGACAGATAGTTTAGCCATTCCGTTTCCTATCCTGTGAAGTGTTGCAATGCTTGGCGCCTTTTTACCAAAGTCAAAATTCTTGAAGAAAATTACAAAAAGGAATGACGAATAATGTTCATTCCGTATTTTTAGAGAGGAATTAATGATTTCGGGAAAGAAAATGATTCTTCACGCGTCTTTTAATTATTGGCGGCAGTTTGTATTCTAAGAAGAAAATGTTCATTATTTTTTCTTCTTCGAGCCAATCTAAGATTCAAAGGTATGAAGATTTGTTCACACATTCCTTTAAATTAAAATGGCAGTCAAAATCAAAAGCGTTAGCATATACAGAATATATATATATATATCTTCACAAACGTTTCGCAACAAGTTTACACCAAACAAACTGAGTGTTCGCGTGCGTATGTGCTTGCGTTTGAATCCATGTGTCTGTATATTGGCACACATGTGGATGTGTGTGCGTGTGTGTAGGTGCGTGTGTGAGTGTGCGTGCGCGTCCGTATGAGAGTGTGCGTACTTGTGTAGATGTGTCTCTACGTGCATGTGTGCGTACGTGTCTGCGTATTAATATTTTTATCTATTTGCCCATATTCTCGCTTTGTCACCGTGTTTGCAATTACAAGATGCACACAGGCATGCACATACTCATAAGGACACACATGCACATCAAACTAACATAGACCGATGCGGACACATATGCCGACACACGCATACAAGTGCAAACACCTATGATACGTCTCAAAGTTTAACTGATTTTTTTCTTTTTACTGCTAATTATCTTTTTAATACCATGTGTATTTAGAACGAAGGTGATCATGAATCTCCACAGCATCCTTTTATCTCTATCTATAAAAGGCGGGATGTGTGTGTGTGTGTGTGTGTGTGTGTGTGTGTGTGTGTGTGTGTGTGTGTGTAACGAATGCACGGCCGCAATTTTCGACGGATTTGCGCCATTTACATGCACATGCTCCAATTTAGTAATTAGGCCAAGGCCGACTTTGCATTTCTCAACTCCCATCGATAGTGGAAATAATCAATTTTTTCATGCTCCTACGGTAGTTTTCATGTAGTTTGCAGCCATTTTGTACTGGCTAGAGTGAGAGCCTCTAGCTGGCTTCCACGAATAGGCAGGAAGATTCTATTGGCCAGCGTGAGAGCCAACAGCTGACTGACACGAATCTTAACTAGCATGCTAGCATGCATAAAAAAAATCGATAGCTGCATTCGTCACAAGTGGGAAAAATTTAAATCTACATGGCACTTTACTCCAATTGGCTCATTCGCTTGCTTAAAGTCAACGTTGATTCTGATTCCGCAGAACTGGGTTGGGCGTGAAAAAGTATTGTTGTTATCATTCTTTTTTCATTCGGTTTTTCCAGTTACGAGTCCTTTTTTAAAGCTGATTGTTTTGTGGTCATTTTGTTTAGTTCTTTTTTCGTAACAGATTTAATGTTTAGTATAGAGCTTAGAAAAAATTCGCAGTGTGAGATAAGCAAGAAGTAAGGCATATCGCGACATCAGCACGGCAAAGGGCACTCCTTTAAAGGCAAGGAAGGGCAAAACTATTTTAAGTCAAGTGATAGCGATTGCTGTATGAGTCGTACGATTTTTGAATCAAGCACGGGCAACGCCGGGCCATGCTGCCAGTTTTATTTATATAAGAACCTCCGTCACTGCTTCTGAAAGATGGTGGAGTGGTTTGTCATTATCTTCTCGGGAAGAAGTTGTCTGAGAGGAACTTCCTTTGTGTACGTCGCATGGGGGGGGCCTTAGGTATGAAGGTCAGCGGTGGTGGAGCTAGGGAATGTATCTCGTCGGAACATTCGTTATGCAAATTGAAACAGAATAGCGAGAATGTTACGTTTTTTTGTCTGTTGGATAGGGCTGTAGAACTGAAAATAATCCATCGCCCGCAGGGCTGCGAAAATGCTTTTGAGTGTCTGAAAATTGAG
>OZ038508.1:12866183-12868683 GCA_964036315.1 Acanthosepion esculentum | reverse complement strand
ATTTCGCCATCATCTCCTTTTTTTCTTCATCTACTCCTCCTCCTCTTCTTCTTTTTCTTCATTTCCTCCTCTTCCTCCTTCTCCTCCTCCTTCTTCATCTCCTCCTCTTCCTTCTTCTCCTTCTTCTTTATTTACTCCTCCTCCTCCTCCTCCTCCTCTTCTTCTTCTTCTTCTTCTTCTTCTTCTTCTTCTTCTTCTTCTTTGCTTCATTCCTCCGCTTTATTTTCTTTCTTCGGCACCTTTCTTTCGTTTCGTTTTTCAGCCTGATTTTTTCTTCTTCTCTTCTTCTTCCTCGTCCCCTCCTCCTTCTTCATATCCACCTATTCCTTCTTTTTCTTCCCCACCTTCTTATTCTCGTCCTCCTTCTCCTCCACCTGCTTCTTCTTCATCAACTCCTCTTTACTCATCTCCTCCTCTTTCTTCTTCTTCTTCTTCTTCTTCTTCCGATTTCTTATTTTCTTCCTCCTCTTTCTCCTTCTCCTTCTTATTCTCTTCTTCTTCTTGACTTCTTCCTTTCTTTCTTTCTTTCTTTAAGTCATTGTTCTTTGCTTTCTCCTACCATTCTCTATTCTTCCTATTTTTTGTTTCCTAATTCATTCATGATTATTCGTTACCTTTAGAAAATTATGTTTCTTCTTTCTTCATTACAGCCGCTTCCAGTTACTTTCTTTGTTTTATTAACCCAGGCTATTAATACAGGTGTACATATGTACATTATACAAGTCAAAAAATGAAGAGTTCCAATTCAACTCAACTCAACACATTATGTTGCATATATTAAATCCACGGGTGAATTACTCAGCGTGGTAATCATCTAAGACAGGCTTGTGTGACCCACTCAATTGGACGCAGGCTATGACTTATACAGCGCCGAAATTTCCTACCCAAACGATGTATTCAGCGTTGCTGAATATATGAAGAAGAGAGTAATCGACCAACTCTTGGGGGCAAAACTCATAACAGTGAAGAAAGAACAATATCTCAAAAGATATCCTTGCACGGGCGAAACAAACTGAACTGAAAAAAGAACAAAAGAGAATTATAAAATCAAAGGAAAAAGAGAAAACCCGCTTTTATTTCGGGCGAATGACTGAAGCTAAGAGACTTCGACTATTCATATCAGATTATATCAGGCATATATCTTTTCACATAGAAATGTATAACAAACATTTTCGACGTACTACCTTGCATTAATGTTTTCATGTATTGTCATGTTATAATTAAATCTTGTTAAAATTAAAAATCTATCTATCTATCTATCTATCTATCTATCTATCTATCTATCTATCTATCTATCTATATATATATATATATATATATATTATATATTATTATCCACAGACAGACTGTTTCGATGTATCACAGCTCATCAGTGTGGCTAGACGTCCGGTTGCCTCTGGCTAGAATCGAAAACCGGCTGAATTTGCGTCAGTCTGAAATTTTTCCCTGAAGCCGTTGGCGCACGGCAGAGAAGAAGGTGAATTTAAGCGTATTTATTTTTAGATAAACACACAGTGACTGAGAGAACTCGATTCGATTTACCGAAGAGTCTTGCATTATTAGCCGTAATAGTCACTGTTTACAAACTCACACATCCTCCCCAGATAGCTCAACCGAAATAAATTTTTCAGGAGCATATATATTGTCATATATATATATATTTATATATATATATATATATATATATATATATATATATATATATATATATATATATATATATATATATATATATATATATATATACGTAGGTATTTGTCGTTCGTTAATGTTGATTGTTTCTTCACCTGCGTGTATTTGACTATGTAAGAGAATCCTTCCACGACGGAGTGAGTGGGAAAGCTTGGTCTTATCCTTTGACAACATCTTTTATCTTTTCTTTTTAAATGCTGTTGCAGTAATGGGTCCGTAACAATATATATTTTTACTGCAGATTTACATTTCGAGATTAAATGCAGGACCGGTGCTTACTATCCCCGAAAACCCAACCGGGAACCTGTTTGGAGGACCTGGGAAGTGCTTTGTGTCCCTTGTTAACTTATCAGCATTTGTTTTTGTTTTTTTTCCACCTACATTTATATACGTTACAAATTAAACTAAGAACAACTGACTTTTAAAAGGATGAAATATTTTCACGGAATTTAAACGTCATTCTTGGGTCTTTTTTTTTTGCACAAATCAGTGAATTTGTTTTGCTCATTTTAAGTTTCGGAAAACCCCTTAAAACATTTAATTCACTATTTTCTGTTCATAATGTTGAAATGGGATGACATTATGTAACTATTTAACAAAAAAAATCTCAAGTTGATGTTAAAAATTGTTATAAAACATTGTTGATTTATTTAAAATGTGGTAGGATCCACCTAATCTGCATAGGTGACTACCGACTATATAAATAATGGTTAGTACCGGGAAGACGAGGGAGCGAATACACGAGATCCAACTAGAGACTCTGCCCGACTGCGACTTCGTCAACACATTCTCCAGGAACGTCTTCCCA
>OZ038508.1:12846183-12861183 GCA_964036315.1 Acanthosepion esculentum | reverse complement strand
CATGTATATGTTTTATATATATATATATATATATATATATATATATATATATATATATATATATATTGTACACGTACTTGAGTAGTGTATTTTTTAAAACAGTGTTCATTTCACTTACTGCTTGTGAACTCAAGAACCTTTAATTAAGAAAATTCACATTCCGTCAGATTCGAACCCGGGTTCCCCATTACCGGACAAACCACCGACTGAGCCGGGTCGCTTCGACAGCTCGGTTAAGCAGAACTAAATCCAGCAAGGTATTATTTGCGTTAAATCACATTCGCTCTTTCAGATTTTTTGGAAACGCATATTCATGCAGCGTAATCACAGTCATTTGTAAGAAATGATGGATTTTATTTTTCAGTTCGACATCTTTTTTATTACATAAAAGTTATTTATTTTTAGTGGATACTCGTATTTGAGTAGAGGCGCATTTTTAAATATTTACTTAGTATTGATTTCATCTCCTGGCCTTCGAACTCCATAAATATTAATGAAGAGAATGTCACCTTCCAGAGAATTCGAAAGTGCGTCTCCTTTTCTAGGACAAACATTATGGCGGTTCCGCCGGTGGTATCTACTAAAAATAAATGTAATAAAAATACAGGGATTAAAATATCAAACCTATTAATTCATTATTAGTTGATATGTGAATGTTTCTGTTAGGAAATAGAGCAAAGATGGCTTACGATAAATCTGAACTAGTGAACATGCATTAAGGCAAACTTGTAGGGGACTTAAGGTTTCGGTGGCCGAATGGTAAAAAGACGCCGAATCAGAAGGTGGTTTCTCCTGCAAAGGCTCATATCCCATCGGAGGGCACATCTTTTTTATGTTTTCCCGTATATATATATATATATATATATATATATATATATATATATATATATATATATATATATATATATATATAAATTTCCAAGAGGATAGAATCCGGGTTGAACTCAATGTCCAGGACAGAGTAAAAATATAATATAAAAGTAGGTTCCTCCAAAAATTCGCAAAAAAATCAGTAATGTACATCTTATTTTAGCGGGAATTTTAAAATTGAAAAATAAGTTCGTTTACATTTCACTAAAAACAGTTTAAAATGGCCGTTTCGATTGTTTGTTTGTTTTTTTGTTTTTTTCGGAAGCATCGACTAAAAATCATTTAAAATTCTATTTGAAATACTCCACAGTATTTTTTCTGGAATTAGAAAATTTAATCCTTTAGTTTTCAATTGAAGCGGTTGGAAAGCTTCTAAAAGGATTTTTCCTTTATGAAAAATACATTTAAACCTTAGGTATATGAAGTTTTGGAGGTACCTATATAAAAGGCTCAAACACGAATATTCCATGGTTATAATTTATTACATTAGAATCGCAATCACGATTCAATTCATCAGACCTACAAATTTTTGAATTTTAGTTCTGATGAACTGGTTTGTGATTACGATTCCAGTATAATAAATTATAACCATGGAATATTAGTGTTTGAGCCTTTTATATATATATATATATATATATATATATATATATATATATATATGTGTGTGTGTGTGTGTGTGTGTGTCAAAAATACTTTTACATATTTTGGGAGCGGGTTCCTCACACATAAAGAAGGACAAAAGTCAATACGAAAGATGGATAGGTAGAGGAGGACCTGTTCCATGGCCTGGACGTCCCCCAATATCAATTCTTTGTATTTTTAACTGTGGGGTGCCACCTTAAATGTGGTTTATGCAGCAGACATTAATAATACAGAGATGCGTCCTCAACCTCTCATAGGAGCCTGCGAAACCATTCCACTCGATGTGGGAGTATATAAAAGGGTTCTCCAGACAAATTCCGACAGGTGCATGTATGTGTAGATGCAAGAGGAGGACATTTTGAACACTTGTTACTAGTTGTTGTGTTGAGGTACAACGATGGCCTTTTGGAGATATGTTTATATGGACATTTTACCTTGTTTTGGTGTCAGGAACCCTTCCTCAAAATTTGTAAAAATATTTTGGATTGTATCTTTGTTTGTACATTTAACAGCGTCTACTGTCAACTTTAAAATTAATAAGTAAAAAACTAAGAATTCCAGGTTTATATTTATATGGACTTTGACCTTTATCTTTTGGTGTGAGAAATCCGCCCTGAATTTGGTAAAAGTTTGGATACATCATATATATTATGTAATTCACAGACACTAGTGTTTCGTTGTATCACAGCTCCTCAGTGTGACTAGACAACCGAATGTCACAAGGCCGTACCGAAACCCAACCGATTTGGTGTTAGTCAGACATTCTACGAATGAGCCACCTTCACTCGACAGAATGAATCAGACAAATCTAGTTTATTATTTTTACAAACGTAAACAAACGCCAAAGGCTGTTTCATTAAGACAGCTTATATGTCAAGGGTGTTTCATTAAGACGGATTATATATAAGGGTGTTTCATTAAGACGGATTATATATAATGGTGTTTCATTAAGACGGATCAAAGTATGCAGTAACTAAACAAGTGTTAGATGAGAAAAATTATTTATTTCACTATTGGATCATGTTATTTAAGTCATGGGAATTATGACTGAAAAATAATATCGCCCAAATATCCGCCAAATCTGAAAGAAAAAGAAAAAAACATCATTAGACCCTTAAACTACATTCACATTTAAAATCAGTTCAAGTTATCGGAACACCCTTATATATATCTATCTATCTCTCTCTCTCTCTCTCTCTATATATATATATATATATATATATATATATATATATATATATATTAAAATTTACAACATATACACGTTATAAGATCGCTACAAACTTGCAATTTTGCTTCAACACAGGTGGTGTCTTATCAAGGGTTTTATGAAGCTCTATCCGTTATTGCGTACTCTTTTGTTGTTGGTATTTCATTCCATGTGTACCAACACTGTACTTTGATATATATATATATATATATATATATATATATATATATATATATATATATATATATATATATGTATATATATATATATGTGTGTGTGTGTGTGTGTAAATATATATAGAGAGATAGATAGTCTACAACAAGAATTATCTAGTCTTCCATAACATACACGTGTACTCTAAAGAAGCACTCTTAAAATATATATATATATATATATATATATATATATATAAAGTTCTGCTGAAAATTAACGGGACTGAGTGTACAGCAGGTATCATCCACAGCAAGGTCTTGCGACAGGAACAGACAATCAATCAGCAAGTCTACAAAGAGATCCTGCTGCGTTCGTTTCGGTCAGTGCGCGTGAAAAAGACATGAGCTGTGGCAGGAAAAATCGTGCTTTCTTCACCATGACAATGCCCCTGATCCCAACGCTTTGGGCGTCCATCCATACCTACCCGAGAAGAACATCGTCCTACTGGAATTACCTCCCTATTCACATGACCCGTGTGACATGTGTGACTTTTCTGCAAGACCAAGGGTATCGTCAAGGGGACCAATTTTGAATGGGCTGAAGCCATCAAGTGGGCGGTAAAAAACGGAACTGGGAGCAACCAGGACCAATTCTTTTGTCTGTGCATAAAAGTGTGGCATTAGAAACCAGGGGAATTAAACTGAATGTGAAACCAAGTAGCAGCGCTGTTTCCTTTCAGACAAACCTTGCATATATATATATATATATATATATATATATATATATATATATATATGTGTGTGTGTGTGTGTGTGTGTGTGTGTGTGTGTGTGTGTGTGTGTGTGTGTATATACTGTTTACATTATTCGGACTATTGTCCTCACCTTTGTCACCATGTTCTCATCTTTGCCGCCATATTTATTACTAAGTTTCGGCCCTTCAGTAGCTGTCTATATTTCTGAGATGAGGTATTATGTACACAATTTACATTATTCGGACTATTGTCCTCATTTTTGTTGCCATTTTTATCACAAAGTTTCGGTCGTTTTTCGCTCCGGCCTTCTTCATGGCACGTGGAACTAGAACAGTGTACCCCAGTTTGCGAAACAAAGGTTTCAGTTCGATATTCCAACCATCAGAAGAAGGCCGGAGTGTACAACGGCCGAAATGTTGTGATAAACATGGCGACAAACATGAGGACAATAGTCCAAATAATGTAAATGGTGTATATAATACCTCATCTCAGAAATATAGACACACACACACACACATATATATATATATATATATATATATATATATATATATATATGAATGTATGTGAGTATGTATGGTGGACTCTCTTGTCGTATTCGACGTATGAGGGTCAAGCAGCTCAGTTTCGAGGAACCGACACCAGCACATGAGATTAGATTATAGTGGTGAAGTTTTTGTGCACTTTTTGAAGGGCTGAATACAGAGACCTGGTGCTACAAGATCCTCAGACGGCCTCCCGTAAGTTTTGAATTCAGTGTCATCGTTCTCCTAGCCCTGTTCCCGTCCAAGGCTATAGAACCCAGTCTGCTATTTACCCATAGCTGGAGAGAGAAGTGGATTAATAACTTTCCAAGGGCATTAGCGAATGTAACAGATTTGACTTTCCACATCCTTTCATTTCTCATTCCTATCTGCTCTCGCTCCGGATCTTTTTTGGCCCCCTTGCCTTGATCGACCCACTGTCTTTCTCTTTCTCCACATCCCCTCCCTTGCCACTCCTATCTGCTCATCCTCCAACCCCCTCTTCAACCCCTTGCGTGATAGTGGCCTCCGGCCTTGCTTGGGGTGATATGATTAAAAAAAAAAAAAAAAAAAAAAAAATATATATATATATATATATATATATATAAACATGAAACATAAGGCAGCATTTATTTTATATACAAAGACATAGTCACGCATAGAATCAATCAGCAATATTAATGCAATTATTGGCGCTATCACATCGCTAGTAGAATATAATGTATGCATTAAATTACTGTTAATCCATAGAATGATGTAATCTTCATTCATAAAACTGTTGTTTCCAGTTTATATTTTTAAAATGCGAGTACTTTCGAATAATCCTTTATTCATCATCGGGCATAGTTTTTCCATTAAAATTAAGACTTATAGACGAAATAATTGTTTGTAGACCGAAAGATGTTTTCTTATGAATGTGCTATTATTGACGGTTGTATACAATATCGGAACGTGCAAAGTCGCAACCCTAGGTTTTTCAAATTTTAAGTTAGAATTGTTTATGGGTTAACAGTATAGGTAGTATTATGTGCCTGTTTATTTTAAGTATTTCAAATTATAGCTATAATTACCTTCCCAGCCCAAAACAAACTACTAAATAAACGATCAGAACTAACCTCAAAATACAGACACGAAAACACACTTTTAATGCGTTATTTAAAACAGAAAACTTATAAGAACAAATTAAAATAAATATAAATTAATAAGCAAAAACAAGTAAAATTAATTAATCCAAATAAATAAATAAAGTATATAAATAAATTAACAAACAGCTCCCACCAAAATAACCGTTAGAATATACTATCCACAATTCAATAGATTACCCACAATGCACCACTGTGATTTATATACAAATAGTGGAGAAGAAACACAACGCATGTGGCCTGATGACTGCGTTTAGCATGAAACAGTCTGTCGCCTCTGAGTGTTGATTTCTATATCACTTATATATATATATATATATATATATATATATATAATATACACATATATACACAAACATATATATACATACACATATATATGCACATATATACACGCATACACATATATATATATATATATATATATATATATATATATACATACATATATATATATAAAAGGAAGAGGTTATATTAGTTTCAACGAGAGAAAAGTGTGTATATTAAAAAGAAGAGAGAATTGTGTACGTGAGTTCGTGTATGTGCACAATCTCTCTTTTTTAAATACATGAATATTTACATGTACATTTTATGATAATGTGTATGTATATATAAGTTACATTATCTTCGAAATTTTAATGTCGCAACACGATTTATCATGTATATAAATAAATATTCATACACAAAATAGGTTTGTTGTCTTTTTCTCTCCACTTTCCAATGATTAAAGGCTTTTTCTCCTTTTATTCCGCCCAATTCAATTTTGCCTTTTATGAAAGTGTAGATTCAAAACTATGTCGTTTGTTTAAAGTGGATTTGCCACACCTAAAATATCGCTATGTCTCTTTGTATTGCCGGTCACAAATGGAGTTATATAAAAAAATATAACTAAATATGTATAAATTCCTGTGTAACTATCGTCTTTTGTAATTCACGTTTACTCTTCTGTGTTAGATATTAAAAAATGACTTATTCATCAGAAAAATCACTTCTCTCTATATATGTGTATTCGACTCTCTTTCTCTCTCTCTTTCTCTCTCTCTCTCTCTCTCTCTCTCTCTCTCTCTCTCTCTCTCTCTACTCGACATGTCAGTTTAGAAGGTGATCAATCACAGTTTTCCACAGATTTCTCTGTGGTAATTGTCAGCAAAACTTTCCCTTTTCTGACCTCTTTCTTACACGTGTAGCACTTATACCGCTATTCATTTATACAAACTTAAGTAGGTTATTCGACGCTTTCCACAGCTACGCTAGCTTTCGCTGTATCCAGTGTGTTTTTCATTCTCCAGACCGTCAGTCCTTATCTGTTCCGAAGATCTGAGATATCTTTAATTATCATCAACAGGTTCTTATGAATTTGTCCGATGATCCTACGTTTTTTTATGGCATTCCCGACGTCCGTTTGCAGAACAACATCTCCGTTTTCCCATTTCTCTTTTTAATATTTTTTTTTTGGAGTTGTCCCTCTTATATTCTTCGTTTCTAGACTATTTGATAGACTAGGAAGGAAAAAATAATTCCTACCAAATGGCAGTAATTGCGAATGTCAACTGATACTAATACAAGAAAAAATCAACTCAGAGCTAAGGAGGAAATTACCACAGACTTATTTCGCAAACTAAAAAAAATATAATTTCGCATTTATACATCTAGGTATTTTAATATATATATATATATATATATATATATATAGAGAGAGAGAGAGAGAGAGAGAGAGATAGATAGATATATAGATAGATTATAAAAAGTTTGACTTCGTTTTATTGACCAACTTATCTACTCTAATATATATATATATATATATATATATATATATATATATATTTATATATATTAGATAGATAGATAGATTAGACAAAGTCAAACTTTTTCTAATCTATCTATCTATCTGTATATATATATATATATTCTATTGACCAACTTATCTACTCTAATATATATATATATATATATATATATATATATATATATATATATATATATATATATATATATATATATATATATATATTGATAATACGGTATTTATATAGATACAAATATTTAAGTAAATGCTATATTTCTAATAAAAAGTATTAACAACATGTACTGGCCTGAATGTCCGAGAAATTTCACAGAAAACATGTCCTCCGACACTAACCGGCATAAATTTAGCTACATAGGAATCTTCGGTGGAGCACTTTTTCTTCTTTGGTCTTCAAAAGTTTTGAGTTTTTTATACCTTGAAGTGAATGAATTAATGGCAGTAAATAAAATAGTCGTGTTGTCTGAGATCTTCCTGTAACTTTTACCTTCTTTCCGCAGCTTAACAATCAGTTCTTTTTGCGAATTTGTCATTTCTATATCTCTTGACATGGTGAAAACCTTCTTGCACAGATATCAATTACAGAATGTTCTGTTTGTATTTCTTAGACTAAAAATAATTACTGAAATCATTATTGGAATATTTTAGAATATTCCCCTTTAATAATCTAGAGTATTAAATCAATTAAAAGTCTTAATATCTGAAATTAAATCAATTTTTTTCCTGTTTTCTATGCATATTTAGTTATTATGCATCCGTGTACAGTTAATTGTATGAAAAGTATGTTTGTTCATTACTTGGAAATACAATAAATTAAAACTTTGTAGGTGTACGAATATTTATTTACCCCACTGTGTGTGTAGAGTAGTGGATAGCGGCTCGCATTGAGCCGTGTTAATACCCTTGGGAAAGGTATTAATCCTCCTCTTCTCCCTCCAGCTATGGGTAAATAGCAGGACAAACTGTGTTCTAAAGTCTTGGATGGCAACTGGTCTAGGAGAAAGATAACTCTGAATTGAAAATCTATGAAGGGTTGTTTAGTGTCCTTGTGGTACGTAGTGCACCAGGTCTCTGTATTCGGCGCTTCAAAAAGTGTGGTTGTTTCTGCACAAAGCCTTCACCACTATAATCAAAACATATGCTGGTATCTGGGCTGTCGGTTCCTAGGAACTGAGCTGCTTGACTCTCATACGTCGAATACGAGAGGAAAGAGTCCACCATATATATATATATATATATATATATATAGCATATATATATAGCTGTAAAGTGTAAACAAACTGCCAAATACAGTAATACAGTAATTCAATTAATTTCTGAGGAAGGACCGAGGTAGTCTGAAATATTAAATATATATAAAAACATAGAAATAAATACTTTCGCAAAAAAACACCCAATTCTTTTTCAGTTATTTTATCCATATATATATATATATATATATATATATATATATATATATATATATATATATATATATATATATATATATATATAATGCTAATAAAGACAATAGACATTTTGTGTTGATTAATTAATTTATTGATCAATTTTTCCAAATAACGTATAATTCTTCTCCGATAAAGATAGATCTTGCGCAGAAATTTTCCAAAGCTCAATTCGGAAGAAATCTGGTTCAATCTTTCAACTTTTCTTAAGTGATAATGAGGATAGTTAGCGAGAAATGGTGATTTTCTTTTTAGTAATTACTGAATCGTATGTATTTTTTCTTTCTCTCGACTCGTCTTCATTTATCTCTGTATGATTTCTTTTATGTTGCTTCGTCTTTTTTTGTAATTGTCGTACATTTGAGTTTGGTAATATCTGTTAATATCGTTACTGTCAATATTATGTTTATGATTTTGATTATTGCTAAAAGTGTTGATATTTAAATGAAATTTGATTTGATTAGCGACTATGTAATTAGGATAGCCATTATTGATAGGTTTTTTGTTTTTATATTATTTATTACACGAAGATTATTTTGGGATGAAGGTATGAGTTTAGTCGTTTGCATTAGGTTATTAAAGACTGCAGATTTATATTTTTCATTATATCATTATTTTTTTCCATTATTGATAAGTGGATTTCTATTCTATGTAATACATATATATGTATGTATATATATATGTATGTATATATATATATATATATATATATATATATATATAGATAGATAGATAGATAGATAGATAGATAGATAGATATAGAATGCTGTTAAAGACAATAGAAATTTTGTGTCGAATAATTTTATTGATCAGTTTTTCCAAATCTAGATAATCCCTACTCCAATAATGATATATCTCGTGCAGAACATATCCAAAGCTCAATTCGGAAGACTTTTTTAAACTTTTCTTAAGTCCTTATTAGGATAGCGACAAATGGTGAATTTTTTTGTAGTAAATACAGAATCGTATGTATTTTTTCTTTCTATCGACTCGTTTTCATATATCTCCGTATGATTTCTTTTATGTTATTTCGTCTGTTATTTTTGTAAATGTGGTACATTTGAGTTTGTTAATATATGTTAATATCATTACTGTCAATATTATGTTTAGTTATTGCTAAATGTGTAGTTGTTTAAATTAAATTTGATTTGCTTGTCGACTATATAATTACGGTAGCCATTATTGATAATTGTTTCATATTATTTAATTATTTAAGGAAAATTATTTTAGATGAGGAAATAAGATTAGCTGTTGGATTAGGTTATTAATGAGAGCAGTTCTATATTTTTCAGTGCATTCGCTGTTGTAGTTTAGAAGACGAGATTTAGAACTCGCAAAATTTTTGTATAGAGATGTAACATTATCACTGTTATGGTTAAAGGGACTATCTAGAAAATTTTCTTATGGATTTTTTTATTGATATTAGAATTAAGGTAGTATTCATATAAAATACAAATTTTATTGTAACCTAATTATGTACAATAATGGATCAATATCTGTCTATATTTCTGAGATGAGGTATTATGTACATTATTTATATTATTCGGACTATTGTCCTCATCTTTGTCGCCATATGGAGAGAGAAGGGAGATCACCGCCCTCTGTGGGATCAGGTTGAGATCATAGACAAGGAACACCATTGGAAAATTCGTAAACTTAAGGAATCAGCACATATTTTAGGCCACAAAAATCTCCTGAGCCGACCAAGCATAGAAATGAATACAATATGGGAACCAGTAATAAGGAATGCCAGAGAAAAGCGATAATAACAACAAAGTTGCAATATGAGCTCTGGTAAAATCATGCAATGATAACAGCAAAATTTGCAATATGAGCACTGGTAAAAATGGTTGCTGATTATATTAGGTTTATAATACCCAGAAATTCATACACAAATGTCCTCAAGGACACATGGCACAATGGATAAAGGCGTTGGTTAGATCCAGTGACAGGAGTTCAATACCCAGTTAAGGCAGTGGAGAACATGCACGTGAAACTAGAACAGTCTGCACCAGTGAGCGAAATAAAGGGTTCAGTTCGACATTCCAACCACCTGAAGAAGGCTGGAGCGTACAGTGGCTGAAACGTTGTAATAAATATGGTGACAAAGATGAGGACAATAGTCCGAATAATGTAAATAATGGATCATATGCAATACAGGTGTACAATTCAACTAGAAAAATTGAAAATAAATACAATATCTCTAAATACAGATTAGAGACATGTCATAATAGATCATTCCATGTTAAATAAATCAACAATGATTTGCAGTAATTTTTAAATCAACTAAAAAAGTTAAAAAGTTGAATAATTTTGACACATTCAACAATATGGATAAAAAATAGTTATATCTAGCCATTTCAACACTAAAATGAGACCTTTCCGCCAATCCAGTCCTGCGCTTAAATTCATAAAATCTAGGTACCACAGCGGAAGGCCCCGCAGAACAATTATCATAAAAATATTTATAAAAATGTGCAGGGAAGCTACATTATGGCGGGAGAAAATTAAACGCGAGATGACACATCCCGACCAATAACATTATAGATACTTCCTTAGATTCTATCAAAGATCTCTAAATACAGGGTGTCCATAAAGTTCGTGTGCACTTTAAAAAAATTATACCTACTTGTATTTGCGATAGAAATAATCTGTAAAAAAATGTTATAAAGTTTAACGTACCTAGTTTTAAATATAGTTATTGAATAATTCTTTACCAGGAAATTTGCAACAATTTTTAGATAAGTAAAAAAAATATTTTCTTTTTTCCAGAATCAATTTGATCCATGGCTTCAACTGAGGAAAAAGTAAACTGTGTCCTTTGGTTGGCTGAACTGAAATCTACTATTGCTGTACAAAGAAAGTTTAGAATTGAATACAATAAAGAACCACCTCATAGGAAAACTATTGCTAAATGGATGAAAAAATTTAAAGAGACAGGCTCCGTCCATGATAAGCCACGGTGAACTGTAAAATCGTATTACCCTTTGTATTGCTAATGATGGAGGACATGTGGAAACTTAAATAAAATTTCAATAAAACCTTAAAAAATATAGATTTACTTCTTTCTAATCCTTTTTACAAATTATTTCTATCGTAAATACAAATAAAGTTATAATTTTTTTAAAGTGCACACGAACTTTATAGACACCCTGTATATAGCAGTATAACCAGACCATATGTGGCAGCAATATTCAAAGCAATTGTAAACTTATAAATATGTAAGATAGATATTGGCAAAAAAAAGTTGTCTAGCTCGACACAGTGGACCAACTTTTCAAGCTGGAGACATAACAATTGATTCAATATAGTCTTTCCACTTCATATCAACGGGAAACGTTAGCCTGAGAAGACGAAATGTGTCACGATCTTGGGGGTAGCAGCAGACATGGGAGGCCCAAAGGATTCTCTCAGATGATTGAGAGAGCAGTTTCGGAGGCAATACATTTTCAATGTAACTCAGCTAATAGAACGTGTAGAATTCTTGAATTCCATATAAAAGTAAAGTATAAATAAGTATACCATGAAAATAGTCTTATATAAAATTTAATAAATACAGGTAATGACGCTAGTTAGGTAATGGTCACTCGGATTTGTAAGTGGCAAAATTAAGATTTCACGTAAAAATAATGTTTTGTACTTTCTGTACATGTACAAAAAAACATGATCATTACTTACAAAAATATATAAATGCAACACCAAACACGACTCCAGGTGTGTGAAACTGGAGGGGGAGGGTACATCATCGATGACATCGCTTTGAGTATGAAAAGGAAAATTCGGTATCAGTCACCATCAACGATGACGTGTTTTGATTAAAATGTTACTATACATACAAGTACTATATTTATATATTAAAAAAAACATGGATTCGGATTACAGTTGTAACGTAATAATCATGCTCCGTGTAGCCATGTTGCTTTCTGAAATTTTCCATTTGTGATAAGTCATGTCAGAGCCTGAAAAACTTTCGGATTTGGGAGATTTTCGGATTTTGGAATTTCGGATAAGGGATACTCAACCTGTATTTAGTAAATTCTTGTTTAATTTTACGCTATAATTTTCTTAGCCAATTTTGTTTTAGCTGCTTACGTAACGCTGCCGTCACTTGCTTTAGATTTAGTCAAATTTGAGTATAGTTGCTTACAAACAAGTTGCTTACAAACAAGTTGCTTACAAACAAGTTGCTTGCAAACGAGTAGCTTAAAAGATCGATGCTTTTATCAATTTAAGTGTGATATTTTATGCCGATTGATCTGAATGAATTTTACCCATTTTAAGACGGTTGTAGCTGAATATAGCCAGGTACTGATATGTGCCCTTGGTAATATTCAACAGCTAACTACCATGTAAAAATAAACAACACCTGTTTTTGTTATCAGACACTTTTTAAATAGGTGTATATTGTAGAAGTAATAGTGGCAATGAATTCGAAATTATATTCACTGGATTGAACAACAGGATAAGTGTCTTCCTTCGTTTCAATATGACCCAAGACAGCAAGAAAAATATGTGCAAGACTGGTTTTAATTCTTTTTTTTTTAGTAGATATTTTATTAACTACTTTTACTTTTTATTAACTTTATTGTTTCCCAAGCCTTAGTAAGCATCAATTACGTGTCCAAAGTTCATATTAAACGTTTTGGTTACATCAATTTGTCCTTGATAAAAAGGACTCGAGTCTTATATGATGCGACCAGTAAAGCTAAGTGGGCGTGATTGCAAACACAGGAGAAGACGATGTTAATGAAAAAAGTGTTGAAAAAGAAGGAATGTAGTGGGGGCGTTATTTTATTACCCAATGAGGATATCAACTAAGAGGTAGGTAACTAAGACGGATAAAATAAAGGTTATTGTATGTATGGGTGTGTGAGGGTGGGGAGATAGGATCCTTAAACTGACAATAGGACGTACAGATTCCACTGTTTAAAAAGTTCACATGACGCAATTTCGCTTTCATGAAAGACCCGAACTAATTCACTCGTTATCCGAAATGAAGTATATCGAATAGGCATTACTATCAATGCTTAAAGGCTGCCTATGGCGGACCTTAAGCTTGATATCAAACTCACATCCTATTAATAGGATTTCTACTATAGGGATTAGCAAACAATAAATAAATAAATAGAGCTCCACTGTAATTATCTTTGAAATTTTATTTTAGGCAAGACTATATATATATATATATATATATATATATATATATATATATATATATATATATATATATATATATAAAGACATTTTTATGTTTAACATTCTTTTTATAGATACAAGTATATAAGTAAATGCTCTATTTTATAATAAACAGTATTAAATAACATTTACCGGTCTGAATGTCCGAGAAATTGTCATTCGAACCTGTATCCTATACGGAACCCTCATATAGCCTGACGTGCCTTAACCGATTCGGCCACTGAGGATCCTTTGGTTGGCAGGGTCGAATTTACTGCTTATAAACTTCTATCTTCCATGAATCTATCACGTACTTTCATAACTGCTCATGGCGTATCAAATGTAAACAAATGACGTCACACATTATGAAATGGACAAAGTCCGACAATTAATTAAAGACATTTATATGTTTATACATTCTTTTTATAGATAAAAATATTTAAGTAAATGCTTTGTTTTATAATAAACCGTATTAATAACATTTACCAGCCTGAATGTCCGAGAAATTTTCATAGAAACCTGTATCATATACGGAACCGTCATATAGCCTGACGAGGATCGTTCTGTTGGCAAGGTCGAATTTACTGCTTATAAACTTCAACGTCTCAACTTTGATCTGAAAACGTAGGAAACCCAAGTATCAAACCGAAAGGCGCGGCGTAAGACATGTTTCATTGAGTTAAACGGGTTTTGAAGACAGTAGACTGAAGAACCGTGATCAGGCTCCTCAAGCTCTGAAGCAGAGACGCCATCAAAACCCTGCTTCAACAAATTTCATTTTTCAGTTTTACTTTGTAAAGAAATAAAGTTTTAAGGTGTGCTATATTTATGGGATAAAGCGTTCAATATCGGAGATAGGGCGTATGTAAATATATATATAAAAGTGAACATTGAATCAACACTCAGAGACGACAGGCTGATTCATGCTGGACGATTGCGTCTAGCATAAAAAGCATGTATATATATATATATATATATATATATATATATATATATATATATATATATATTCTATAAAATGATCAAACATTAATATTCCATGGTTATCATTTATTACAATGGAATCGTAATCACGATTTTCCGATTTCTTTTTTGAATTTGTAGGTCTGATGAATTGGATCGTGATTACGATTCCAATGTAATAAATTATAACCATGGAATATTAGTGTTTGAGCCTTTTATGTTATATTCTTACTCTGTCCTGGACATTGAGTTCTACCTGGATTCTATCCTCTTGGAAATTTATACATATATATATGTATATATATATATATATATATA
>OZ038508.1:12786183-12841183 GCA_964036315.1 Acanthosepion esculentum | reverse complement strand
CAACATTTTCTCATATGATTACTTGCATTATTTACATTATTCGGAGTCAAGGACACATGGCCCAGTGGATCGAGGCGATGCTTAGATCAACTGAATAGACCCAAAGTTTTGTGAGATCAATACCAAAACTTGGAGATTTGAGTTAAAAGGGAATAACTGAGACATTCGGAAGCGGTCTGGCACATGGATCTAGAACAATCTACCCCGGTGGACGAAATTCCAATCACCTCAAGAAGACCAGAGGGTACAACGGCCGAAATGATGTGAATAAGGCAATGAATATGAGGATAACAGTCCGAATAATGTAAATAATGCAAGTAATCATAATACTTCATCTCAGAGATCCAAACACCTGAAGAAGGCCAGAACGCACAACGGCCGAAACGTTATGAATATGGCAATAAAAATGAGGATAACAGTCCAAAATTTAAATATTGCAATTAATCGTAATACCTCATCTCAGAGATCCAATCATCTGAAGAAAACCGGAGGGTACAGCGGCCGAAACGCTGTGAATATGGCAATGAAGATGAGGATAACAGTCCAAATAATGTAAATAATGCAAGTAAACGTAATACCTCATCTCAGAGATATAGAAAAATATTTTCATATGTACTTCTTATCTCCTATCACGTTTATACAACAACCTCATTTTGCAACCTTCTAAATTGAGAAGTTCTTGGGCTTTGTATTGGGTGAACAATTTATTAAAATAAAATTTCTGATTTTTCTTGTTTGTTTCTTTTTCATTTTTCTCTTGTTCTTATTACTACTTTAATTTTATTTTTGTTCCGACTCTTCTTTCAGGAATCAATAACTATTTGTATCTATAATTTTTGTAAAATTTATTATCTTACTAATTTAACCTAACGTCTCAGATACTAGAGTAATGGTGATAGCTTGTGATTATATATGGCAGCACTTGAAATAAAATAAAGCTGACATTTCTCCGTAGTTTCAAGCCAGTAAAACACATTCAGTTTGTTAAGTAATGTTTGATTTCAACAAATGTTATTTCCTTTGCTTTTAAACCATAAAGTAGTTTTTTAACCAGTCAACCCCAAGCAAGGCGGGAAGCCACTAGCACGCAAGGGGTTACAGAAAGTTGGAGCGAGAGCAAATAGGAGTGATAGAGGAAAGGATGAAGAGAAGGATAGGGGATAGATCATGACATCTGGAGACGTCGAATGACGTTACATTTTAATAGTTGGAGATTTTAGCTATCAGATAAACAAGAAATGGGGAGGGGGTTCCACAGGCGAGACGTGCGAGACATGAAGCTATTGGAGTAGAAGAGAAGATGAATAATCTTTCCCCACCCCCGTTATGGGTAAATATATATGGTAACTGGTTTACCGCACAAAGAAATGTCAACCTACTGCGGGAAAAAAAATCTGCCTCGTCAGTCATGTAACCTGAGATACATGATCGCCTAAGCGTGTATCGCGCATGGCACATATCTGACAGACTGATATTTGGGGGGTATAAATGCTCAATATCACCCACCATCATGGGTAAATTGTTGCAATAAAAATCAGAGAAATTGAAAAAAAAATCTCTAAATGTTTAAAAAGAAAATGATGATGTTATTCTTTGATGCTTTCAATTAGAAAAAAAGAAAGTGATATTTTCCGTTTTAGTACTTATGCAGTTGTTTAGGAGGCTTCACTGCAGAGATTTCTTTGCGAATGCAGAACATATGTTTTTAGAGATACAGATTAGAAATGTAAATTGAAATCATTCACTCGTTAGCTGTTAAACTAAATCAAACTTTAAATAAAGTAGATATGGACTAAGATTTAAAATATAAACTGTCTTGAAGCTTCTCCACTTAGTTTGCAACGAAACTTGACAACTTGACCTCTACTTAAATATCCTGAACACGTAGAATCGTGCATATAAAATAAGGCAAACGCATCTCCTTTTATTACAAACGGAGGACAAACGATTTTTTTGTTGTAATGATTTTACAAGTAACAAAGAAGCTTCGATAACGACATATGTACACTACGACAGGAAATTACTTCATAGGGTAATAAATTTAAATCGTTTTAGTTAAACCATGGATCGAATATGTGAGCAACAATGAGGATCTGGAGAGGATGCAAGCAAAGAGGAAACTTATACTAAACATCAGCAGCTGAAATTTCTGGGTCACGTAATGAGAAAGCAGGGCTTGGAGAATCTGATACTCAGAGGGTGGATAGAGGAAAAAAGGACAAGGGAAAGCAACGCGTGACATACTTAATGGGCTTAAGCAAGTGGATGGCAGAACAGGGTCTGGGAGAAATAACAAAAAGACAAAACTTATTGAGAGCTACAAGGTACAGGAGTAGGTGGAGGGCCATGGCCGCCTACGTCCTGAAGGGGCGCAGCACATAAAAGAAGGTCGCAATTTACAATCGACCAAAGTAGGAAAACAATTGACACTAAAACATTTTAATTTACAATAATTTACGTAACCACTGATGGTTAAGGGGTTTGTCTACATCAGCTTGTTTGGCGCGGACAGAGTATTGAACATAAAAAGGTTTATCTTGCCATCGTTTCTGCATTTGATACATTCATTTGCTTTCTTTTTTAGGTACTTAGTGTTTATTTGTACTTTTTCACCCACTTAAAATTATCTTTTGAATTTATTGGCTTCATTTATTATTATTATTATTATTATTATTGTTGTTGTTGTTTTTATTTCCTTTGATTTCTGATGTGTACCCAATTTCTTTCCGGGACCTGCCCAGAGACCTAAGGTTAGAAATGGTATCATGGCACTTTCTACAAAAAAAAAATCACATCGATAAAGCCCTTCGTAAAGTGTGGGCTGTACTTGTGAGAAAATTTGTTTGTATTTCTTTAAGGTATGGGCTTCCAGGAATCCCTTCAATTAGTCTACTGGAATCTTTTCCAACAAATCCTAGGGCTCCAACTACAACAAGGATTATTGATGTTCCTATGTGCCACATTTTTGAGATTTCTATTTCAAGGTCCTTGTATTTTGACAGCTTTTTGAATATCTTCAAAGATACATTGCAGTCTGCAGGGACTGACATATCAATAAGAAGACACTTTTTTGTTTGTGGTCTTTAATAACAATGTCTGAGCGTTTGGCTTTGATTGTTCTGTCAGTGTGTATTGTGTAGTCCAATAGAATTGTAACAGGTCCTATCTCCGTAACCGCGTTCATACCAGTTTCTTTCAGTTTCCTTCCCATAGAAGTTGCAAATTTTCCAGTGCAGATATTGGCCAATTCTGTCATATTTTAGTATATGTGTTTGATAATTTCTAGTTATCAAGCATCGGTCCTGTGCAGCAAGGATAAAACCTTCAGTTTCAGCTTTCAACCGTGCACTACGTAGCCACTGATGAGTACGGGTTTTGTCTACATCAGCTTGTTTGGTACTGGCAGAGTATTGGCCATGAAGAGGTTTATCTTGCTATTGTTTCTGTATCTGGTCGGTTGCATTTGTCTTTGATCTCTTTTTTAAAAGTATTTTGCAGCTTCAGCCGGTGTATTGTGCATAACTTTATTTCTGCGCCCATTTGAAACTCAATTCTGAACTTCTTCTTCTTCTTCTTCTTCTTCTTCTTCTTCTTCTTCTTCTTCTTATTATTATTATTATTATTATTATTATTATTATTTATGTGTGTTATGTTTCCTGCTCTGTATCTTATAGAGCCGGGTCCAAACTATGGTCCTTAAGAGAATTGTCATTTTATTGCAAGCACATTTCTTAGTATATGGGATGATGTTAGTAGGTCGATTTTCTAGGCAACTTGTATGTTGATGTTACCTGGGACACTGTTAGTAAAATTGTCCATTCCTTTTCTTACGAAGCCCAGATTACTATTGCTACAGTCTCAGTCTTCATTCCCCACATCCTATAAAAACTTGATCACCAGGTCCTTGTATTGGGTCAATTGCTCGATAATGTTCATGGAGGTTTTTCTCTCAGATGGTACTGCTATGTCAATAATCATACACTTCCTGAATTTCTTTTCTTTTATGATAATATCAAAGCTTTTATTTTCCTGTCAATTTGAATTGGCATATCACAGAGGATAGTTACATCGTTCTTTTGGGTAACTGTGACCGGTTAGTGGACACTGCATCTCGCAATGGTTTCGATGTGCTTCTTGCATATATTCCAGTGTATATATGACGCTACCTTATTATGTCTGTGGCTGTATTTTTTGCCAGCTGCGGACGTCCGGAGATAATATGGTCGAGAGTTTCATCATATTTTCCGCCGGTCGTACATTGTGGGTTAGTTCTATTTTTGATTATGTGTCAGTGATGGGATCTGGTTAAGATGCTTTGATACTGAGCTGCAATTATTAGTGTATAGACTGTGTTCGTGTCGGAATGAGAAATTTACAATTTAAATTTGACTGCCGTCAATATTCGGTAAAGAATTCAACATTGAATACAGCAACCAAATGCGTACGTATGTACACAACAACACATATATACGTATATATATCAAGTCCCATACTGTTCACATATGTTTATGTTTGTGTGTGCTCCGGTGGGTGAGCGTGCATGTGTGTGTGTGTACGGAGGTGTATATATGTTTGCGTAAATATGAGTGGCATCCCGACGACAATTTTTCCACCCACTTCCATAAAAACAACGATATAAACAACCCTATATAAATTAAAAATTTAAAAATTAATCAGTTTGTTTGACGATCACGAAAGCGTGAAACCCAGGGTCACAAACTCACATCAATCCAACTATATATATATATATATATATATATATATATATATATATATATATATATATATATATATATATATATATATATTCACCTTATTTATTGAATGACCCTCGTATATATATATATATATATATATATATATATATATATATATATATATATACATATATATATATATATATATATATACATATATATATATACATATATATATATATATATATATATATACATATATATATATATATATATATATATATATATATATATATATATATATATATATAATATATACGAGGGTCATTCAATAAATAAGGTGAATTTTCCGGTATAAGGACTTCTAATATAGATAGAAGCTTACTTTTATTTTTGTTTTTCAACGTAGTCTCCCAGCACTGTCACACACTTTTCCCATCTGTTCACAAGCTTCCCTCAGCGTAAAAACCTTTGGACTGATGTTTCAGCCAGTCGCTCACAACACTTTTGACTTCATTGTCACTTTTAAACTTCGTGCCTCTCGTGAACGCTTTCAAGGGACCAAACAGGTGAAAGTCTGAAGGGGAAAGGTCTGGGCTGTAATGGGGATGAGGGAGCAGTTCCCAGCCCAGCTCGTTGATGCTCTGCACCGTTTGGGCTGCTGTGTGAGGCCTTGCGTTGTCATGATGCAAGATGACTCCTTCTGACTGATGACCCCTGCGTTTGTCCCAACAGATAAGCTCAAAGTCCTTGCAATGTCATCCACTGTCACCCTTCTGTCAGACTGAATGAGGTCATTGACTGATTCGATCACCTTTCGATTCACTTCTGTAGGCCTCCCAGGCTTGTCTTCATCCTCAACACTGCTCCGTCTTTCTTTAAACAATTTAGCCCACTTGTAGACATTTTATGGCTGAAACATGTGGCACCATACACAGTTGACATTCTCCTATGAATTTAAATTGGTTTGCACCCTTCAGCAACCAAATACTTGATAACTGACTGCTGTTCAATCCTGGAGCATGCTTCTTGGTCGGTCATCGTTCTTAATAGCCAAAACTCTCAAATTTTTTTTTTAATCTGCAAAAGAAATTAAACCCTTGTGAAAAAGAAGTAAAACAAAAAAAATAAAATAAAAAAGTGTAAGCTTCTATCTGTATTAGAAGTACTTATACCGTAAAATTCACCTTATTTATTGAATGACCCTCGTATATAACGCAACGTTTCTCAACATTTTCAACCATTCTAAAACCCCTGAAATAGTTTTCATGTCTCAGAGAAACCCTATATATGTTATGCACTGTTACATTAGAACATGTACATACCCACTACAAAACTGTACGTCTGATTACAGCATTAAAAATATCGTTTCTTCAGGTGGGAAACAATGATGGCACTAAAATGTTTTATTCCGAAATACAGTTAACGAATCACAAATCCAACTTCCGTCTTTAGAAAAATTTCCACACGTTGAAACAAGATGTACAGTTTGTAGTGGGCATGTGCATGTTCTAATGTAACAGTGCATAATATAAGAATATTCATCGCTCTACTTTTGTACTGAGCCCTGTTTTAAATTAATGTATGAACGCTGAAATTTTCCTTCCTTTACATTCTGATATATATATATATATATATATATATATATATATATATATATATATATATATATATATATATATATATATCATTAAAAACGACAGACAAGTTGCTTTTATTTAGTTTTTTTATACAATTTCTCATGCGATCTAATAATTTTTTTCTTTTCGGATGATAAGTTATATAAAAACTGTCCAAATGTTCTTTTTATCCGAGCGGTTTTGGCTATACATTTATCCATTTTCAAGGATTATGTTTCAACTGTTAAAATTAGAAATAGTTTGTTGTATGTATGTTTTATAAAATCTTTTCATTTTTTCGTTTCAAAACACAGTCAAGATAGTATGTCGATGTTCAAAGTTAATATTATTAAGTGTTGGTTTGTTTGTTTTTATTAATAAGGCTTTTTTTTGCATGTAGATGATGCTCTTGTTTTAGTTTTCCGATAGGTTTTCATGAATATTTAAATGAGATTAATTGAGCTATTGTCAGAAAGGTGTAGAGTTAGTCTGCGTGTCAAACATGTTGTAGTGTCGACGATATAACATGTTTGACACGCAGACTATCTCTACACCTTTCTGACAATAGCTTAATTAAATCTTATTTAAATATTCATGGAGACCTACCGGACACTATTCGTAATATATTTGTTGACACCCTACCTTGACTTAACCTCTTTTCGAAAGTAATTTTGATAAAAAAGATGTCAGTGAAAATGAATACCCTACCGCCCCTTGTTAAAATGATTTGATTTCGCCATATCCATAGAAACTAATATTAGGAATGTATGTGCTTAAAAACATTAATAAATTTCAAAATAAGTTATTCGAAAATTCGCTTGAAAATGACACAGAAGTAGCGATTTAATTTAAATCTATAATTGAATTTGAAGTTTTAGCTTCTGTTTTTGAAACATGGTAGTTCCTGTGTAGCGATGGAACCATATTTTTAAATTAGTAAGTTTATAATATTTATGCTGTGTAGATTTACATTGAACACTGTTTTGTAAAAATAAAAATATTAATAAGAACACCGGATTATATACCTCACTGTTCTTTATTTTTATTATAATATATATATGTATATATATATATATATATATATATATATATATATATATATATATGTGTGTGTGTGTGTGTGTGTGTGTGTGTGTGTGTGTGTGTGTGTGTGTATTATTAATATATTTTTATATTTTATATTCGATAAATTATAAAAGAGATATTAATAATATATACAATGCTATAGATAATATATATATATATATATATAAAAGTGATCATTGAAGTCAACACTCATATATATATATATATATATATATATATATATATATATATATATATATATGTATGTATGTATATGCAGAAATATAGTTATAAAGTGTGCTATATTTATGAGATAATGTGCTCAATATCAGAGATAGAGTGTATGTAAATATGAATATAAAAGTGAACATTGAAGTCAACACTCAGAGGCGACAGACTGTTTCATGTTAGACGCAATCGTCAGGCCGCCGATTGGGTCTAGCATGAAACAGCCTGTCGCCTCTGGGTGTTGATTTCAATGTACATTTTTATATTCATATTTACATACACTCTATCTCTGATATTGAGCACATTATCTCATAAATATAGCACACTTTATAACTATATTTCTGCATATATATATATATATATATATATATATATATATATATATATATGCAATTTCTATCATATGTATATCATTGCTTGATCCGGCTTCTAATGCTTCACTTTGAGCTGCTTGGTGATAGTAGTCGTGGCTCCAGGGGCCACAATCCTATGGTTACAGAGAATTTCAGTTGTGTTCCACCACGGAATATGTGAGCGAGCGGCGCTATATTGAGTCTGAATTGCTACCTCTGCGGCACCGAGGCCCGTTGGAACAGATGATATGATGTCTCAACTGTCAGGGTTTCAATTCTCGGTAGTGGATGCTCACTGCTGATGAGTCCCAAATATAGGACTAAAACCGCCGTCCAGTGCTTTCAGCATTTTTTTGAGGTTTCTTTCAGACTTGATGAATTGCTTAATTATATATAGATAGATAGATATTATTACATACATTATTAATATCTCTTTTATATCTTATCGAATATAAAATGAAAAAAAAAATCAAAATCGCATTAACCTGTTTATCACTCCCTCTTGCAGAATCCATAGTGACCTTATATCTAACCGTTGGGTTCCAGGGAACATCGGTTAAAAAACAGCTCAATAGGGTAATTTTCACGTCTAATTCATAGTTGTTTAGCTCACAAGGAGCTTATTCAATCTTTAATTTAAGAATAAGGATTCATCAGAAAATTCAGATAGCAAAATCGTGAAATTTCTTCTTATTATTATTATTAATATAATCAGCATTAGCAGCAGCAGTATTTGTAGATTTAACATTGAGAAGAACAATTATATCTGAACATTTCTTCTGTTCTGCGTGTCGTCATGAAAGAAAATCCAACATAACTTTTATTTTACTAGTTTTTGTTATTTTCTTCTTCTCGAAGGCAATATATTACATCATTATAACAAATTCTATTTTGCAAAAATACCACACCAAGTATTCTTTGCAATCATATAATTATCTTTCATTTATTTATTTATTTTTTTTTTCAAACTATTTTTTAGGGGGCGCTAATTGAAAAATGTTCGCTAATGCATGCTCCTTAGCCGGCGCGCGCTTTTCTGAGCAGCTTCGGCGTGCGCATGCTCGTCATTTTGTTTTCTGTGTGCCACTTGCGTCCGTGTCACCACCCTCCGCGCGTGAGACGCTCGTAAATATGACTGTGTCTGCACGTGTGACATGTAAGCTATATGAAAAAGCGTGCAGAGATTGGTAATTGTAATCAGCTGTTCCTTGAACCCTTCACAGCTGAATTACGACTTGTGACACGAACTGATGTCACAGAATTTGACATTCATACTTAGGTCTTCCGACGCAACTCTAATTGACTCGAAAACAAATTCTGTGGAAGATGGGGGATTACGTCCGTATCACGTTGAAACACCGGTTCTTGTACCATCACCGAAGTTAAGAAACGTCAAAACTGGTCAGTAACTAGATGGGTGACCGCTTGTGAATATTAGCTGCTCCAACATTGGATGTGCGTGTGGTGTAATGGATATGGGCTTGAAATTGGAGAGTCGAGTTCGAATTCCAGTCAGGTTCGTTATATTCACTTAAGCGCGAAGACCCTTTTGAACAGTAATAATCCTATTGTGGGGACTTATCTACAAATGGACTCTTCCACACCTATATAATATGGCTACCAACTCTGAGTAAGATCAGTCATCACGTGACTGGAACAGTTGTATAAACTGTTCTTTGCTGTTGAACTCTCCGTCTCGGCCGGGAGGGAATCGGACGGTGCATTGCCGCAGGGCAAAGTGCCGTCCGGGGATGTAGACAGTTCCTGAACCCGTGTATACGGGTTCTAATGGGCATATTTTTGGCCGAGCCCACGGGCTCGGGAAGCCCACATTAAACCGGCCTTGTGCCACATTCGACCCGTGTGGGGGGGTTGCTAAATATCCAGTCACCCAGTGACGCTGTCGAACTCTCTGCCTCGGCGGAGAGGAACTCGGACGAGGCTTTGCCGCAGGGCAAAGTTACGTCCGGGGAGGTAGACAGTCCTTAAACCCGTGTATACTTGTTGTAAATGGGCATATTTTTGGCCAAGCCTACGGGCTCGGTGATCCCACATTAAGCCGGCCTTCTGCCACATGCGACCCGTGTGGGGGGGTTGTTAAATATTCAGTCACCCAGTGACGCTGGCTGTCTTTACAGCTGTCGAACTCTCTGGCTCGGCAGAGAGGAACTCGGACGAGGCTTTGCCGGAGGGCAAAGTTTCTTCCAGTGAGGTAGACAGTCCCTGAACCCGTTTAGGTGGGTTCTAAAGGGCATATTTTTGGCCGAGCCTACTGGCTCGGGGAACCCACATTAAACTGGCTTTGTGCCGCATGCGACCCGCGTGGGAGGGTTGTTAAATATCCAGTCACCAAGTGAGTAGTAGCCACAGAGTGAGTGAATGAATGAGTCGAGACACCAGTGAGAGAAAGTACTCTCCAGTCCACATTTACCTTTGTACTACGTTTCCGAGAATATACTATTTAACCTATATCCGAGTCCGTGTTATCTTTCTTTGGTTTTTCACAATATAACAAATACATCCCATCTCACTCCAGTTAAGGGTTAATTGGTGGAACTTCTATCAGTAAATCATTCTTTCTTTCTTTTTATGTGCCATGTCCTTTCAGGACGTAGACGATCATGGCTCTCCACCTCTCTCTATCCCTTGCAACTCCCAACAAGTTCCTTCCCTTTGCTTCCTCGACCCGACTACGTTCTGTCATCCAATTGCTCAAACCCGCCAGGTATGTCTCGCGTTGTTTTCCCTTGTCTCTCTTTCCCTCTATTTGACCCGTGAGTATCAGATTTTCCAGGTCCTCCTTCCACATTATATGTCACAAAATCTTCAGCCGCCTCTTCCTGATATTAAGTTTCTAAAAATATTTCTCTCGTTAAATAACCTGCAAAAGGCTGACAAGACATAAAACAAATCAATCAATTAAACCGTGAAAGATTGATATAATAATAATAATGTTGTGGTGTCCTCCCTCTAAAGAGTCTATGTTAGACTCTTCCGCCTACTATAAGATTAGTAGGAGAGAAGGTTCGGGAAACAGGAAACAGTGAAAGGATGGAGCGCTGTTTCATTCTATACACTCTCACTAGTCGTGTAATACTCTTCTGGTGTACTTACTGTTTAATATACGATATATCTGCAAATCTGGTTTTTGGTATTACTTAACCATTTACTTGGTCACAACAAATAATAATAATATAAAATTGAAATAGCGTTTAGGAAAAACTTGAATTAAGACCAATATTTTAGACCTGAACAAAACTGTAAGGTTTTTTCTAAAATTGTTTTGAGTTTGAGCAGACTTGTTGAAACTATACCACAAGAACATAATTTCAATTGACTTTGTGAATCTGCATCATCAACGTAATAATAATGAAAATAATAATAATAATAATAATAATAATAATAATAATAATAATAATAATAATAATAATATTATTTATATTCAGTTACGCGTGAAGACCCTTAGGAACAGTAAGAATACATCCCATCTCACTCCAGCTAAGGGTTAATTGGTGGAACTTGTATCAATAAATCATTCTTTCTTTCTTTTTATGTGGCATGTCCTTTCAGGACGTAGGTGATCATGGCTAATAATAATAATAATAATAATAATAATAATAATGATGATGGAAGAATTTTGGATAATGATCTGTGTCAAAGAACATCAAAAAAGTAAATTTCTGTTACAGGATCTATCTCCGTTTATCCTGTCATCATTTCTGTATCTGGTCGAGTTCATTTCAATTTGCTTTCTTTTAAAGTTTTTCCCATTTTCAGTGTATTATGCTTTACCGGAATATCTTTACCCACTTGAAACTCTTTTTTGAACATAGGTGAGATTAAAATAAAGAAACGAAATAATAAAAGCCAGTCATAGAATGCCAAGCAGTTACTATTTCTTTGGGATTTTATCCTTTAATAGATATAATAGTCGGCATACATTTATCTCGATGATAATTGTAGCCACCTGCTTCGTCAAAATTGTGTCCGTTTGTGAGCAGCGTCTGTCGTGGCTTGACAGCCAAACCTTTGCATGGCAGTGTCTTTTGCAGGTGTGACAGACGAAGATGGAATGTGTAATGAAGGTCTAACTGCTTCCTCTGTTATCTTCCGATCTTCAACAGTTGGTTCCGCTTTTTCCCGCCCTTTATGACTCCACATTGGCAAACATGGCGCAGTCATCTCCTAGAGTTTCCTAGCTACCAGAGTCAGGTCTCTCTTTCAGATATAATTGAAACGTAGTGAATAGAGGTTAACCGGATAGTGTCCCATAACCAGTTCATTCATTCGATGTATGTGACCTAGACATCTAAGACGACGTTGACAGAGGAGAAAACGCATGTTTCAGCACAACAGTGTAGATAACTTTGTCTCTACATCGTGGGCAGTGGAAAGGCATTGAAACGGATGAAAACTTACCTTTTAATTACAAAAAACGTTTGATGTGTCACTAAAGTCGACAGACTTTCCTATATGCTCTTCAGAGCCAAATAATACAATTCTTTCATTTAAATCTGTCCGACTATATGTCTTTTGAATAGTCAAGTCTTTGATTTCAGCCGCGCGCAATAAAAAACATCATCACTTTAGTAGAAAGTGTCTACTGGCTGAATATGGCTGGAGAACATCCAAAAGAACTTCTACTTTTCGGTGGCCTTCTCTCTTTATTATTCTGTCCCTCATTTTCCTGCACTCAGCTTGAAGGGAATAGTAAAACAGGGAAGGTTAAAGCTACGACCTTTTCTAACGCGAGCAAAAGAATTTCTGCTTTTCAGTGACTTCTCTGTTTCACCTACACACTATTATGTTCAGTCTCTTATGATCCCTACTAAAAAGGCTAGTCAATTGATTGCTTTTTCTTGCGTCGATTCTAACAAGACAACAAACATTTTCTCTACTTTTTTAATAATTTTAAGATGTCCTTTAACAAAATTTAACATGTTTACTGAAATAATATACAATATTAAAAAGAAACTTTTATAAATGACATTAAAATAATTTTGAACATTTAAAATTCAATCTTAAGACATTGATACGGATGAAAGTGTACATTTAATCACAAAAATAGACTTCGCTGGTTGCTCCTGTTCGCTCCATGTACGAACTGGACAAGAACTTTCTGGTAATCGTCACATGACTAAATCCGCGTTTACGAGGAGTCAAGAATATTCTCCATGGTATAAAAATTTTAAAAGTCAGAAAAAAAGAACTTTTGTAGATACACTAAGGTCGATAGACGTTCCTTATATACTCTTCAGAAACGAATAATACAAATCTTTCGTCTAAATCTGCCCGACGATAAGTCCTTTTAATAGACAAGTCTTTAATGCCTCATGCATTAAAAACATCATCATTTCAGTAGAGAGAGTCTGCTGGCTTAATACGTCTGGAAAACAAGCAAAATAATTTCTGCTTGTCAGTAGATTTCTCCCTCTGAACCCCCCCACACTTTATTATTCTGTCTCTATTTTTCATGTACCCCTGTACAGATTAAAGAAAATAATAAAAAAGGAAGGCTAAAACCACCCGCCTTTTCTAACGCAAGCAAAAGAATTTCTGCTTTTCAGTTACTCACTCTATTTCACCTACTCATAATTAAGTTTTGTCTTTCATGCTACGTAACATAAAGGCTAGTAGAATAAAGTCCCACAAAAATATTTACATCTTTTTTGCTCTTTACAACATAGAGAATAAATTGTGTTCTTATGACAGAAGAAACAGAATGTGTCTACAAAAGAAAAGTGTCACATATTTACATTGTTTCATGAATGCGTGTAATTTTTCTAGTAATCAGCAGACGGGAAAGCTGTATTATAACTCCTACTAAAGTTTTGTTTACAAAACTCCATTCGTATGTTTCAAGTCTGCTTAATTTACTTCAAAATATCTAGGCTGTGTAAGAAGTTACTCGAAAAAATATGTGAAAGGTTGAGTAATTAATTATACGAATATTGTGCACAAACTAGCAAACACGGAGCAAGGTGTGCCGAAAAGCTAAATACTAATTCAACGTCATGAATATTTATGGAAAGTAGATAGGCACGAAGATGGGAAAAATTAGGTAACTAAACTAAGAAATTTATCGCTTAATAAATATTTATCCCATTTTTTAAATATATATTTTTAGGAGGGAAAATATTGTTGATCATTTTCTGGAGTAAACTATCAATTTTCGTAGCAGACAACGAATATGGTTGACTGAAATTTCAAAGGTTACTGCACATTTAAAATGATATCACTGCTTAGTTAATATATGCGATTGTGGATATTCAAATCGGAATCTATGTGTTACACAAAATTGACATTTTTGTCATAGTACGTAAATCTGTTAAATTATTATACGGCTTTTATCGGAGTTCTACACACACACACACACACACATACACACACACACACACACACACACACACACATATATATATATATATATATACTCGACTCTCCCGTCGAATTCGACGTATGAGGGTCAAGCAGATCATTTCCTAGGAAACTGATAGCCCGACACCAGCATATGAGATTTGATTATAGTGGTGAAGGTTTTCTGCAGAAACATCCACACTTTTTGAAGGGCCGAATAAAGAGACTTGGTGTACTACGTTCCACAGGGTCCCCAACGACCCTCCACGTGTTTTGAATTCAGAGTTGTCCTTCTCCTAGTCCATCCAAGGCTATAGAACCCAGTCTGTCCTGCTATTTACCCATAGCTGGAGGGAGAAGAAGAGGATTCATACCTTTCCCAAGGGTATCAGCACATAAGTGAATAAATGTGATGTAATGGATTCGACTGGAATTCGAAATCGGCTATGCATTACTCCACCGTCTCTCTCTTTCTTCATACATATATATATATATATATATATATATATATATATATATATATATATATATATATATGAACTGAGCTGCTTGAACCTCATACGTCGAATATATATATATATATATATATATATATATATATATATATATATATATATATATATATATATATATATATGGTTAGCTCTCCCGTCGTATTCGTCGTATGAGGGTCAAGCAGCTCAGTTCCTAGGAACCGACACCAGCGCATATGATTTGATTATAGTGGTGAAGGCTTTCTGCAGAACCAACCACACATTTTGAAGCGCCGAATACAGAGACCTGGTGCACTACGTGCCACAAGTTCCCCATCGATAGTGGAAATAATCGATTTTTTCATTCTTCTACGGCAGTTTTCATGTTATTTGCGACCATTTTCTACTGGCCAGAGTGAAAGCCTATAGCTGGCTGCCACGAATAAGCAGGAAGATTCTATTGGCTAGCTTGAGAGTCAACAGCTGACTGACACGAATGTTAACTAGCATGCTAGCATGCAAAAAAATCGTGATAGTAGTCGTGCTCCGGGGGTAGTGGATGCGCACTGCTGATGAGTCCCAAATATAGGACGAAACGGCCGTCCAGTGCTTTCTGGATTGGGTTGAGGTTTCAGACTCGATGAATTACTTAATTATAATTATCAATCCTCCTATTAATTTCTATCATTTATATATATATATATATATATATATATATATATATATATATATATATATCTTGCATATAATATTTTATATTTGAAACACTGGATATTATTCTACATATCTGTTTTCCTATAGCTGTCTAATGGCCTGATGATTGCCTTTAGCATGAAACAGTCTGTCGCATAAGCGTGTTGACAATGTTCACTTTCGTATTTACATACGCTCTATGCCTGATATTGAGCACTTAAATCCATAAATATAGCTTACCTTAAAACAATTGCACACATAATGTTTGCTAATATTTTAACAAAATTACCATTAACGCAATGGATAACAACACACAACTTTGTATAAATACTTGTACTAATGAACAACATATATAATTTTGTACAACTTGCACCCCTGAAGCTGATTTTGGGAAAAGATGGAAAGTACTTGGGAAATGAAAATAAAAGAAATTTAAACTGCTATAGGACATTTCTCCCATCTTTTAACATCAATACACAGAATGTTATTCGTGAATATGAACGGATTTTATTAAAAATTAGCAGACATAATGTCTGTAATTTATTCAATCAGACATGCCTACAAGAGAATTTGCTGCCTAAATACACAAATATATACATACATATATATATATACATACATACATACATATTTGTTTACAGTATAAACGCAAAATTACCTCAAACTGATGATTTTTTTTACTGTAAAAAATACATATGCTTTGTTAAAATAAAAACTTCTAGCTCTCTGTAGATCAGTTTTAATAATTAATATTACTACGACCCACCAGGATTATATACTAACGGATCCATTACCTGTACTATACATATATATATATATATACATTGGTTGGATAAAATAATTGGAACACTTGTTAAATTCAAAGAAAATTTATTTAATATGGAGTTGGTCCTCCTTTAGCCTCACAGACAGCTTTAATACGTCTAGGAATGGAATCATACAGCTTCCTGACTTCATCCAGAGGAATTTTCAGTCATTCTTCCATTTAAACCGTCTCCAGCTATTTATGACACGACGGTGGGTGATGGCGGCTCTTATCTTGTCGCTCCAAAATGCACCACAAATGTTCAATAAGATTGATATCTGGAGATTGGGGAGGCCACTCTATGTGTTCTAGCTCACTTTCATGCTCTTCATACCAAATCTTAACCACTCGAGCGGTATGTATTCAAGCATTATCATCTTGGAAGATGCAGTCACCGTCAGGGGATAAAGTCTTGGCCATTGGGTGAACATGTTCTCCCAAAATGTTCAAGTAATCTTTGCTGTTGATTCTACCATGCAGGGCAACTATTGGACCGAGACATTTCCATGATATGGCGGCCCAAACTATCACTGATCCACCTCCATGCTTCACTGTTGGATGAAGGCAGTCAGGATTGTAAGCTTCTTTGGGCAGCCTCCACACATAAACTTGCCCTGAAGTTGGGAAAAGAGAAAAACTGGACACATCTGAGAATATGACTTGCTTCCATTGGTCTGCAGACCAGGCATTGTGATCTCTGCACCACTTCAACCTCTTTTGAATGTTGCGAGTGGAGAGTAGAGGTTTCCTCACAGCGGCTCTTCCATGATATGCAGCCTTATGGAGCTCACGGCGAACAGTTTTTTGTAGAAACTGAACTGTTCAGATGGTTATTCTACTCAGCAGTTACTTTGGCCGCATTTGTCCTATGATTTTTTGCCACATTGCGTTTCAATGTACGTCAGTCCCTGTCAGTAGGTTTGCAAGTCAGGCCCGAATAGCTACGGTTGCTAGAGGTCTTGCCCTGTTTCTCGAATTGCATCAGTGTTCTTGATATGGTAGCTCTTGAAAATCCAAACAGTTCAGCATCCTTAGTGATCGAGGCTCCTGCCATGCGAGCTCAAACAATTTGCTCTTTTTTGAACTTGGAGAGGTCCCGCATTTAGCTTAAATTTTACTAAAGTCTAAAAATAAATAAGACAAAGAAAGTAAATTAGATAAATAAACGTATTTACAATAGATATAACCTGCAGTTACAAAGTTTTAGTTAAGATTCTTGTTATAACAGGTCTTTGAAATATAGGAGTGGATTTTGCAACTGTTCCAATTATTTAGTCCAACCCCTGTATATATATATATATATATATATATATATATATATATATATATATATATGTGTGTGTGTGTGTGTGTGTGTGTGTGTGTGTGTGTGTGTGTGTGTGTGTGTGTACATACATATATATGATTAAAACAAACAAGCGGGCGATAGAGAACGAAAGCAGCATATATATATATATATATATATATATATATATATATATATATATATATATATATATATATATATATATATATATATATATACTGTTTTCGTTCTCTATCGCCCGCTTTTTTGTTTTATAATATGGATCTTCGCACGAGTGAATGCAAATTTTAACTGCTATTATTTTCCTTTAGTACTTTGTAGTCATGATTATTTTCAACCTCGATTGAACCACTTCCTCTCGTTTCACGCACGCAACCAGAGAATTCCCGCTAAAACGTCCCACCAAGATCGCAATAACCCACCCACAACCACACAAGCACGCACGCTCTTTCCCTCTTTCTTCCACTGTCTCACGATTTCTCGTCCGTCCTTTTCGTCTTGTTTTTTGTCACGTTGTCAGTTCGCGAGAACAGACGGGATTTTGATTGCTGATTTGAATCTGACTCCGTATAAATGATAACAGAACGCGAATATGTCGGCGAGTAACGAGTTACGAGCAGGGGCGAATAACATAATGAGATGGGGACGGGATTGATAACAAACGGAGTTCTGTCGTTCGATGCGAAGGGACTGGCTGTATAGGGGGGTCAGGCGGGCTGGCAGGCATTTGGCGAGAGGTGCTAATGCCTGGACAATAAAAATCAAGGGTTATGAAAAAATTAGTGTGGATTTAAAATATGAGCGTGTCACGGTGCACCCCATTAGTAGCGTGTCGAATTGGGCTGTAAACGAGAAAAAGTTCAGGAGGTGCCTACAAACGACGGTCATAGGCATAGAGGAAGGGACTGGCTTGATGAGATTTGGCCAACTTGGAATTTAAAAAAAAAATGTTGAGCACCAACCATTCTTTTATACATGTTTAATTGAATTTGATTTGTATGCAACATTTTATAATATTTTTTATTCAGTTTTTCTAATGTTTTTACAATTTTGTAAAAACTTCGCAGTGATTATTGTTCCAAGCGTTTTCGGTTAATTCTTTCGCCGTTTCTAAAGAATTCGTTGTTACTATATTATCGTGTGTTTATGTTCTAAGTTTTATCCTGATGAAGTAATTCCAAGTCTTGCTGGTCCGACCTGGGTATGACGATAAACTACATCCGCGTTTTAGGTAAGACGATAAACTACGTCCGACAGCAAGGCCTCTGATCAGGAGGTTTTGAGGAGCGTGGAACCACCTCTTAATTGCTGGTGTTCCCAGGTCCACTCTGACACGGGATGGTAGCCTCTGTTAGGGTTCCAGCTATGGGCAAATGGTTAACCCACAAACTGGGGTCAAAACAATATGAAAGTGTAAAAATAGGTTTTAATACCAGCAATATATTTTTGTAAAAATATTACCAGCAATGAATTTTTGATGAAAAAAATATTACCAAAAATAGATTTATTAAGGAGAAAAATATTACCAGTAACAAAAATTTTGTTGGCATTAAATAACCCATTGAGGTTGATATGCCGTAAAACAAACCAAAACAAAAACAAACCTAGTCTTGCTGGATAGGAGTAGTACTAACTATATTTTGGAGGTATCTTGAGAAGAGAAAGAGCGTATTGGCAGGTTTTTAAGACCAATACTCTCTTTATGTTCTCAAGAAAGCCCAGAACATGCAATATATATATATATATATATATATATATATATATATATATATATATATATATATATATATATATATATATATATATATATATACACTAGAATCGGTAGGAAAGCTGAACCAGGGATAAATGTCAGCAGTCACACAAGTTGATAAACTAAAAGACAGGCATGTATGTATAGCAGAATACAACTGTTGGCCAATCTTTGAACCTTCCATCTGACCCTTAAAAATATATATATATTGCAAGTGTTCAATGTAGCCACCAGCTGCAGCACGGACAACATGCGAGAAGAGAATTCCTCTCGGACGCGTATCAGCATATCACGATCCGCTGAGTTGATCGCTGTTGTTATTTGATGTTTAAGTTCATCGAGGTTAGTGGGTAGCGGTAAACTATAAAGGCGATCTTTTACGTGTATCCCCAAAAGAAAAAAATCACATACGGTGAGGTATGGGGATTTCTCAGGCCAAGCACAAAGAGCAAGGTCTTGGAAAGTGCCTGAACGAGGCGTAGTCTGTAAGGTTTCAAATGTAGACATCTTCTTAGCAGACGCCAGATAGTGGATTTGGAAATCGCAAGCTCACGGCTAGCTCGATTTGTGGACTTCCGTGGACTCCACTCAAACGCATCCGAAACTCGGGGTCTTCCTGGACTATTTTTCATTTACACTGACATCCATTCTCTTGAAACTATTTAAACCACCCTCGAATGTTTTTTAAGGAGGGTGCAGATTAATGTGGAATTGCCGTCGAAAAGCACAATGCACCGTAAAAGCCGCATTTGTTTTCGCGAACTCGAGAACGCAGAACGCCTTTTGCTGAGGACTCACCATTCCGGGGGTAAACAAACAAATGAACGTTGCCGGAGATACGACGCGACTACAGCGCCCCTGTGGCAGCCATTCAAAACGGAGAAAACTCCTCTCTCTTTGAAATGGCCACTGACTCATTCTATAACGATGTGTCATGGAATCGGTTCATTCTTTTTGAATAACCCTGTATATATATATATATATATATATATATATATATATATATATATTTTTTTTTTTGAGGGTCAGCTGGAAGGTTCAAAGACTGGCCAGCTGTTATCTTCTGGTAGAGTTGCCTGTCTTTTAGTTTATCAGCAGTGCGACTACTTACATTTATATATCGATTAGCCTTTGAACTTTCCTACAGATCCTCGTATATATATATATATATATATATATATATATATATATATATATATATATATATGGCCTGTCTTAAAAACCCGTCAATACGCTCTTTCCCTTCTCAAGATACCTCAAAAATAGAGATAGTACTACGCCTATCTAGAACTGTTTCAGAGAAAAATGCATATCACGAAAACTTTTTTCAGTTTCCCATATATACATATATTTATATATATATATATATATGTGTGTGTGTGTGTGTGTGTGTGTGTGTGTGTGATATCTATCTATTGATCTCTCTCCCTCTTTCTCTCTCTCTCTCTCTCTATATATATATATATATATATATAAAAATATATATATACTTATATTTCTACTGTTCATATTTTTATTTCTGTTTTTTGGGATGTGATGATCTGCTGATCGATATTTGTTCGAAATTCACAAGTTTTTGTAACAAGGGACAAGTCAACGTACGAGTGAGTGCGGTATATATAGGAGGAAACTTTATATTACATAGCATTACAGTACTCTTTTCCTTTTAAATTTTTTTCAGTATGTCAGTGATCATGGCTGTCTACAATTTTTTATTCTTTATAGCTTTAAGCAATGTTTATACACTTACTATCAACTCCTTTACTTTTTCTGCCATCCAGGATGAAATTTAACAGGTCGCTTAATGAAATTCGAGGAATAATAAACAACAAAATATTTAAAATTTCCTCAAAAAAACTGATGATATTTATTTTATGTAAGTGGGCCTTTTGACTAAACCGAATAACGAAGAGAAATTTTTAAAGTCGGAATTTTCGGACACGCCTGTGTCCTTTATTAACGAGATGAGAAATAATTCGGGTCACTCTTCCGGGGAAATTTGTTGTTGTTGTTGTTACAAAAGGAAATCTTTTCTTTATCAACGTGTTTCGTCTTCTGGTGAAATTTTATGGAAAGCTTTGACAAAGAAAAGTTTCCCTCTGAATTTGTTCGTATTGTTTTCAGCAGGTATATTTTATTTATATCTGAATTTTGTGGCGCCACCTCGACCTGTTGTAATGCTTAAGAAGCTTGTTTCGCTAGAAGAATTACAACGGAGTAGTGAGTTCGATCCCCAGTGGCTGCCCCATACTTTCGGCCTTGTGCCATATCTAAGCTGCACTTAGAAAATTATGTTTGCGTGTGTAAATTTATGTTGACACGTTTCGCTGATAATCTAGCTGCATCATAAACCTAATTTTATTCCGCAAGAAAGAATTCTCCATCAGCGAGACTAAACAAGAATCACATTAAGTGGCTAAATCTCGTTAAGTGGCTAAATCACGTTAAGTGGCTAAATCACATTAAGTGGCTAAATCACGTTAAGTGGCTAAATGCTTAATATTTACTTTTGTGTCGTTATGGGGAATGAGATTTTTTTCTAAATTTGAAATTTTTTTTTACAGTAAGGTTCATTCTGTACAAAACCCGGGAGCCACTCAAGGTAGAGTGTAAAGATAATGGATAGTTTATAGGGATAAGAGAGGAAGATAACTTTAGACTTGAAAAGGTTAAGATTATAGTAATCGGGAAAACATCCTCTTGGGAGCAATGGTTCGCGCTGGAACTTATTTCTCGCCGATGGAATAATTTTTTTTTTAAAACTTAATTTAAAAGCATCAAAGAGTCGTCGTCGTCTAAAGTACCGTCGTTGACATACAGATTGGCGAATGGTCCAATAGCAGAGAGGCCCACGATGCCGAGCCATGACCCAGTCTTGTGTTCGTCTGAACCAATGGACTAAGCATGATAAGTCCATTATTTTCTGTCTCAGCTCAAAGTAAGGGCGGCCATTGCATTTCATCGAAACAACATGCGAGATGAATTCGTTTTTAGTTACCTTCTAAAGAGGCAGAACCTACAAGGCAGTTAATGGTTTTAACTCAGAGTTTTCCTTCTCGTAGACTGTCTGCCAACCATAGCTCTAAAGTCTATTCTGATCTAGTAATTCCCCATAACTGAGGCATAAGAGATATAGTCATACATTTCCCAATCGTTATTAGCTCGTAAGTGAACGTAATATACTCGGCTAGAATCCGAACTCGGCTCTCCGATTTCTCAATATGGCCGCTATCCATTGCCTTAACGTAGTTAAAGAGTAACATGTTAAAAAGAAGGAGAAGGAACGAAACGTTACCGAGGGAAAGTATTAGAATGAAAAAGAGAGAGAGAAAATAGAATGAAATTTAAAATCTCAATAGAGAAAGACTTTTGAGAAGATCTTAATAAAATAAAACTGGACACATCTACCAAAACAAGCAAGTGCTTTAGCATGAAATATCAAACAAATAAGAGAGGTCAACAGTTCCTTTGCGTTGTACTGAACAGACCTGGGGTCACTCAGTCCCTTCCATGTGATATATTGTCCTCATACAGGAAACATAGAGTCAATTTGTTTACTCCAGCGCCATCCCTGTACCCGTATAACACCACGCGATCAGGTTTCTTGCTAGAGATAAAGGGTGGGAATTGATTTCAAGGTGGGACAACGGTTTAGTGAAAGGGTCTATGAACGGGGTAGATAAGGTTTAGATTTAAGATTAAAGTTTTTAGAGAGAGTGGGGAAAGGAGGAAGAAAGGGAAAAATAAGAAGCAGCTTGACAAAATGATATAAAAAAAAAGAACGCTGAGTGCGTGGAGAAGAGCGAGAGAGAGAAAAATGACAGGTACCTCAGCGTTGATTGAGAAATAACTGGCCCACACAGAAGCGAGCGAGTAGAGAGAAAACCGTCAAGATTAACAATGATTGCCAAAAATAAAGCATCTGGTTTTAAGATTGTTTTATTCGATCTCTCGCTTTGTGTGAATCAAAACAAGTGGCTGAAATGCGAAAGCCAGCTTCAGCTAAATACTAGAACTAAAAGTCGTCCAGAAATTCCTTATTGGCATCGTAGAAGACTTGTCATGAAGGTTTGTACCTGGTTTTTAAGGATGTTGATCGGTGATGCATGGCAAAATATCTTCTATTGGGTTGTCAGATAAATTCGTCCGTTTGTTTTTTTTCCATTTATTTTAATCTTATTATCCATCAAAAGTTTTAAGAAACCTCTCAATAATATTAATTATTCACCGAGTTTTGAAACCTTACCCATCGAATGAAGGCGACAGTATAATGTGAGCATCGCATCTGCTGGGCCAATTCCCTAGTGGAATGATATCGTTCTGTCTATTCTCATTGAAAAGAACAGCGGAGAGTCTGTGAAATTTAAGTTCTCCTTCCTGAAGCAGGTAAACCATTTCGGTGCAGTTCTTTCCGTAATAACGCCTTCTCTGTACACAGCGTAAATGTCTCAAGACATATTGGTAGCTTTGGAATCTTGACTGAAAAGGAAGCAGATATCGAAAAGTCTCATATTTTGGTCTGTTTGGCACTTGAAAAGTAAGAATAGCGATACAAAAAACATAAAACACTTCGGTAAAGAAAGCCTACGATTTAATGCAAATGGCATTAGAAACAAAATGAATTGATCTGAGAGAAAAATATATTGACAATTCCTCATCTTTAAAAGAAATCAAATATATAGTCTGCACAAATTGTAACAAACTGCAAATGTTAATCCTGGGCTGATGCGTGACTGGAGCGTAACTGATTTAAGGCCCAAAAGTTCATTCAGTTTACTAAGCAAAAAATAAAATTTCTACAACATTCTGGAATCTTATAGCCAACTTCATATTTTCATCCAACCAGGATTTCTTTTTTTAAAGTCCTTTTCATTTTAATCCTAGCACTCATCAAATGTTTTAACAAATCAGCCAATAATATTAATTATTCACAGAGTTTTGAAATCTTACCAACCGAATGAAAGCGACGGTATCATGTGAGCATCACATCTGCTGGGCCAATTCTACACTTGAATGAGCTCACTCAGTTGGTTCACGTTCAAATGAACAGCAGAGAGTCTATGAAATTCAAGTTTTCCTTCTTGAAGCAGGTAAACCATTTCGGTGAAGTTCTTTCTGTAATAACGCCTTTTCCGAAACACAGAATAAATGTCTCAAGATATTTTGGGAGCTTTGGAATCTTGATTGAAAAGCGCAGAGAAGTAGGTATCAAAATGGCTCATATTTTTGTCGTATATATAAAAAGAGGTAAAATCCAATCAAATAAAAAAAAAACGATAAACGAAAATTTTAGGGGGAAGAAAAGTGTTACAAGAACATGAAAAATACGGTAAAATATCTGTTTAATCATTTAACCCCCAAGCAAAGCAATAAAATCACGAAAACGCAAACAGTTACTGAGTGTTAGAGAATATATGAAAAAGAAAAAAATATTAAAGAGAGAGAACAATAAAAGAACAGGAATAAAGAAGAGAGAAAATAACGATTGACATTGCATTTACATTTTTGAAGATCAAAGTTGAATGGAAAGCAAGAAACTCTAGGTTTCATAAATGCGAGAGAATAAAAAAACTCTAGATATTTCAACTGTAGAATGATGTAATCTTGCCGCTAATCTCGTAGTAAATTTGAATTCATAAAGTCAAAGTTCCAAGGAAGAAAGCTCATCAGAACAATTTTCCCGAAAATATTTAGAAAAAAAGACACAGGGAAGCCGTAACATAGCATTCTGCGTCTTTTTTTCGTTTTAATTCAAATAACATTGTAAAAAACGAACGAAATTATCTTAAAACCCAATATTCGTTCGTTTTATTTATTTATTTTATTTTATTTTTTTGGAGATGAGGTATTATGTACACTATTTACATTATTCGGACTATTGTCCTCATCTTTGTCGCCATATTTATTACAACGTTTCGGCCTTTCAGTATCTGTCTATATTTCTGAGATGAGGTATTATGTACACTATTTACATTATTCGGACTATTGTCCTCATCTTTGTCGCCATATTTATTACAACGTTTCGGCCTTTCAATATCTGACCATATTTCTGAGATGAGGTATTATATACACAATTTACATTATTCGGACAATTGTCCTCATCTTTTTTGACACTGGACGACACTTCGCAGGTATCTCTCCCGAGTAAGACCCACCCATAGAGGAGAACATGACTAAAGACTGTGTGTACGCTATTCCGTGCAGCCGCGGAAAGAAATATAAACGGGAAACAGGCCGCCCGTTAAGGTAAGGCTTCAAGAAAACCAGAAAGCTGTAACATAAGGGGAAGTGGAAGAATTAGGCGTGGCTGACCATATATGGAGAGAAAAGGGAGATCACCGCTCTCTGTGAGATCAGATTGAGATAAAAGACAAAGAACATCATTGGAAAATTCGTAAACTTAAGGAATCAGCACATATGCTAAGCCACAAAAATCTCCTGAGTCGACAAAGCATAGAAATGAATACAATATGGAAACCGGTAATAAGGAGTGCCAGAAAAAAGCGATAATCACAACAAAAATTGCAATATGAGCTGTGGTAAAAATATGTGGTGATATCAGCAAACATTGCAATATGAGCACTGGTAAAAATATGTTTGCTGAAGACATTAGTTTTATAATACCCAGAAATTCATACAGAGATATGTCCTCAAGGACACATGGTACAGTGGATAAAGGCGTTGGTTAGATCCAAAGAGTGTGAGTTCAATACCTGGTTAAGGTGCGGAAAACTTGGACAGGGGAATTAACAGAAGATAATGGATAACTGACATCCATTAAAACATGACACGTAGAACTAGAACAGTCAACCCCAGTGACCGAAATAAATAGTTAAGTTCGATATTCCAGCCACCTGAAGAAGGCCGGTGCGTTGTAATAAATATGGCGACAAAGATGAGGATAATAGTCCGAATAATATAAATAGTGTAAAATAAATAGTTTATATAATGTTTATATACGTACATTATATATATTCGAAAGATCCTCCTATGCACCTCTATAAGAAAAAAGATCAATGTACTGGTATTATGACTTACCACTTCCTTCAGTTTAATTGAATTTCTACCGCAATAGCTATTCTCCTCTCTTGTACATATTTGTAATCTTTGTACCTCAAAACCTTAACCGTTTGGCGATGTTTTTCTCTTTAGTTCATTACTAACTTACCAAAAACAGACCATTTCTTTTCGGAAAATTCTGACCTAGTTTTATGACTATAATAAATCTTTCTCAAAGCCACGCGAATCTTTCTTCTTGCCCATAACTGCTGTATTCAGCAATGAAGCGAACATACATTTACCACTCTCATGTGTTATTGTTACGACGCAGTAACCTGTTCTTGCCACAGATCACTGGTCCACATATTTTCACTAAATAGTGTACGAGGGCGTTCCTTAAATTTTTCAGACTGATCGACATCCTAAAACACGAATTACAACGACAAAACATTTGAATATAAATATATTTGTGCTGTAAACTAGAGAAGGTTACTGAATAGAATAATCAAACGAAGGTTGTTAATGAACGATAATACTTAGAACAAGAACAACACATATACGATTCACAAGCGGCACGTGGAAGTAGTCAACTGCTAGAAGTGAGTCAAGTGAATTCTACAATGAATCTCCAACTACAGGTTATCTACCAACCGCCCCACGCGGTCAGATGTGGCACAAGACCGAGTTTAATGTGGGGTATCCGAGCCTGTTGGCTCAGACAAATATTCCCCGTAGACACCGTTTAAATAGGGTCGGTTAACTGTTTCCTGAGACGAGACTCTGCCCTTCAACATAGCCTCGTCTGGGGTTCCTCTCTGCCCGGAGGCACAGAGTTTGACCAGCACAGCTGAAGACGAATCTCCAACTCTAGACCAACATACAGTGTTTACTACTGTATTCATGCGAATGGAGGCATACCCATCATCGTCCGTAGGTATCTTACAAAAATTTCTCTAAATTAAATACCGTGAATTACGTCGTACAAGTCGAGGTTTCACACCTAATAAAATCTTTTTTAGGTTGTGTTTTCAAGCCTAAATTGTTTGGGGGTTCACAGTTTTGTGTCACTGGTAGTTTGCCGTATGTTTGGGGGTCAATTTATACGGTAAGAATAACGCTGGATTTTGGGCTAAAAATGTTGAGGCCGTCTTGTCTGCCGCAATTTACGGTACTTTTCTCATCATTAGACTGCAGACTTATTGATCTTTTTATGTACAAGGTTTATTCCGCGGTTATTTCAAATGGACAGCGATATTTTACTCGTGTTCTAATAATGAATAAAAATAGAAAAGAGAATATTAATGATTGTCCGTAAAAGCATAAAGAAACAAAAATCACCATTATTTCACAATGCCTCGTACTCCAGTATTATTGAACTTGTCAAGTTCTATTATAGGAAAAGTCAATCTGAAAGCGAAAGGTGCCAAACAGCATCTAAATTGCAAATCCGATTATAAAACATGAAATGAAAAAGGATCTAATTCATTAACGAAGTTGAACCGACCAATGTATGTCTTTTTCAAGCCAAATTGTCGGGGGGGTGGGTTACGGGTAGAAAGGAAACGAATGATCTTACATGAGGGAGTTACCAGTGGAAATGCCGTTGACTTTCATTAGCTCAAACTACATATCAGGGGTTGTCAGAAAAATTTTAAAGTCAAAATTTCTACCATTTAGTATTTTATATACTTCTGAATGAATCTCTTAGATAACAGAAAGTACATCACTTGAGGACTTTGGACACTTCGATGTGATGTACTGTTTGGCAAGCTTGTCTTGCTAGATCATTTACGACTGAATAGTGAATTCGACCCTCACTGGGTGCCCCATACTTTCGACCTTGTGCCACAAATAAGCTACGCTTAGAAAACCACATCACTTGAGGACTTTCAATAGCAGCAACAAATAAAATGAATAGTACCCGTGACTCGAAGAGAAATCAAGATGCTGGCGTTCCACGCTTCTTTAAACAAAAGGTTAGGAAGGAAACCCCCATCAATACTGAAAAGAGCTATAACAGTTACTTGACTTGAGAAAACTATTTTCCTGAAAAATTGTTTTAATAGAAACGGTTAAAACACAGGTACTCTCAGTTAAAAGAACAGCTACTTTCAGTTAAAACATGGCTACTGTCGAGTTAAAGAATGACTTCTGCAATAATTTAAAATTAAATTAAATAATATTTATTTCAAATCAGAATACTTATAATTTAAATCAGCTAATATTCTGAAAATACAGTTTCAGAAAAAAATATCTTATTTTTGCAAGATTTTTAAACCCGAGAACCAACTTGTTATTGCAAATTTATCAAAAATGGACAACGAAAAGAAAAATCGATTATAATTTCTGCTTGAAATGCACCAGAATATTTTACTTAATGGAAATAGTAAATTTAATTATACAGCTTTAAATTAAAAATAAAATGAAAACTTCAAGAAAGCTTTATTTTCATTTAAAAAAAATTTAGACCTTAGGTATCGTGGTTTTTGTGGAGGTACCTAGAAGGGGCTCGAAACGCGAAATCGGTGACTCGAGTTTGAATTCCAGTCGTGATCGTTGCATTCACTTTCGCAACAATAATCTTAGCATGAATCCTTCTCTTCTATGTGTTAAATAGCATATTGGACTGGATTATATACCCGTGGAAGGCGATAGAGTAAAAGCAAAACTCTGAATTTAAAACCGTATGTGAACCTAATGTTGCCTATATTTAAACAGAAGTCATCTCACTTGAAGTATAAACCAGAGTTTGTTTGTTTTTTGTTTGTCGGTGTTGAAGAAACACAAATTTTCCTGAGCAGACTGGCATACTCATAAGAGAGCCGCTATGCAAATAGTAAGAAATCAAGCTCTTTTGCAGCAAGTCTTCAAATCCAAAGGGAGGAAAAGATCAGGACTTGAAACCATACAGGTGCTATATTCATAACTAAACCGTAACGGTCATAAATACAAATATGCAGAATTTCAGTACAGAAAACGTAACAAAAAATAATGCTTTCGTGCAATATGAGGTATCTGGAGACATCAGGATGTTTCTAATAGGTGGAAACTCTGCCCGCTAGTAAATAAAATCATTCTGCGAACTTCATAAACTTGTTGGTGTTTTAGAAAGTAACATGACACGGATTGATGATTTAAGAAGTTTACATTATTTACAACACCAAGATATAAACGTTCCCGAAAAATCAGGTTTATACAAATAAATTTTCCGTCGAAGCGGCGAGAGAAAGAGTATCAGCTCCTTATACTTCATGACCTCATCTAAATACACACAAAAGTATAGACATATGTGGGTACGTGTATATATATATATATATATATATATATATATATATATATATATATATGCGCGTGTGTGTGTGTATGTGTGTGTGTGCGTGTGTTTGTGTGTGTGTGTGTGTAGGTGCGGTATTGCGTGTATAAGTTCAGTAGGATCAAAAGAATACACCGCGTTCATTCTATGTCTGTCTCCTTTTCTCATTCTCTGACTCACTGTGTGTTTCTCTGTCTGTCTCGCCCAAGACCACGAACTTAACCAGTGGGCCGTAACTGGTAATTATCTAAAGAAACTAACCATGAGTTATCAAATCAAGACAAAACAAACAACCTTTATGTATATATATATATATATATATATATATATATATATATATATATATATATATATATATATATATATATATATATATATATATATATATATATATATATATGGGTGAATGAAAATACGATACATAAATCTAAACTGAAAATAAATCATAAAAGTGAGTTATGGTGACCGGTCAACAAAATTTAATACCCGGATATTGTCAGACAATCTCAAAAGCTTCTAATCGTCAGGGTGGGAATATAACAGTTTTAAGGGCCAGTGACCAACATGTTATTTCGGCTTTGAGAAAGAAAAAAAAAACATTAAAGAAAATTGAATCGGTATGAACATAAAGGCGAAAAACAAACGTATATTTAAATCTCCGCATTGATATATTTCTTCACAATACACACACACATATATATATATATATATATTTAAAGACATTTATATAATATGTTTAACGTTCTTTTTATAGATACAAGTATTTAAGCAAATGCTCTGTTTAATAATAAACAGTATTAAATAACATTTACCGGCCTGAATGTCCGAGAAATTTTCATAGAAAATTTTACGTTCTCCGACAGGAATCGAACCTGTATCTTATACGGAAACATCATTTCGCTTGATGTGACTTAACCGTTCGGCCACGAAGAAGCGTCTGGTTACCCATGTCGATTTTACTATCTTTAGAACTAAATCTTCCATGAATCTCTTCTATTCATATCTGCTCTAGCGTATCAAATGTGAATTCAAATATATATATATATATATATATATATATATATATATATATATATATATATATATATATATATATATATATATATATATATATATATATATATATATATATATATATATATATATATATATGATATTTCAGATCGGCCCCGATCTTTCATCAGAAATAACTGTTTTCAGAAGTTTGTTTACATTAATTAGCGTCCGTCGCGAGACGTGGACGTCACGTGTTATGGAATGCAACTGTGTTTGAATATTTCTAACGTAAATCTAACTGTAGTAATATTTTAGATGTTGTTTAAAAACATTTTTAACTATATCTAAAAAAAAAAAATTGTTTAACTATTGAAATATTTATATAGATTTAAATTACCCAAGTCTTTATTTAACCCTAGTTTATATGTATTTAATTTTAAAATCCAGTATTTTTCTTTTTTTCTGCGTGTGTATGTGGAACTGAAATGAGAATCTATCAATACACATTTACAGTTTTCTAATGAGTGTTCTGGTTGATTAAAATGTTCAGCTATGGGGGAATAAGGATTGTTTTGACGTATGGTTGTATTTTCTATATTATATACATATTAAGAAAGTAGTTTCTCATTATGCTATATATATATATATATATATATATATGTGTGTGTATTGTAAAGAAATATATCACTGCGGATATATATATATATATATATCCGCATTGATATATATATATATATATATATATATATATATATATATATATATATATATATATATATATATATATATATATATATATATATATATATATATATATATATATATATATATATATATATATATATATGGGCGCGTTGCCGAGTGATTAGAACGTTCGCATTCTGACCATGAAACCCGGGTTCGAATCTCACCATGGTCGATTTGTAGACTTCCTGATGTTATCGTTCTGAAGTGGGGACGATCACAGCGTGCGGCACCTTTGGAAAATCATACCACGGTTTGACCCACGCCTTGTGAATGAAATTGTGTAGACGGATCACTTGGGGCTGCGCTAGCACAAAGTCACAAGACATTGTGACCGAGAGTTTGAGTGTGCTGGTGTTGTTCAGATTGTTGATCATTCTAGATAACACGCTCTTTCCCAGAAACTGTACCTAGCCACTATAGTAGACGGATATCCACGAATACGAATGGCCAGCTCTTATTATTTATCATTTAGATAAACACACAGTGACTGAGAGAACCCAATTCGATTTACCGAAGAGTCTTGCATTATGAGATATAATAGTCACTGTTTACAAAGCCACCCTTCCTCTCCAGAGAGCTCAACCGAAATAATTCAGTATTTACATTAGTCGGACTATTGTCCTCATCTTCGTCTCCTGAGTCGGCCAAGCATAGAAATAAATACAATATGGGAACCAGTAATAAGAGTGCCAGAGAAAAGCAATGATAACAAAAAGTTGCAATATGAGATCTGGTAAAAACATGCAATGATAACAGCAAAATTACAATATGAGTACTGGTAAAAAATGGTTGCTGAAAAACATTAGGTTTATAATACTCATATATTCATACCCAGATGTCCTCAAGGACACATGGCACAGTGGATAAAGGCGTTGGTTAGACAGACCCAAAAAGTGTGAGTTCAATACCCGGTTAAGGCAGTGGAGAACTTTCACAGGGAAAATTAGCAGGAGATAACTGATAACTGACATCCATCAAACATGGCTCGTGGAACTAGAACAGTCTACCCCAGTGATCGAAATAAAGGGTTCGGTTCGAAATTCCAACCACCTGAAGAAGGCCGGAGCGTACAACGGCCGAAACGTTGTGACAAATATGGCGACTAATGTAAATACTATACATAATACCTCATCTCAGAAATATAGACAGACTATGTACAGAGTTGCTACACATGAAATAATATTGCACTAACCAACTCTCTAATCTTAAGAGAGTGTTCAATACCGAGTAGAGCAAATAATATTTATTCAAATTTATAACATATGCAGATTATAAGATCACTACAAAAGTTGCAATTTTGTTTTAACATTTCATGATCATCACTTGGTAAATCACCAGAAATTGGTGTGTTTCGGGTTCCTGATTCAAACCTTAAAATTCTCCTTACGATGGGCAACCAACACATTTGATGTATTGTTTCGTAAAATGTCCCTTTTGTGTTCATATGAACTTTTATTTAGATTCCTTGACGTTTCTCCTATGTTTGTTTTGTGACAATTATTAAAGGCGTTCGAGTAATTTCCTCTTTCAAGTTTCGGCTTATTGTCTTGTTTAGTATTGACTAAGTCTAAGTGTAAGCGTTTTAATTAGATTTGTCTGATTTTTTAACAGTGCATTTAATGTCTACTGGCCTAGAGACAGAAGGTCTTATTAAATCAATATTTCAGTTCATCACTCAAGATTGAAATCAATTGTCTGTTTTATGTAATAAATTCAGGCAATTTAAAGTTTAATTTAAAAGCAAGGAGAATTAAATACTAGCCAAAAATTAAGTGACAATGCTTCATCTAAGAAATTCAGTTTAATTAAGCTAACTGAAATATACCCACCACCAGCAAAGTGAGGATTTACTTTTATTTCATAATGGTCACTTTAAATTCTTATATCTAAAAGACGCTTTATTTTATGCGTTAGTAGAAATAGAAAGATTATCTTAAAAACTTCGTCTATTATTCATTTTGATTATTAATTTCATTCAATTTCTCTGTCATTTGAACCTCGTCATAATCCATTTAATTTGAGTTTCTTAGATAAAACCATATTGTTAATCTGTGATTAGCATTTCTTTCATATTATTTCTTTTCTTTTTATGCCTGGTATTAATAAACTTATGTTACATGAATTTCTTAAGCGACATATTGTCAATGATTATTATTTTTTATTCATGTTTCTTCTATCATCCTATTTCTCTTGCTATTCGGTCATAAATTGCTAGAATTTTTTAGAGGAAGCCACTGTTATTGACATGACTTTAAATAATAAGAAATCAAAAACTTAATGAGACTAAAAATGTACTAAACTTAATTTATCATTTGCAAGAACATTCTTCTTATAAAGTTTTTGCTCTGGAATACTGAAATTTATTTGAGTTTGTGTGCTAATACTTTTGACATTATATATATATATATATATATATATATATATATATATATATATATATATATATATATATATAGTGTAACCCGGATATAAGAGAGTTGTCGGGACCGGAGAAGAAGTCTCTTATATCCAGGTTTCTCTTATATCCAGTTTTGGTCTATTATATATATATTAACACAGGCTCTAATTTGGGACCAGAGAAAATCGCTCTTATATACGGGTTTCTCTTATATCCGGGTCTCTTATATCCGGGTTACACTGTATATATATACACAGAGACACACACACGATATATATATATATATATATATACATATATATATATATATATATATATATATATATATTTATATATAAATACACGGAGACACACACACGATATATATATATATATATATATATATATATATATATATATATATATATATATATATATAAAAGGCGTTAATATATGTAAACATTTCATTGTATCTAATCTTGATTTCGTGTTTTTGTGTTTTCCTTTGTGTTAGTTGATGACATGTGTTTTAATAGAGTTATTGATAGATAATTAATACGATAAACGGCGTGACAATGTTGTAGTAGTATAGCTAATGTCTTTGAATTCTTATTAGAGAAGAACTCTCCAATCGCGAATTTGAATTTATAGGCAAAATTAGTTCCTGTGAGATTTGTTTTTATAATATACTGTAGGCCGCTGGATTTTAGTAATATTCTATTGGTGTAGTATTTTACTAATAAATAATTACTGTTTTGTGCATATCTATCTATCTATCTATCTATCTATCTATATAAAATGATTGCGCATATATATATACATATATATATATATATATATATATATATATATATATGTATATATACATATATATCTAAAATGATTGCGCATATATATATATATATATATATATATATATATATATATATATATATATATATATATATATAATTATAAAATGATTGCGCATTTGGGTAGAAATTCCTCTTTTATGGAATCCGAATCCGAAGAGGTTTTTTATGTACGTTTTATAATTAGTGTTCTTAATTGTTCTTCCTTTTCTGGATGTAAATAATATCAAAATTGTCCAAATGTTTAGCATGTCCGAGCTCTTTCTCTTTTTGCCATTATCAAGGATGACTTTTACTTTTACTTTTAACTGAATATATAGATTGTTTTATGTACCAAACTAAATTATATAAAAATCTTAAGCATGTACAAATTAATTGAAACAACTGCTTTCGTTTCCTTTCTTTCACCCTACGGTCAGTTTTAGTTTGGCAGGTTTTAATCGATTTTAATTTTTCCTCAAATTAAGTCATTTGCAGTGGTGTACAATAATATGAATCTAATTTCGGGGTGGTGATGAAATTTGTTTGGCCTTAAAAAATATTGCGTCATCCGTGATTTCATGAGATTTTAATCACGCCCAGACAGTATTGTCTCGACTTTCGATTAGTTGTCTTACGGTCATTGTCTGCGATGGACGTTACTCCAACTAAAAGTACGAAAATTGTAACGGTGTACGAAAACATTGACAAACTCACCAGTGAGCAAATCAGTGAACTTATACTGGCTCGAAAACTCTTCTGATTTAAATTCAATCGAGAATCTGTGGCCAATCTGCAAGGGACGACTTCGAGGAATGGACACACGAAGTACTAACATCTGCACTAGGGCATGTTTCATTGGAAAATACGAAAAAATCTAAATATTAACGGAATTATATATATATATATTATAGTAAAAAAGAAAGAACTATAAGATACATAATCCGGTGTTCTTATTGATATTTTTATTTTTACAAAACTGTGGTCAATGTAAATTTACAGAGCATAAATATTATAAATTAACTGATTTTAAAATATTTTTAAATCAGCTATTTTACAATATATATACATACATATATATATATATATATATATATATATATATATATATATATATATATATATATATATTCTCTCGTGTAACGATCAAGAATGTAAAGTACATAGAACTGTTTTGGGGCTGGTCAAATTCCAGATATGAATCCCACAGAAAATATTTAATCTTACATTAAAACGTAATCTTAATTTAAACACTTTTTCAACCACTTTAACTGTTTCAATCAATAAAAATTGCACAGAATAGTATTAACTCTTTTTTATTCTATAGAAAAATGAAGCGGCTTGCAATTTTATTCGCAATGATTCAACATTTAAAGAAATCAAAGGGAAAAGTTAAGTTATTTAATCAACATATTTAAATCGCAGTTATTTCTTGTCAATGATGTTTTTATCAGTCATTAAAAGTTTAATACTATTTATTTGGGGTCTGGCCCATTTTTGGTACACACACACACATACACATATATATATATATGTGTGTGCGTGCGTGTGTGTGTGTGTGTACTTTTGAAACAAATTACGTGACACAGGTGCTTACTATTTATTATCAGTTTTTTTTGCAATCTCATTTCATTCGTTTATTTGTTTTACTTGTAGAAGCTTATAATCTTTTCCAATGACTGGTTCAAGGTGCGTGGGGACGTCCTTGCGTGATGGTGTACCAGCATACACGTGTGCATGAATGAACTTTTTCAATTCCTGTTAACCCATAATGCGCATGCGTCATTTCCGTGGCCCGAGTAGAAATTGTAACATGATAAGATTGATCTTCTAATATGAAATAAGTAAATGGGAAATTGTGACCTTACAAGCGGAGATAAAAAGTGCATGGCGTCCGCGGGTGTTAGGCCTTCGCGGATTTACGTTGTGGAGTTTTATGCCTTTTTTATTTTATTGATAGACTTGAATTATTTGAACTCCAAAAAGCAAAACAAAAAAACTTATAAATAATAAAAAATAAAACATTTAAAAAGTCAGAAAAAAATAAGAAAGAAAATAAAAAAGGAGAAAAAATGTTTAGCACTTCTCTCTTGATTTCTACAAAACTTACCATTGTATGACACAAAAATTCAAAATATCGGTAGAGAAAGATTGTATTAAACCAATATATATACATAGATATGTATATTCATATATATATATATATATATATATATATATATATATATATATATATATATATATATATAAACATGTATGTATATTCATATATATATATATATATATATATATATATATAAACATGTATGTATATTCATATATATATATATATATATATATATATATATGAATATACATACTCTTAAGGTGTGCTATATTTATGTGATAAAGTGCTCAATATCAGAGATAGAGCGTGTGTAAATATAAAAGTGGACATTGAAGTCAACACTTAGAAGCGACAGGCTGTTTCATGCTAGATGCAATAGTCAGGCCACCTGTCGCCTCTAAGTGTTGAATTCAATGTTCACTTTTATAATTATGTATATATATATATATATATATATATATATATATATATATATATATATATATATATATATATATATGTGTGTGTGTGTGTGTGTGTGTGTGTGTGTGTGTGTGTGTGTGTGTGTGTGTGTGTGTGTGTCTGTGTGTGTAATTATTTAAAAAAATATGTATCCATCGCGACACAGAAATTACCACGTTTCAAAACTTGACTCAAGTCCTAAAGTTTAATTTCAATATTAAACTTAAAATTTAGTGCACACTTTCATTCTCAAGCGATATGTTGAAATTTACAATTTAAGCTCTACTTCTGTATTTGGCAATGATTTTTTTGTTTTTTTTATAAAAACATAAATACGAAAGAACTTTGGATCATTAACCTAACTGTTCGTTCATATTACATCAATACACACACACAAACACACACGTACACACACACACACATATACATATATATATGCACTTAAAAATATAGTTCCATCGCTACAGAGGAATTATCATGTGTCAAAGACAGAAGCTTGAAAGGGTATTCTTTTTCACTGACAACTATTGTATCAAAATATGAGTTACTTTCGAAAAGAGGTTAAGTCAAGGTAGAGTAAGGGCGCCTTTTCAAACGATTGATGACGTCTGTTCAACGCATGTCGTCTGGTCATTAAAAAGAATACCCTACCGCTCCTTGTTAAACTGATTGTATTTCCCCGTATCCATAGAAACTAATATTATGAATGTATGTGCTTATAAATCTCAGTAAATTTAAAAAATTAGTTATTCTAAAATTCGCTTGAAAATGAAACAGAAATGAGGACTTAAATTTAATTCTATAATTGAATTTGAATTTTTTAGTTTCTGTTTTTGAAACGTAGTAACTCCTGTGTAGCGATGGAACCATATTTTTAAATTAGTAAATTTATACTCTGCAGATTTGCATTGAGCACTGTTTTGTAAAAATAAAAATATTAATAAGAATACCAGATTATATATCTTACTGTTCTTTCTCTTTATTATATATATATATATATATATATATATATATATATATATATATATATATATATATATATATATATATATATATATATATAAATGAGAGAGAATATATTTTTATACGTTATTTATATAGATAAAATTTATTTAAATAAATGGTCTGTTTTTTTAATTTACCGGACTCAATGTTCGAAAAATTTCGTAGAAAATATGCGTTCTTCGACATAAATTGTATCAATAAAAATATTTGTATAAACAGGAAATATATGATATAATGGTCGGACTTAATTCATTGCATTATATGTTGTCATTGTTTACGTTGAGATATGTTTTGTGAGTAGATATAATCGATCGAGAAAAATCGTCGAAGACTGTGATTTGCTTGCAAGAAGCTTCTCTGTAGCTAAATGGTATAGCACGTCAGGTCAAATGATGGTTTCCGTATAGGCATATAGGTTAGATTCCTGTCAGAGAACGTATATTATCTACGAAATTTCTCTAACTTTCAGGTCGTTAAATGTATTTAATACTGTTTAATTAAAAACAGAGCATTTATTGAAATAAATTGTATCTATAAAAATAACGTATGATTAGAAAAGATGTTATATAATTGTCGGACTTAATAGATTTCATCATATATATATATATATATATATATATATATATATATATATATATATATACCACAGTTCAAAATTTTGAAGCCACTCCAAGAATTATCATAGAATGATCTTGACAGAAGAATGAAAAAACGAAAAAATAGTCATTGAAAAAAGAATGGAATCAATTATCAAACTTATACTTTGAGAAAATTTTACAACGAATTCCAAATATATGTGTTGCGGTAATTAAGGCTATAGGAGGATATTTTGACGAGAGCAAAATTGAATCCGTAAAACGCTTTTTTATTGGCACAACATAATTTCTAAAAAAATTATGTCTGACTTTTTTAACCATGTATAATAACTTTCTCTTATGTTAAGTAGAAAACAATTATTTTTTTGAATAAATACTATATACATATTTTTTTGAATAAATACTATATATATATATATATATATATATATATATATATATATATATATATATATATATATATATATATATATAATAATAAAAATAATAATGATAATGATAATAATCTTGTAAATATGAGTAAGTTTACCCGTTCGGAAAAACTTTAGGTCTATTGGCTTGTAAATGAACAAATAAGGGATAAAAAAAGAAAGAACTAAGAACATGTAATTGAGGCGAAAACAATCGTCCAGAATCCAGAGTCCAAAGAAAAAACAAACTCCAAAACGAGTAAAGCAAAAGTAACTAAGCAAAGTGCTCAATACACTAAGTAGAGCAAATCTAACTATGAACCTAAAGAGCCAGGTAAATCTACCAAGTTTTCATCTACGCTGATCGTCAGGGTACGCCGGGTTCATAGTTATATATATATATATATATATATATATATATATATATATATATATATATATATATATATATTATTATTATTATTATTATATAGGAATTCCTTGCTTAATAAGCATTTGATTAATGCGTTTTCGAGTAGTGCGCTAAAATTTTATATACCAAATTTCGATTAGTTCATACATAATACTAAGTTATCGCGGTAAAATACTCTTCCGTTTAACCATAGTAAGTTAATTTTTTTTATAATTACCGACTAATTAAAAACTTTCTCAAATTTAGAAAGGTAAAATGTTGTTTATCAATTATTACGTTGTCTAATTAATTACACTAGTGTTAAAAAATGAATGGTTATAAATAGATCAATTTTATAAGCCGATAATAAAAATACATATTTGGATTTTTGTCTCTATTAAATTTTTTGAATATTTTGATTTTTTTTTCATGTTTATTTTGAAGGACTTCAAAGGAAATTTCAGATGTTTCGTTTAAAAAATTGACGATTTAATCCAATTCAGAAATTTAAATTTATTAAAAAATATCACTATGTATGTACTTCCTATGGAAAGATTTTAATTAAAATTTTCTGGTTAAAATAGAAAGGATTATATGTCTGGAAAATTTCCAGAAATAAAAGATAGAAATAAGGTGCATTTTTTAAAAAGTTAAATTGAGTTTTTTTTTGTTTCAGATTTTAATATTTACGCGCCAGTATAAGATGACAAAGAAGGAACGAGAATTTTTTTGAATATTTTAATTTTTTTTATGTTTATTTTGAATGACTTCAAAGGGAATTTCTGATATTTTGTTAAAAAAAAGGGTGATTTAATTATAATTATATTTATATAAAAATATCGAAATATAAAAGATGTGTGCATTTCCTATGGAAAGATTATAATTAAAATTTTCTGTTTAAAATAGAAAGGTTGGCAAGGTCGAATTTACTGCTTATAGACTTCAATTATGTTATTTAATACTGTTTATTATAAACAGAGCATTTACTTAAATACTTGTATCTATAAAAAGAATGTATAAACATAAAAATGTCTTAAAATAATTGTCGGACTTTGTCCATTTCATAATGTGTGACGTCATTTGTTTACATTTGATACGCCATGAGCAGTTATGAATGTACGTGAGAGATTCATGGAAGATTGAAGTTTATAAGCAGTAAATTCGACCTTGCCACTCGAACGATCCTTTGTGGCCGAGCGGTAAGGCACGTCAGGCTATATGACGGTTCCGTATAGGATACAGGTTCAAATATATATATATATATATATATATATATATATATATATATATATATATATATATATATATATATTAAAGAAAACAGACCACTTTAAGGCTCCATGTAATAATTTATTCACCATAGCCCTTTTAAAGGACTACACTTCCAAAAGGTGAAACGAAAAATGAAATGAACATTTCCACTTTTGACGGGTAGTATTAAGTTTATGTAAGTTAAAAGAGAGGGTAATGAGGTGTGTTGTGAGAGACAGGATCGAGTTTAGAGAGGGTTTATTTTAATAGTTCTATCTATCATACTTAGTATTAGGGAAGGAGGGACCAGACATTGACCTATTTAATCGGTTAACTTAACGGAAGTGATATATTGAAAGGGAAGGGGGAGAGAGAGAAAAAAAATAAAAACAAAAAAGAAGGGGGAAGTAAAGAGAAAGAAGCTGTCATTAGGCTTTACTACGAGACAGGAGTGGTAATTTTTAGCAATTTATGTAAAAAATGATTTTAATGTTTGATAGTAATTTAATTTTAAAAAAATTTTTTTGAATTTTTTAAAATCACCGAAGAAATTAATTTGATGTTTGCTAGCAATTTAAATTTTTAACTCTTTGACAAATAATTTATGAATTTAATATGAGTTAAATACCATATTTAAAAACTCATTCATAGAAAGTACATTAAATATATATATATATATATATATATATATATATATATATATATATATATATATATATATATATAGATAGATAGATAGATAGATAGATACATATATATATAATTGTGAGTTTAGGCAGCAATCCCTCTTTTATGTAAGGTTCTTTAAAGACGTCTAACTAGATACTGAGATTTAGCTTTTAATTGGTTTTCTTGTGGTCATATAAATGTTTTCGTTTCTGAACATAATGTATGTAAAACCTGTCCGAATGTTCTATATATCCGAGCACTTTCGACTATTCTATCAGCTATTATCAAGGATTTATATATATTTAACTGAATATGTAGATATTAATATATGAAACCTAAACTTCTCCCTATTAATCATCTGAGAGACCCTATTCTGCCCATCATCAGCATAGCTGATGCTAGTCTTCAGGTAAATGACTCCTTGCGCCTTCTAGGGTAAGACTATATCGAACCTCTGTCTATATTTCTGAGATGAGGTATTATGTACACTATTTACATTATTCGGACTATTGTCCTCATCTTTGTCGCCATATTTATTACAACGTTTCGGCCTTTCAGTATCTGTCTATATTTCTTAGATGAGATATTATGTACACTATTTAAATTATTCGGACTATTGTCCTCATCTTTGTCGCCATATTTATTACAACATTTCGGCCGTTGTACTTCCAGCCTTCTTCAGGTGGTTGGAATGTCGAACTGAACCCTTTATTTCGCTCAATGAGGTAAACTGTTCTAGTTCCACGTACCATGTTTAATGTGTGTCAGTTGTTAGTTATCTCCTGTTAATTCCCCTCTGAAAGTTCTCCACTGCCTTAACCGGGTATTGAACTCATACTTTTTGGGTCCTGTCACAGGATCTAACCAACGCCTTTATCCACTCAAAACCCAAAGAGTGTGAGTTCAATACTCGGTTAAAGCAGTGGAGAACTTGGGGGCGAATTAACAGGAGATAATTGACAACTGACATCCATTAAACATGGCACGTGGAACTAGAACAGTCTACTCCAATGAGCGAAATAAAGGGTTCATTACGACATTCCAATCAGCTGAAAAAGGCCGGAGCGTACAACGACCGGACCTTGTAATAAATATGGCGACAAAGATGAGGACAATAGTCCGAATAATGTAAATGGTATATCTAAGTTATTGCTCGGTCAGCTGCTAAGAAAGTTGGATCAATGTCCAGCGAGAAAATCCTTCTCTCTTGAATCTAGCTTGCATATCCATAAGTCTACTATGCTTGTTGCCATATATGGTCCGTTGCCCCTGCGATTTACCGGAGCTCCTTGATAATATCCAAAGAAGAATCAGCAATATTATTGGTCCTGATCTTGCATCTCAGTGTCAGTCATTTACCCACCGCCGTAAGGTTGCTTCTTTGTGCTTGATTTTTTTTTGTTTGTTATTTATAAATACTGAAATGATTAATGCTTAATATTTAAATAGTTAAATAAATGGTAGTTGTTCGAACGGAATTATAAGATCTAACTGCCAATCTGGTACTGCACCTAAATTCGAAAAGTCGGTGTACGAAAGAGAAAAGCTAATCAGGACAATTATCATGAAAATGTTTATAGAAAGGGCGAAGGGAAAGTACGTTACAACCGTGAGAAAGAGACTGAAGCCGAGATGCCAGCTCAGGCTCGATAATATTGTAGATTTTTTTCATTTTATCAAGAATTTCTAAATACATAGCAGAAGAACCAGACCAGATGATGTGACAGCAATATTCAAATCCCTTAATTCTTATTAAATCTCAAATGTAAACCATCAAACAAACGATAAATAGCAAGTACTGTCGCAGTCCCCAGATATATCTGGCTCAAAGAATGCTATAGAAATAACAATTTTATTATTATTATTATTATTTTTTAAGCTTTTCACCCCAAGCAAGGCTGGAAGCCACTAGCACGCAAGGGGTTACAGAAGATTTGGAGCGAGAGCAGATAGGAGTGTTAGAGGAAAGGATGAGGAGAAGGATAGGGGGATAGATCAAGACAACTGGAGATGTCGATTGACGTTACATTTGAATAGTTGGAGAGTATAGTTGTCAGGAAAACAAGAATAAGGAAGGGAGTTCCACAGGCAAGAGGTGCGAGATATGAAGCTATTGGAGTTGAAGAGCCGTCAACATTTAACATTTAACAGTTTCAACAGTGAAAGCGTGGGAGCGGGATGCCAGCCTCGTAGGACGCTTAAATTCCTGAGGCCTGGGAACCAGCGAAAGCAGTTCATCGGAGCAATTACCGTGAAAGTATTTGTAAAAAAAGACAGAGCGAGGCGACGGTGCGTCTGTGAGAGAGCGACTGCAGACGAGATGACAGATCAGGGCCAATTACGTTGCATACCCGTTTCTGGATCTTATCAAGAACCCCGAGACAAACAGAAGGGACTCCAGACCATATATGGCAGCAATACTCCATGCAAGGACGAATGGTTGATTTGTATATTTGAAGGATCAATTCCGGAGAGAAACATTTCCTGGCCCGGCAGAGGAAGCCAACTTTCCTTGCGGTTGATGAAGGTTAAGGTGTTCTGTATATGAGTTTGTCTATCTTTAGGAAAGAGTCAGAAGCGTCAAGGAGTCAAATCGGGATATAGCGTGCGTGGAAGATGAAAAAAAAAATACTAAGAAACTGGAAAATTTCGTTTGAAACAATTAAAATATTTCTGGACACTTTTCTAATATTAATCCCGCTATATGACATTGATGATGAATATTGTTCATTTATTTATATTTTTTTGCAATATATTGCTTTATACTTTTTAAAAATTTAAATGCATCTTCAATCGCCATCTGCTACTTTCTTGAATCCGGTTCATCTTTTGTCCTAGTCCCAATCCTCCCTATTCTCAGTCTTCTCATTCACTTTCCCTCTCTGTAACTCCCTGCGTACTAGTAGCATTTCTGTCTCGCTTTGGGTGCAATGATTTTTAAAAATCAACACCATATATTCTGTCTACTTACAATTGATGTTTAAAACTTTCTTCTCGCTCTCCTTTACTTCCTTGTCTCGGAGCAACTGTTATTTACCATCTATGCCTAAGATCAACACAGATTCATCTGCGTATCTAATATTGTTAAGAATGCGTACATCGAAAATAAACCCCAGGTGGATCTGCAGCTGCCTTAGGATAACCCGGCTCTATAGTATCTGTCTATATTTCTGAGATGAGGTATTATGTACACTATTTACATTATTCGGACTATTGTCCTCATCTTTGTCGCCATATTTATTACAACGTTTCGGCCTTTCAGTATCTGTCTATATTTCTGAGATGAGGTATTATGTACACTATTTACATTATTCGGATTATTGTCCTCATCTTTGTCGCCATATTTATTACAACGTTTCGGCCTTTCAGTATATTTCTGAGATGAGGAATTATGTATATTATTTACATTATTCGGACAATTGTCCTCATCTTTCTTGCCACTTTTGTTACAACGTTTCGGCCCTTCAGTATCTGTTTATATTTCTGAGATGAGGTATTATGTACACTATTTACATTATTCGGATTATTGTCCTCATCTTTGTCGCCATATTTATTACAACGTTTCGGCCTTTCAGTATATTTCTGAGATGAGGAATTATGTATATTATTTACATTATTCGGACAATTGTCCTCATCTTTCTTGCCACTTTTGTTACAACGTTTCGGCCCTTCAGTATCTGTTTATATTTCTGAGATGAGGTATTATGTACACTATTTAAATTATTCGGATTATTGTCTTCATCTTTGTTGCCATATTTATTACAACGTTTCAGCCGTTATAAGCTCCGGCCTTCTTCAGGTGGTTGGAATTTCGAACTGAACCATTTATCTTGCTCACTGGGGTAGACTGTTCTAGTTCCACGTGCCATGTTTTAATGGATGTCAATTATCAGTTATCTGTTAATTTCCCTCTCCAAGTTTTCCACTGCCTTAACCGGGTATTGAACTCACACTTTTTGGGTCCTGTCACTTGATCTAACAAACTCCTTTATCCACTGTGCCATGTGTCCTTGAGGCACGTGGAACTAGAACTGTCTATCCCAGTGAGCGAAATTAAGGTTCAGTTCGACATTCCAACCAACTGAAGTTGGCCGGAGCGTACACCGGCCGAAACGTTGTAATAAATATGACGACAGAAATGAGGACAATAGTCTAAATAATGTAAATAGTGCCCGCTCTATTGTTTGAATAAATCCATTGAGAAGACACATCCTTGTCTTACTCCCCTTTCTAATTTTTGTTACCGACTCCATTCATTTTCACTTGTAGCCAATCTAGTACTGCCTTTGAATTCATAATGTCTAGTTACCATAGCGAAAAGCACATCAGAGCAATGACCATGAAAGTATTTATAGAAAAGGCAGAGAGAAGCAACTTTACGGTGGTAGGAAAGAGACTGAAATCGTGACACCATATTACTGATTCTCCTTTGGACATTATCTAGAATAACTTTTAAAAAATAGCAGCTGCATTGGACCAAATGTAGCAGCAATATTCTAAACATGGTCGAATGCTAGTCTTATAGATAGTCTCTAGAGAGAGAAATTGTCTAGCACGACACTGAATCAACGTTTTTAGCAGCTAACTTAGCAATGGATGCAATGTAGGTTTTCACTTCATGTCGGCCGAGAATGTTAACCCGATATATATTAAATATTCCCCCCCAAGAAAAACAACAATGCCACTAAGACGTAAGTGGCTACTGCGAGTGAAATAGGAAGAGAGGACTTTGTAAGGGACGGGAAACGCAATTCTAAACAGGAAACAAGGGATAAACCTCAAATTCTGTTCACAAGACCGGGTAGGATAGTTAACTTGACGAGAGGCGAAACTATCTACACCTATTGAATGAAAAATAAATAGTAAATTTTCAGGCGGCGACGTTAGAAGTATAGAGTCGAAGTAAACTTTAGAAGGAACCGTAAACCCAACTCTGAGCATGAAATAAGGGATAAAACTCAACTACTGTTCAAAAGACGAGAGAGGAGTATGAACTGGGTGATAGGCGAACCTATGATATATATATATATATATATATATATATATATATATATATATATATATATATATATATATATATATAAATAGACGTCAACACTGCTTTCATGCTAGTGCAATCGTCAGGCAACTAGTTGCAACTAGTTGCCTGACGATTGCACTAGCATGAAACAGACTGTCGCCTCTAAGTGTTGACTTTTATGTTCACTTTAATATTTACACACGCTCTATCTCTGATATTGAGCACTTTATCCCATAAATATAGCACACTTTAAGACTATTTTTCTTCATATATATATATATATATATATATATATATATATATATATATATATATATATATATTATTTTAAACATGTTGTGTTGAATGTTAAAGACAACATCGTCCTGCATATTTTCTTTTGAATTTTCTCATATTTTCTAATGAGACTTTTTATTTGAAAATGATATCGAAGTAAATATTGTCCGTACGATAACCTTGTACTTTCGAACATCATTGTTCATCTTCAGGGTCAAAATTTTTAGTCAAAATTTTTTAAAAACATTTGCCAGTTGCTACATTTTTTTACAAACTAAATAAACGTTAAAATCCTTTTAATTTCAAAAGACGCGATGATGTTATCACGTGCATGGCGAAGATTTAACATTCAACACATGTTTAAAAGAAAAGTTGCTGCCAAATTACACATACACACACACACACACACACACACACACACACACATATATATATATATATATATATATATATATATATATATATATATATATATGCAAAGTGAGAAATAAATAATAATGCTTCTGAAATTTGCTGTATTTTAGGAGAATGAGTCCTCAGTATCGTGGAAAGTGTGTTTGTAGGCGTAACCATTGTGGATAGTGAAATTACCACAGTGTGATGCCTGAGAGTTGCACTCCTTATGCGATCTTAACTAAATGGTAGATATATTATATGTGGGTCGTTTTTCTGTGTTATTTTTGCGGTAACTAATGTCCTGACATGTGACCTGTGACATGTAATCTGTCACAAATGACACGTGACCTCGGGAAGCAGGTATATTATCCGTCGACCAAATTAGAACTATGCAGCGATATCTGCAGTATTCGAGGTTTTAAATGCCCTCTCTCTCTCTCTCTCTCACACTCACACTCACACACACACACACATCCATATATGTTCCTGTATCCATGGATGTAAAACCTGTCCGAATGTTCTATATATCTTGGAGTTTTATTTCCTGACGTAGATATCTTTTATATGTACGCAAATATATATATATATATATATATATATATATATATATATATATATATATATATATATATATATATATATATATATATATACATATATATATGGGTAAAGTCCGACAATTATTTAAAGACATTTTTATATTTAACATTCTTTAAGTATTTAAAGTAAATGCTCTGTTTATAATAAACAGTAATGAATGACGTTTACCGGCCTGTGGCCGAGCGGTGAGGCACGTCAGGCTATATGACGGTTCCGTATAGGATACAGGTTGGATTCCTGTCGGAGAACGAATATTTTCTATGAAAATGTCTAGGACATTCAGAACGGTAAATGTTGTTTAATACTGTTTATTATAAACAGAGCATTTACTTAAATACTTGTATCTATAAAAAGAAAGTTAAGCAGAAAAATGTCTTTAAATATATATAAGGGAAATAGACTAATTCAGACAATTATTTTAATATATTTTATTGTTATACGTTATTTATATAGACACAAATAATCAGGCCAGAAATTGTTGTTAATACTGTTTATTATAAACAGAGCATTTACTTAAATATTTGTTTATATAAATAACGTATAACAATAAAATATATTAAAATAATTGTTGGATTTCATGATATATGACATCATTTGTTTACGTTAAGATACGCTTCGAGCAGATATGGACGTTCGAGCGAAATTACTGGTTAAAATCAGTAAATAACCTTTGCCGGACAGACGGTTACTTCGTGCCAAAATGTAGCATGTCAGGCTATATGACGGTTCCGTGTAGGATGCAGGTTCGATTCCTGTCGCAGGTCGCATATTTTCTGTGAAATTTCTCAGAAATTCAAGCCGGTAAATGTTGATAATTCTCTTTATTGTAAGCAGAACATTTACTTAAATATTTGTGTCTATGTAAATAACAATATATAACAATTAACAATAAAATTTATTAATATACGTAACAATAAAATAATAAAATTTATTAATATACATATATTAAAATAATAGGAAAGAACAGTGAGATTTATAACCGAGTGTTCTCAGCTTTTATTTTGGATTTTAAAAAATTGTGCTCGATCCAGCAATAGAGCATAATTAGATTTATTCTTAGTATCGCTTGACAATGGAACACAACTCTGGATTTTAAGTTTAATTTTTATAATAAAATTTTGGATTGAGGTTTCAGTTTTGAATCAGAAATTTCTGTGTTGCGATGGAAACATATTTTTTTTAAATAACATATATATATATATTTATATGTTATTTAAAATATATATATATATATATTTATATATATATATATATATATATATATATATATATATATATATATATATATATATTCGACTCTTCTGTCGTATTCGACGTATCAGGGTCAAGCAGCTCAGTTTCTAGGAAGCGACAGCCCAGATACCATTATAGCATTGATTATAGCGGGGAAGGTATGTGCAAAACCATCCAGACTTTTGAATGGCCGAATACAGAATCCTGGAGCACTACGTGCCACAAGGTTCCGAAACGACCCTCCGTAAGTTTTGAATTCAGAGTTGTCGTTCTCCTAGACCAGCTACTGTCCAAGGGGCTTAGAACCCAGTTTGTCCTGTTATTTAGCCATAGATGGATTCATACCTTTCACAAGTGTATTAGCACGTAAGTCAATGTAAGACTGGAATTCGAACTTGGCTCACTGATTCCTCAATCCAAGGCGCTATCCATTACTATATATATATTTATATATATGTATATATATATATATATATATATATATATATATATATATATATATATATATATATATATATATATATATATTGAGGAGGCACGGTGGAGTATATATATATATATATATATATATATATATATATATATATATATATAGGAGGCAAGGTGGCCTAACTATTGCATCTAACATGAAACAGGCTGTCGCCTCTAAGTGTTGACTTCTATGTTCACTGTTATATTTACACACGCTCTATCTCTGATATTGTGCACTTTATCCCATAAATATACCACACATTAAGACTATATTTCTTCATATATATATATATATATATATATATATATATATATATATATATATATATATATTTATATATATATATTAAAAAGGCTTAAACACCAATATTCCATAGTCATAATTTATTCCATTGGAAACGTAAATACGATCCAATTCATCAGACCTGATGAATTGGATGGTATTTACGATTCCAATGGAATAAATTATGGCCATGGAATATTGGTGTTTAAGCCTTTTTATTATATCCTTACTCTATCCTGTACATTGAGTTCTACCTGGATTTTATCCTCTTGCAAATATTTTTTTTACATATATATATATATGTGTATATATATATATATGATTGTATATGTATGTGTATATGCATATATGGTGGAGGCACGGTGGAGTAATGGAAAACGGCTTGGTTTGAGGAATCGGAGAGCCGAGTTCGAATTCCAGTCGAATCCATTACATTCACGTACGTGCTAACACCCTTGTGAAAGGTGTGAATCCTCTTCTTCTCCCTCCAACTATGGGTAAATAGCAGGACAGACTGGGTTCTATAGCCTTGGATGGCAACTGGTCTAGGAGAAGGACAACTCTGAATTCAAAACCTGCGGAGGGTTGTTTGGGGACCTTGTGGCATTCGTTGCACCAGGTCCCTGTATTCGTCCCTCCAAAAAGTGTGGATGGCCCTGCACAAGGCCTTCACCACTATAATCAAATCTCATGTGTCGGTGTCGGGCTTTCAGTTTCTGGGAACTGATCTGCCTGACCCTCATACGTCGAGTTCGACGGGAGAGTCCATCATGTGTATATTTACCACTAATATTTGATATATATATATATATATATATGTGTGTGTGTGTGTGTGTGTGTGTGTGTGTGTGTGTGTGTGTGTGTGTGTGTGCACGTTTGTATTTGTGTGTGTGCAAAAGTAGGTAAGCAGTAATTACAAACACAACCTGCACACAAAACGTATTGGTCATACAAACGCATCTATTATAAAATACATTAATGAACATATCATTCATAAACCTGTCAATCTCTGAAATGTTCAAACTGTTTTCTCTCGTCATTCACACACCTCTTTATCTACAATACATTTATTCTTGTTATTAATTATTAAAAAATATTAGTTACAAAAATATATTATAATAATAATTATTAATTAAAAATATTAAAAACAAATTTAATAAATTATATGAATTCTAATATTAAAGCAATCATAGAACCATTATTATAATACTGATAATATATATATATATATATATATATATATATATATATATATATATATATATATATATATATATATATATATATATATATATATATATATATATATATATATATATATATATATATATATATGTGTGTGTGTCGACATTGCTGACCAGACGCTCCTCTGTTGATAACCTGCTATAGCACGTCAGGATATATGACGGTTCCGTGTATGATACAGGTTCGATCCTGTCGGGGGACCATATTTTCTCAGGAAATTCCTTGGACATTCAAGCCGATAAATGTTGTTAGTACTGTTTATTAAAACAGAGCATTTACTTAAATATTTGTGTCTATATAAATAACGTATAAACAGAAGTTAACTTAATATATATATATATATATATATATATATATATATATATATATATATATATATATATATATATATATAGTTGTGATCATCCTCTCGTATACAAACTGCCTTAAACATGTCTCCCATTTCCTCCGGAAGTATCAATCACTGAAGATGGAGGAGACAGTCAAAAGGAGCAAGACTCATTTCCAACTATTAAAGCGACATATTAATATGAAGGTCATTGTCTAGTGCCATTAAAACTATCTACACTTATAATATCGTGACAGGGGAGAGGCATGTCTCCTGATAATACAAACGTCGAGACACTTCGTCCAATTTATCAGCAGGCCGACCACGTCCAACATAATGGCGTCTGAAATTATGCATCTATCTGTGGAGGAATGTCGGTTAATATTTGCCTGGATATGATTTCACCAGAAATTACCGCAAAATTTGGGCTGAATTGCGTTGGCTCTTAGCGACGACATTCACAAAACCATTTTTGACAATTTATATATAATAGGTGTATTTTGGTCAAAGCATATTAAGAAATTTTCTAGATATTTGTTGAGCTTAGCAGTGTCTGACACAAGATAAACTAGAGTTATTTAGAAGAGTGTTCTGCTCGGATTATCTGATTCGTTTAGATTTTAAAACTTTTTGCTGAATACCTGGTGTCAGACACGCAACGTATGTTATTTACACGACTAGACACACGGCACAAGGGTTGACCAATAATAACACATGTTCTAACTTATCCTAATTCTCTACATAAAACCTGTGAAAGCACGTGCAATTCCATACCTTCGTCAGCCGCCAACCAGGGGAGGTAACACAGTTTCGGTGGCTGAAGCGCTAGTGTTATTCCGGGCGCCACCAACAGTTTTTGACACCGGACAGGGTATCGTTTTGGTATACATGTCAGTCATTATCTGTCTATATTTCTGAGATGAGGTATTAGGTACACTATTTACATTATTCGGACTATTGTCCTCATCTTTGTCGCCATATCTATTACTACGTTTCGGCCTTTCAGTATCTGTCTATATTTCTGAGATGAGGTATTATGTACACTATTTAAATTATTCGGACTATGGTCCTCATCTTTGTTGCCATATTTATTACAAAGTTTCGGCCCTTCAGTATCTGTCTATATTTCTGAGATGAGGCATTATGTACACACTTTACATTATTCGGACTATTGTCCTCATCTTTGTCGCCATTTTTATCACAACGTTTCGGCCGTTGTACGCTCTGGCCTTCTTCATTTGGTTGGAATGTCGAACTGAACCCTTATTTCACTCACTGGGGTAGACTGTTCTAGTTCCACGTGCCATATCTAATGGATATCAGTTATTAATGTTAATTTCCCCTCTGAAGGTTCTCCACTGCGTTAACCAGGTATTGAACTCACACTCTTCGTGTCCTGTCACTGGATCTAACTAAAGCCTTTATCCACTGTGCCAGTTGTCCTCAATATATGTATGTATGTGTATATATATGTGTCCTAAATATATATATATTGTTTACGAAAAACTAAGTAATCCGTATGCGTAGATCTCATTTTCTCCCTTAATATTCTCCATTTGGAATTGTGAGTTTAAAATTCTTTACAATATGGAGGAATGTTTTTTTTTTAAATTGGTAATTGAATTTAAATGTATTACCCTTTAATAGTCATTGTTGATGATAAAATATTTAGATTTTTGATAATTGAAGACTAAAGCCTTCACCTAATATTATTTAGACAAATCTTTTAGGGAATTCTAAGTACACACCTATATATATATATGTGTAAGTATGCGGAAACATTTAAAAAGATATATGTTAGTTATTAATACATGAAATTACTCATGTATATCGGTACATGTGTACCTGTATGAGTGACTGCACATGTAAAAGAACGTCTGTATATGTGAAATTTGCATGGATGTGTTTACAATATATGATAGAGCAAGATCTCTAATATTACCTTCAAATATCACTCTATATTAACTTAAAAACTAAATTTTAAGTAAGAGAAATTACCAATCTAAAAATAGTCGCAAATTAAATTCATGAATAAAATTCAAACTGATAGAGATATCACCTTAATAATCAATTACAATTAGAAGTAAACTTATTTTAATTTAAATGTAATTTCTATGAATATTTTTCTAATCGACTATTTCATATTAAATCCCCAACATTTTTGTAATAAAGTTTTAAAAAAACTTTAACAAACATATAATTAACTTCCTTATAGACTGTTTAAACATTCAAACTTATATCAAACATTATAATATTTATAAACTCTCAAAATAAAGCAAAACAACAGCGTCTATTTCATTCCAAAGAAAGTTAATGACACTTTCTCTCATAACTTCTTTCTCTCATTTTCTCTTTATGCCTTTTTCTCCTCTCCACCTTCCATATCAATATATAACTTCCGTTAAGTTAACCGATTTAATGTATCAATGTCTGGATTTCATCAAACAATATAAATTTGAAAGAATAGAAATGTTACATCTAACTCAATCATGTCTCTCTGCCCCCTCACTTCTTCAATTCGTTAATTTACATCTACTTAGTACTGCCCGTCATAAATGTGTAAATTTCTTTTCATTTTTCGTTTCAACCTTTGAAAGTAAAATCTGATGATCCGCGGTCCTTTAAAAGGGCTGTGGCGAAATAATTTATTATATGGAACCTTAAAGTGGTCTGTTTTCATTTAAATTATGTATATATATATATATATATATATATATATATATATATATATATATATATATATATATATATATATATATATATATATATATATCATATTTACGGAGAAGCTTTTTGGTGATTGAATGAAGAGAGAAAATCGCCATATTGATACATATTGCTTCATTGTGCGTACTTTCGACACTTACACACACACCCACACGAATATACCCATTTACGCACATCATACTCTCTCACTTTCCTAATGAGCCAAATGATAACACACACCCATAGCAATATACAAGCTAACACGTATCATACTCACTCACTCCCTTAAAAACTAAATAACACACACACACACACACACACACTTACCAGAGACCAAACAACTAAATAACACACACACTAAACTAAATAACACAAACACACACACACACACTTACCATCCCCTCCCCAGACACCAATAAAACTGCTGAACTGACCGAGGAAAAAGGGAACATAGCTCTTATCTCAAATGACAACTTAAAAGAGACTGTTTGACCAACACAAGGAATGTTAATAAACTCATGTCAAAAAGATAAAAAAACAAATAAAAAAACAAATGAAAACTACAGACAAAAGTTCATTTTTTCCATCAAGACATTCATTTCTGTAGTTTACTGCTACCAGCAAGCAGAAATATTTTTTCTCTCCCGATGATGGCCATGTTGGCCGAAACTAGTCAAGGAATCTAAATGAAATAATAATAATAATAAAAGCATAAGAATATTAATCTACAACCCAGTATGTCTGAAGATTTTAATTGATTTTTTTAATAATTTTTATCATTCAATATATATATATATATATATATATATATATATATATATATATATATGTGGGGGTCTATGTGTGTATGCGCGCCTAAGTATGTGTATGTATGTATGTATTTATGCATATTTACATACATATAAAACATATCTACGTCAAATATAGAAATAATACCCAATAATTGAATAATACCCATTTT
>OZ038508.1:12768683-12781183 GCA_964036315.1 Acanthosepion esculentum | reverse complement strand
TACCCCTTCCTTCCTCAATATTAAGTATGATAGAAAGAAATAAAATAAACCCTCTCTAAACATGACCATGTCTCTCACACCACTCCTCGCTACTTTCTCTATTAAATTACATAAACTTAATAGTACCCGTCAAAAGTGGTAATTTTCGTTTCACCTTTGAAAGTGATGTCTGAGGATCCAGGGTACCTTAAAATGGCTCTGGTAAAATAAACTATTACAATGGAGCCTTAAAGTGCTCTGTTTTTCTCTAAATTATTAGCTCTGAATTTACATTGAGCTATCAGGATTTCATCCTCCTTGGGACAACCCATACGTTTTTCGTAACTTATATATATATATATATATATATATATATATATATATATATATATATATATAAAAGACAAGAGATAATTACTTAATAAAATCGACATAGTCTTCCACCAATATTAGTCTTCAGTCAACACCATTCTACTTAGTGATCAACGATATTCTTCTACTATATAACTATATATATGTACTAATGTTGGTGGAGGACTATATATATATATATATATATATATATATATATATATATATATATATATATATATATATATATATATATATATATATATATATATAGTCCTCCACCAACCTTAGTATTTAGTCAACGCCATTCGACTTAGTGATTAACGATATTGGTCTACTAAGATAAAGAAAGCGATCAAAAAGAAGATTTCAATTCTTCGGTACGAGATGACTTAGTAGACCAATACCGTTGATCACTAAGTAGAATGAATACTAATGTTGGTGAAGGACTATGTCGATTTTATTGAGTCATAATCTCTTGTCTTTTCACCTTCCTTTTCTCTTCTGGCATGTTTGAATATTTTGGTTCTGATTGTGATGGAACATCGCCAGTTGGTTAGGTCTTGGGCTTATATTTCAAACAATTTAGTCTCTAGCCCAGCGGCTTTCAGTGTAATTGTTTTTACTACTGATTTAGTATTTCTATCAATAACAATAATTAAAATGTTCTCATATAGTTAATGATTATTTTCGAAATTTATATATTTCCTATTTATTAATTAGTTTCTACTATATATATATATATATATATATATATATATATATATATATAGATAGATAGATAGATAGATAGATAGATAGATAGATAGATAGATACATAGTGATTAGTTTCTATTATATATATACATCTATATATATATATAATTTATAAACAAGGATCATACCATTCATTAACGGATTCGAAGTTGACTGCACGCTCCAAAATTATTCTTACATTTAAAAATATCTCATTGCTAAAAAAACACTCTTTCGGACTGCACAATCTTTCGATGTCGCATTACTACTCAGAATTTAACAAAAACACACTGAAATGTCTACCTGATGATGGTCGTTCGAAACGACTGAAAGCCCGGCTCGTAGAAAAAATAAGACCTGATAAAACCGGAATTTATAAACAAGGATCTTACCATTCATTAACGGATTCGAAGTTGATTGTATTTTATTATTAAATATTGTTTGCGAGAGTGATTCTTGCCGTATAATTAGCTTCAGTATTTGTTTTTCGTTTGAATGATTTACGTTACATAAATTGAACACGCACTACATAATTGATATATATATATACATATATATATATATATATATATATATATATATATATATATATATAGATAGATAGATAGATACGTGCGTGTATGTCTGTGTGCATGTGTGTTTGTGTCTGTTGTTGTATTTCCCAAAGATTTGATGAATTTGACTATTTAAAATTTTATAAATCTAATTCTTAGTTTCCATATTAATTTATTCGTTTCACGAACAGTTAAAAATTCCTTAATATGGTAATCATCATCACCTTTCTTCAGTTATCCATTGCAGAGCAGCATGATATTCAAAAATAAACATATTAATCTACACCTTCAGATATTTGTCTTCATATTTGTTCAAAATCCTTGATATATTTGTATTCTTTTATTTATTACTTGGGTGATGTTCTCACAGGCACAAATATATTTAGCTTGCAATTCAAATTTTTACTTACTTTGACATAAATGATTCTGGCGTTATTCCAATTTGAAACTTAACATCTGACGCAATCCACGTCATAACCCTGTGAATATATACCACCAAACATACATTCTACGAAATTTTAGATTAAATTAATTTTCTTTTTTTCTCTTTCATCCTATTTCGAACTTTTCTTTTTTCTTACGTTCTTTCTATTTTCTTAATTATTTTTACTGTTTTTTTCTCTTTTCTACTTTTTTCACACACATTTTCACTTTTTCTTTCTATTTTTTTTTCGTTTCTTACCATTCCTAAACCCCAAAGCATTTCTAATTTAAGCAATTTTCTTTGTTTTCTTTCATAAACTTACACTGTGCTGACTCTCAATTTCAATCGTTTTTCGCCAAAACTGACACACTCCTAGAACCTCAATTAAATAGGGGGAAAAAAAGAGAAATTAAACAGAATTCCTATCGAGTTCTTTTTGCAATTTTATCTTGATTATTCCCCACTTCGAAAGCGTGACCCAGAGTCAGCCTTTGTGTCAATGAGAAAAAGCAAATGGAATCAGACTAAATGACAATTCAAATGAGAATATACTTTAATTCTCGCGGGCTTGATAACAAAACGAAATGATTCTCTAAATCTCGTTTGAAACTCTCGCCTGCATGTTACCCCGAGACTTATAAACGATGAAACACCTCATTTTTAAATTCCTTCCAGAGTTTAACATGTTTTAATAAGTACGCGGCCAACGATAACTTATTTTGCCTTCTCCCCGCCGATCTTTCTTTTTTTATATAGCCGTTCTTTCAAGATTTAAATTAAAAAAGAAGAGAGTAATTTTAAAAAATTTAAAGAAAACTAAACTTAATTATTAAACTTTGTGATTCTTTTTGGCTTAAATGCAATTAAAAACGATTCCGTATTCAGATAAAATTTCATTTTAAGAAATTCCAAAAGAGAGAGGATTTAACTTTTTTTGATGGCAATGAACCAAAAGTCACGTGATTATTAAAATAACCAATCGAATTATTTCTTAGAATATATTCTTCGTTTTAGATACACAAATACAATTTTTTGTAACAATTACAAGATAAATCTTCTCGAATTTGGCAAATATTTGCTTGACTAAAAGAAAATTGATGAATATATATAAAGGTTGACATTGTTACTGTTATTATTGGGTTTTTTGGGGGGCGGAGAGTTCTTTTTCAAAATCGCTTTGTAAATTATTTATCCCAACGCTAACGTCGTTTTTTTTTTTTTTTTTTTTTTTTTTTTTAAATTCTAACAACGTTATACATTAACTGGAGCTATTTTAAGTTGATAAAAACAATCAGTGAAAAATATTTGATAAAATGATTCCGTTTCAATTTAATAAATTTCAAAATTGTGACATTTTGAAATCAATCTAATTTACATTATATCATCGTTTTTTTATGAAAATAATTTTTTTATGTGTTAATATTTATAAATATGAATAACCGGAAAAGATTAGTTTCGATGCAGATAAAAAAGAAGAAATTTCCAAAGATGATGGCGAGGATTCCGGGAAACAGGGATGATATCAGGCATCAAAAATTCCTTTAAAGTTAATAAAACCTAGAATTTCAGTTTATAGATTAACTTAAAAAAAAACTGTTATGAGAATTCGACAAATAATTTGTTAATCGGAAAGATTATCAAAACGATAACCCTTCAAGTAGAAATAATTTTAGTCAACATATTGTAAAATTATTTTCATCAATGAGAAATCAATTGAAAGTTGCAACTTGTCCCTTAAAAAAAAACTCGCCCTTAAAAGAAATATCAATTTTGATACAAAGATTAAATTTTAAAGGCTATATATTTTATCCAATGTGGATTAAATTCCTACAGTTTCCAAAGATTTTTTCATCCTTTTTTATGGAAAATAGTTGGTGGGATGAATTTATGATGAGATAAAAATATATTGTATTTAAGATTATTTTGTTTAAAGATTATTTTCGGATTATATATCATTATAATAGGAAGGCATTGAGAGAATCAGAAAAAGATTAAAAACATTATATGCAAAGATATGGACGTATATATATATATATATATATATATATATATATATATATATATATATATATATATATATATATATATATATATATAAAAGTGGACATGGAAGTCAGCACTTAGAGGCGACAGTCTGTTTCACTGTTTCATGCTAGTGCAATCGTCAGGCGATTGCACTAGCATGAAACAGACTGTCGCCTCTAAGTGCTGACTTCCATGTCCACTTTTATATTTACACACGCTCTATCTCTGATATTGAGCACTTTACCCCATAAATATAGCACACTTTAAGACTATATTTCTGCATATATATATATATATATATATATATATATATATATATATATATATATATATATATATTCACATATTTATATATATATATATATATATATATTCACACACACACATATATATATATATATATATATATATATATATATATATATATATACATATATATATAGGAGGCACGATGGAGTAGTGGCTAGTGGTTCGGATTGAGTTCGAATTTCAGTCGAATCCATTGCATTCACTTACGTGCTAATATCCTTAGAAAGATATTAATAATCTTCTCCCTCCAGCTCTGGGTAAATAACAAAAGAGACTTGGTTCTATAGCCTTGGATGGCAACTGGTCTAAGAGAATGACTACTCTGAATTCAAAAACTGCGGAGGGTTGTTTGGGGACCTTCTGGTAAGTAGTGCAATAGGTATATATATATATATATATATATATATATATATATATATATATATATATATATATATATGAGAGAGAGAGAGAGGAAGAATAGATAGATAAAATCTGACTAAATTAAGCCTAGAACAGATTACGTATGTAAGAAATGCGTAAGGGATAGCTAGTATAGATTAATCTATCTATCTATCTATCTATCTATCTATCTATCTATCTACTCTGTTCACATCTATCTATCTATCTATCTATCTATCTATCTGTCTGATTCTGTTCATATTTATCTATCTATACATAGATACATATATATATATATATATATATATATATATATATATATATATATATGTGTGTGTGTGTGTGTGTGTATGTATAGAGAGAGATAGATAGATAGATAGATAGATAGATAGATAAGAACCGACTAAATAAATCCTAGAACAGATTACGTAAGAAATGGGTAATGAAGAGCTAGTATAGATTATTTATCTATCTATCTATCTATCTATCTATCTATCTATCTATCTATCTATCTATCTATCTATCTATCTATGTGATTCTGTTCATATCTATCTATCTATCTATGTGATTCTGTTCATATCTATCTATCTATCTATGTGATTCTGTTCATATCTATCTATCTATCTATCTCTCTCTCTCTCTCTCTATATATATATATATATATATAGATAGATAGATAGATAGATAGATAGATAGATAGATAGATAGAGTGAGAGAGAGAAAGAGATAGATAGATAGATATAGATATAAACAGATTAGGATATATAAATAGACTTTTGCAAATTTGAGGATCTGAAAGAATTATTGCTGGTTCTCTCTGTCGTCCAATTTTTTCAGATCGGCTACTCTGGCATCTCTCCACCCGCCAAAAGTATTCTCTGAGATAGTAGCATTCAGCCTTTAATATGATATACAATAACAACAACGTGCACTATGTGATTATGAATTAAAAGAAAAATAATCGGACATATTTATATTACTTCAAACGCTATTCTTATTTGATACCCGTGTTTGAGGAGAAGGTCCGTGACGATCGTGTTTTGTTGATCGGGCCGCATCAGACGGTGATTTCTCCTACGAAGTGGGGATGGGTTGCATGTTCGAATTCTGTTTTAGTTATGACGGCTTCATAGTGTAATTATTAAAGAAAAACTTTTCAATGATAAGACAGAAGCAAACATATAGATAATCCAGTGAAAATAGTGTCAGATTTAAAAAATCTGGAGTACACCAAATGTGGAACGAGGGTGACAATATAATCTTCCTTGGTTTCAGTTCAACAAATTTTATTGTTCCGATACTGTTATGGGAACCTAGCCATAATAGTAATGGACTAGCCCGTACCCCATCAATACTGCGCCTCAAGAGGAAGCAGCAGAGACAGTGAGTGAGTGAGTGAGTGTGTCACAGAGGCAGTGAGTGAGTCGGGCAGTCGGCTAGATGATTACTGTAAGACATTGGAATAGTGATACTTCGAGACAACATAGTTCTCTCAAACCTAACCTGATTATTATTACTAACATTTCTACTCTTTTGTATATATATTCTATTTATAATATATCTGTGTTCTTCCATACCTGTGTTCGAGTTATACTTCTTTTGTTCTTGAACCATCACCGTGGTATAAGGACCTGGACCATAACAGATACTAAGTTTCTAATTAATTCACTAGATCAAATTTCATTAAACTATTTCTCATCGCTTTATGACTTCGTCCAACTTAAACGAATCAAAATTATTTGTTCTGATTTTGATCGGTTAAAAAGGAAGTCTGAGTATAATAATGTATAATGAACAAATAAAAGCAGGTAGAAACGCCGTATTATTATATTTTCATTTTTCTTTTTCTTTTCTTTTTTTTTTTATTCATTATTTTTCTTATGTCTGTAATGATTAATTCAAAAGATTCGATGGAATCTCTTGACGTTCCAAGGCCGTAAAAACGATTCAAACAATGGCGGGACTTCCGGTGTGAGACAATGTGGCCAAGAAAGTTTCTCACGTTCCGGAGAAGTCGGTACTTGATGAGGGAGGATCCAGAACGCAGAACAAATGACGATTTCATTTGTTTTAACCCCCCCCCCGTTTCCTTTTGCTTCGTATTCTCGGGAGTTAAAGAGACGTATTGAGTAAAATATTCTTAAAATGTTTTCTTAATGTCTTACTTTTCCACGCCCTTTATCTATTTTCCCTGTTAATTTACTCTTTCTTTCGCTCTTCTCGCTCTCTCTGCCTCTCTCTCTTTACACACACACAAACACACACACACACACACACACACACACACACACACACACACACACATATATATATATATATATATATATATATATATATATATATATATATATGTATGTATGTATATATATATGTATATATATGTATATGTATATATATGTATGTATATATATAAGTATGTAAGATATAAAATCCGGTGTTCTTATAGATATTTTTATTTTTACACAATAGTGCTCTATGTAAATTTAAATTTACAGAGCATTAATATTATAAATTAATAGATTTAAAATATGGTTTTACCGCTACACAGTGATAACCATGTTTCAGAAATGGAAGCTAAAGCCCCTGAATTTAATTTTGTTATTAAACCAAAGACATTAGTTCCATTTCCTCATCAAGCGAATTTTGGAGTCGCTTGATGAGGAAATGGAACTAATGTCTTTGGTTTAATAACAAAATTAAATTCAGGGGCTTTAGCTTCCATTTCTGAAACATGGTTATCACTGTGTAGCGGTAAAACCATATTTTAAATCTATTAATTTATAATATATAAGTATGTATATATATATGTATGTATATATATATATGTATATATATATATATATATATATATATGTATGTATATACATATATATATATGTATATATATATATGTATATATATACATATGTGTATATAGATATGTATGTGAATATATATGTATGTGTATATATATATATATATATATATATATATATATATATATATATATATATATATATATATATATATAAACAATAGATTGCATGTTAATAAGTAAATACACGAATAGACTTCTGTTATGGTCCAAGGTTAAGACCAAGGAAGAACAACACAAACACACGAGTAGAAATAACGAAGATATATTACACGGAATAATAATACAAGATTTGGAAGGTCTTAATATAACTGTCAGTATGGTTTGGAGTGAACTACTATCGGCTCGTCTCGATTCCGTCTCGATATTTAACAACCACCCCACGTGGGTCGCATGTGGCACAAGGCCGGGTTAATGTGGGTTCTCCGAGCCCGTAGGCTCTGCCAAAAATATACCCATTTAGAACCCGTATAAACGGGTTCAGGGACTGTCTACCTCCCCGGACGAAAACTTGCCCTTCGGCAAAGCCTCGTCCGGGTTCCTCTCCGCCAAAGCAGAGAGTTCGGCAGAAGTCGCAAACAGTCAGAGACTGCTCACGACTCGATTCCATCTCGTTATTTAACAACCCTCCCACGTTGGTCGCATGTGGCACAAGGCCGGTTTAATGTGGGCTCCCCGAGCCCGTAGACTCGGCCAAAAATATGCCCATTTAGAACCCGTATAAACGGTTTCAGGGACTGTCTACCTCCCCGGACGAAACTGCCCTTCGTCAAAGCTTCGTCCGGGTTCCTATCTGCCAAAGCAGAGAGTTCAACAGAAGTCGCGAACAGTCAGAGACTGCTCACGACTCGATTCCGTCTCGATATTTAACAACCCTCCCACGTGGGTCGAATGTGGCACAAGGCCGGTTTAATGTGGGCTTACCGAGCCCGTAGGCTCGGCCAAAAATATGCCCATTAGAATCCGTATAACCGGGTTCAGGGACTGTCTACCTCCCCGGACGAAACCTTGCCCTGCGGCAAGGCCTCGTCCGAGTTCCTCTCTGCCAAAGCAGAGAGTTTGACAGTAGTCGGAAACAGTCAGAGACTCGATTCCGTCTCGTCCCCCTCTCTTGAGAGGCGCTGTATTCATAGTGTCAGGAAGAGTTCACTCTGTCGTTATAGGTAAGGTCCCATAACAACAAATAATACTGTGTACTCAGTGAACAACGCTTAACAGTTTCGTATTAGACTAACAGCTTAATAAATAACTACACGCACATAATCACACACATGTATAAAACAACAAATATAGGTGCATATATATATATATATATATATATATATATATATATATATATATATATATATATATATATGTATAAGTGGGTACCATCATCAGGAAAGAAAAAAAAATAGCACAGATTCTCGACTGGATTTAAATCAGGGGAGTTTTCGAGCCAATCTCTAGTAATTTGATTTGCCAGGGTGTGCCTGCAGCGTTACAAGTTTCGTACGCTGCCTTGGGGTAATGTCTATCGCAGACAATGGCTGTAGAACAACTAATCAACAGTCGAGACAATGGTGTCTAGGTGTGATAAAAAAAAAGTTCGATGAAATCACGGATGACGCAATATTTTTCAAGGTCAAACAAATTGCATCATACACCTCGAAAGCAGATTCATATTACTGCATACCACTGCAAATGACCTAATCTGACGAAAAAAAAAATCGGTTGCACTCCAGTGGGTCAAAAGGTGTCTGTATGGTGAAAGAAAGCAAACTAAAGCGGTTGTTTTAATTAATTTGCACAAGAGAGTATATAGGGGGTTTCAAAAATATGTTACAAAATTCTTGACGAGTTACTCACGCCAAAACAAGAACAAAAGTCCATATAAACGCATGTCCGCAAATCCTTCGTTTTTGAGTTTAAAGAAAGTTTACGGTAGATGCCACTGTGTTGCCATGTAGATTAGGTTACATTTGTCATTCGTGTACATTTAGTCTGTCTTCAATGTTTAACGTGTGTAGTAGTAAGTTAACTGAGTAGTGTTCTGTTTAACAATGGCAGGACAGTCATATCGCGAGCAGGCAGATATTATTTTTACATACGACCTCGCGAATGGTAATGGACGCGAGACTGCTCGGCTGTATCAGATTGTGTATCCAGACCGAAGGCAGCCGAGTCATCTAAAGTTTTGCTACTTTTTATCGTCGCCTTGCTGAGCCAGAATGCGTAGAACTAAGACTGTGGACCGAGAAAGACCGAGATCTGCACGTACGCCTGACGGAATCCGCATGGTACAAGACAGGCTATACACCAGCACCAATTTACGATTAATGTGTGGGCTGGAATTGTAGGTCCATATTTTCTCCCACACGTCTTACAGAAACTGTCTACAGGGACATTATTTCGAACACACTTCCAGACCTGCGAGAGGATGTATCCCTGCTAATTCGAATACCCATGTTATCCATGCATGATGGAACTCCAGCACATTTTAGTCACATTGTTCGCGATGCACTGACTGATATTATGGTGGCCGGCGTCGGAATATTTGGAAATATGCACAAGCCAATGGGTGCAGAAGCAAGCGGAGGACATATTGAGCATTTGTTATGAGTCAGTGTGTTGAGGTACAACGATGGTCTTTTGGACATAAGCTTATATGGACATTTACCTTGTTTCGATGCCAGGAACCCGCCCCAGTGTTTGTAAAGCTATTTTTGATAACCTTGTATATATATATATATATATATATATATATATATATATATATATATATATATATGATGGACTCTCCCGTCGAACTCGACGTATGAGGGTCAGACAGATCAGTTCCCAGAAACTGAAAGCCGGACACCCACACAGGATTTGATTATAGTGGTGAAGGCTTTGTGTAGGGCCATCCACACTTTTGGGAGGGGCGAATACAGGGACCTGGTGCAACGAATGCCACAAGGTCCCCAAACGACCCTCCGCAGTTTTTTTTAATTCAGAGTTGTCCTTCTCCTAGACCAGTTGACGTCCAAGGCTATAGAAAACAGTCTGTCCTGCTATTTACCCATAGTTGGAGGGAGAAGAAGAGGATTCACACCTTTCGCAAGGGTGTTAGCACGTAAGTGAATGTAATATATATATATATATATATATATATATATATATATATATATATATATATATATATATATATTTAAAGACATTTTATGATATGCTTAACTTTCTTTTTATAGATGCAAGTATTTAAGCAACTGCTCTGTTTTTTATAATAAACAGTACTAAATAACATTTACCGGCCTGAATGTCCGAGAAATTTTCATAGAAAATTTTCGTTCTCCGACATAAAATGTCTTTAAATAAATTGTCGGACCTTGTCCAATTCAAATATATATATATATATATATATATATATATATATATATATATATATATATGATAATATTAGTGGTAAATATACACATACATATGCAATCATATATCTAAAATATAAATATATATACATACATACATGCACATACATATGTGTATAAAAAAATAATTCCAAGAGGATAGAATCCAGGTAGAACTCAATGTCCAGTACAGAGTAAGGATATAATAAAAAGGCATAAACACTAATATTCCATGGCCATAATTTATTACATTGGAATCGTAAATACGATCCACTTCATCAGATCTACAAATTCAAAAAGAAAACAGAAAAAAACATCTCCCGGAATAAAAAATAAAATTTAGTGACAGTGCATGTATAAGAGTGTGTGGCGAATGCTAGAGTGAATGAAAACCAAAAGGAGGGGTAACAGACGAAAAAAGATATATAGGTATATCCGCGGGTGATTGGAAGCAGCGTTTATACAACCATAAACACTCTTTTAGATATTGATACCTCAAAAATCAAACTTCCTTATCCAAACACTACTGGGATCTGGTGGATAAGGGACTAACCCCACTTTTCGAACGGAGATACCTATCAAGAGCAAAAATCCCCAATAACTTCCGTGATCGATGTGATCTGTGCATTGCGGAAAAAAATTTATTATTAGAGATAAGAATCAAGATGAGTTGCTAAATCTTTGTAGTGAGATCTTTTCTAATTGTAGGCACAAAATAAGATTCAAAACATAAACACGGTTTTATAACGTGTTGTCAATTGTGACAGTACCATCTTGGTTCAATAACTTCGGGTATGACATTTTAATGGAATGACTTTTATGATTATCTATATGTATCATTGTATATGTTTATGTGACGCGCTATGTATTTAAATTTTGTTGTTGTTGTTGTTAATCGTTATTCATGTGGTGATATATGTGTGAGTGGGTATGTAGGTAGACGTTTTCCCTAGTAACTGATATGCAGAATCAGATAGTCTTATAATACTTATATACCTAGGTATATAGGTAAACGTAAGAGATAGATATGCGTTACTCACTCTGCCGGTTTTTAATATTTTTAATATTCTTAACGTTGTCTTCCTCAATGTCCTTGAAGGATAAATTAATTTAGTTTCCACCCGCTTATTTTTATATGTTAAATGTATATCTGGATAGATATGGCCACTGAGTTTTTTCAATTAATTTTTAAAATTTTTAGCTTGTACATTTTGATTTATATATAGATATGTAAATGTGCGTTCATGTGTGTGTGTATATGTGTGTGTATATATGAATATATATATATATATATATATATGTGTGTGTGTGTGTGTGTGTGTGTGTGTGTGGATATATATGTGTATATATATATATGTGTGTATATATGTGTATATATGCGTATATGGATGTATGTACATGTAAGTAGATGTGTATGTAGATGTGTTTATATGTGTGTGTGTGCATGTTTAGGTATGTATGTATATATACACACACACACCTTCCTATTCTTCTCTCGTCTGTTACCCCTCCCTTTGGCT
>OZ038508.1:12736183-12753683 GCA_964036315.1 Acanthosepion esculentum | reverse complement strand
CGCAGATTTATATGTTTGTAAGTTTCGGTAGCAGCAAGCTCAATAATTTTCCGGCTGAGTCAGTTACTTTCTCGCATAAGTGTTGAATTCGTTCGATGGAAGTTGTGTTTAAACTTATTTCTATGCATAACTAATGCATTTGATAAATTGGTATGTATCAGATAAATTTTGTGTTCATAGACATTTTTATTTTTTTCATTTCTGCAAGTGTGTGTGTGCGTATATATAGTATGTATATGTGTGTGTTTGCGCATATTCGTAGTATTCATGATGGTATAAAAAATGGAGATAGTAAGTGTTATGGGTCCTTCCCTATAACTACAGAATGAACTCTTTCTAAAAATATGTATACTACGCCTCTCAAGAGAGAGGGACGAATCGAGTCGAGCCGGTAGTAGTTCACTCCAAACCAGACTGACAGCCATACTAACACCTTCCACATCTTGTATTATTATTCCGTGTAATATATCTTCGTTATTTCTACTCTTGTGTTCGTGTTGTTCTTCCTTGGTCCTAACCTGGACCATACCACTATTTTCTTTTCAGTCTCCTTCTCCTTTCTTTCATTCTATTTCCTTTTAAATCTCCTTCTTCATTCATCTTCTTTCTTTCTTTCATTCTATTTTCTTTTAAGTCTCCTTCTTCTTCTTCTTCTTTTTCTTCTTCTTCTTCTTCTTCTTCTTCTTCTTCTTCTTCTTCTTCTTCTTCTTCTTCTTTTTCTTCTTCTTTCTTTCATTCTATTTTCTTTTAAGTCTCCTTCTTCTTCTTCTTCTTCTTCTTCTTCTTCTTCTTCTTCTTCTATTTTTCATTTTCTTTTCTTTTAAGACTTCTTCTTTCTTTCAATCTATTTTCTTTTAAGTCTCCTTCTTCTTCTTTCTTTCATTCTATTTTCTTTTAAATCTCCTTCTTCTTCTACTTCTTCTTTCTTTCTTTCATTCTATTTCCTTTTAAGTTTCCTTATTCTTCTTTCTTTCATTCTATTTTCTTTTAATTCTCGTTCTTCTTCTTTCATTCATTCTATTTTCTTTTCAGTCTCCTTCTCCTTTCTTTCATTCTATTTTCTTTTAAGTCTCATTCTTCTTAATTTCATTCTATTTTCTTTTAAGTCTCCTTCTTCTTCTTCTTTCTTTCTTTCTTTCATTCTATTTTCTTTTAAGTTTCCTTCTTCTTTCTTTCATTCTATTTTCTTTTCATTCTCGTTCTACTTCTTCTTCTTTCTTTTTTCATTCTATTTTCTTTTAAGTCTCCTCCTTCTTTCTTTAATTCTATTTTCTTTTAAGTCTTCTTCTTCTTCTTCTTTCATTTATTATATTTCCTTTTAAAACAAAATGGAGATAGTAAGACAAGTGGAAAAGGTTATAAACAGCTGCGTTTCGTCGCTATGTTTTTCGGCTCGGCTTCTTCAGTTAGAATGAAAGACGAAACTGTGTATAAGGAAAATACGTTGAGATTTTAAGGATACCAGAGATTATAAATTAAGTTGCCTTATCAGATACGACGACAAGAAATCAGAAAGTTTTTGTTTGTTTTAATCAAAAATTAACAGGAATAGCTATAGATAGAACCAAACGAGATAGCAACAACCGGATACAGGCGGGAATATGCATAATAGATTGTACAAAATGCCCAATGGTCTACATCGGCTGAATATCCAGGAACCTCGAAAAAGCTATGAGCATCTCGGAGATATGCTGCATAATAACATTTTGAACGCATTTTTAGTTCACCGTAATATATCTGGCTGTTTGATCAGGAGAGAAAAGGTTTCACGAAGAAGAAAATGTATTGAGAGGGCGCTGATCTTAAGACCAGGACCATACGTAATATCACATTCATTGCAAAAAGTAATGATAAAAAAATGCGGTTTAATAGCTAATAGAGAAATATAAAACAGAAATTTACTCGGAGTGGGTAGATTTAAAATCCAATAGATATCATTGACTTGAATATATATATATATATATATATATATATATATATATATATATATATATATATATATATATATATACGAGGGTCATTCAATAAATAAGGTGGATTTTTCGATATAAGGACTTCTAATAAAGATAGAAGCTTACTCTTTTTTATTTTTGTTTTTGTTTTACTTCTTTTTCACATGGATTTAATTTCTTTTGCAGATTAAGAAAAAAACTTTGAGTTTTGGCGATTAAAATATGGCCGACCAAGAAGCATGCTCCAGGATTGAACGGCGGTCAGTTATCAAGTTTTTGGTTGCTGAAGGGTGCAAACCAGTTGAAATTTATAGGAGAATGTCAGCTGTGTATGGTGCCACATATTTCAGCCAAAAAATGTCTACAAGTGGGCTAATTTGTTTAAAGATGGACGGAGCAGTGTTGAGGATGAAGACAGGCCTGGGAAGCCGACTGAAGTGAGGTCTCCTGAGGTGATCGAATCAGTCAATGACCTCATTCAGTCTGACAGAAGGGTGACAGTGGATGACATTGCAAGGACTTTGAAAGACATAAAGAACAAACGCAGGGGTCATCAGTCAGAAGGAGTCACCTTGCATCATGACAACGCAAGGCCTCACACAGCAGCCCAAACGGTGCAGACCATCAACGAGCTGAGCTGGGCACTGCTCCCTCACCCCCCTTACAGCCCAGACCTTGCTCCTTCAGACTTTCACCTGTTTGGTCCCTTGAAAGCATTCACGAGAGGTACGAAGTTTAAAAGTGACGATGAAGTCAAAAGTGTTGTGAGAGACTGGCTGAGACATCAGTCCAAAGATTTTTACGCTGAGGGAATACGGAAGCTTGTGCACAGATGGAAAAGTGTGTGACAGTGCTGGGAGACTACGTTGAAAAAAAAAGGTAAGCTTCTATCTGTATTAGAAGTCCTTATACCGAAAAATTCACCTTATTTATTGAATGACCCTCGTATATATATATTAAACAAAATTTTTAAACAAATTTAAAATTCGAAACTTTAGATTTTAATTAAAAACTTTTATTACTTTATTGTTATTCATAATATTAATAATGTTAACAATAGTAATATTGTTTATTTATATTATATTCACATCATATTTATTTCCTAGCTTATTTTGAAAGAAACATGAAAGGTTAAAGGTCAGAGTTGAAAGAGACCAGAAAAAGTAGTATTAAAAAGTGCTCAATACATGTGAGAAAAAAAAATGTGTAAAAATAAAAGTAACATGTAGAGTTTTTAACTTTAAAAATCAGGAGTCAGTTGATTTTTTCAGTATATATACATATATATATATATAGAATGACTTAAAAAATAAGAACAACAAGGAAATTTACGGTTTTAACAGTAAAAAAGCAGCACCATTTGTTCATAGTTTGTCGGCTTTCGAAAATGACATTTTGGAAATGATAAACAACATAAATTTCCGGGAGGAAAAAAATGCCACTTCCAGAAACACCTAGATAAAATAGTGAAAGAAATTAACACTTCTTATAAAATTTTAGTAAAGTCAGACAAAACTGGAAACTTTTATAAGGCAACCACAAAGGACTACAACGATCTATTAAATAAGGATTTACATAAGAACTACAAAAAAGCGAATAACAGTAACCTAAATATGGTCCAGAATATCAATAATAGCAGTAAAAAAATCACTGAAAAACTGAAGATCAGTGACAGAGTAGGTCAATTATATGAAAAAGAATGCTACATAACCTTAAAGGACCACAAACCAGATTTCGATGCAAATCATACTACAAGGATAATTAATCCTACACGACCTGATATAGGAAAAATTAGTAAAATGATCCTTGAAATGGTAAATAAACAAATTAAAGATAAAATAGGCCTCAAACTTTGGATAAATACCAAAGACGTGATAAACTGGTTTACCTATATAAAAGTAAAAAACAACTGTACAGTAATGCAGTTCGATATTGAAAATTATTACCAATCAATATCTAAAGAACTGTTCTTAAATGCGTTGGACATTGCCACCCAGTACACGGATATTACAGAAGAGGAAAAGAACATTATTTTAAATGCGAAGAAATCAGTACTGATTCATAAAGGTGAGCAATGGGTAAAGAATTCATATGACCACTTTGACATCACAATGGGATCACTAGACTCAGCTGAGTCTTCTGATCTCATAGGTCTTTTTATATTATACAACCTTACAGCGCACCGTGATATTGATTCAACTGACATTGGTTTATACAGGGACGATGGTCTTATGGTTATTAGAAACTCTACTAACTTCAAAATAGATAAAATTAGAAAGGCATTATATAAAGAATTTAAAAGCATGGGTTTAAAAATTACCGTCAGCACTAAATTAAAAAAAGTTAACTTCCTTGATATAACATTAGATTTAAAGAAAAATACATACACACCTTATAAAAAACTCAATACGAATCCTTTATATATACACCCTAAATCAAATCACCCCTCATCTATAATTAAACATATACCTTTATCTATCCGAAAAAGAATTAGTACAAATTCAGCAAATGACAAGATTTTCGATGAACATATTAATTTCTATAATAAAGCTCTTAAAGATAGTGGCTACAAAAACCTAAAACTAACTTATATTAAAAATGAAAATGTTAAGCATAGAAAAAACAGAAGTAGAAAAATAATTTTATATACACCCCCATACAACCAAATGGTAAAAAACAAATTGGGGCAAAAATTCCTCGCATTAATACTCAAGTATTTTCCCTGTAAAAGTAAACTAAGTACTATTTTCAATAGAAATACACTAAAATTAAGTTATAGCTGTACTGATAACCTAGAAAAAATTATTAAGAAACATAATACTAATATCTTAAATAAACACTTATACCAGAAGCAAAAAACTTTAGACAATGGAAAAATACAAACAACAACTAATGAGGGTAAACAAAAATTATGTAATTGTAGAAACCCTCAAAACTGTCCTCTACAAAATAAATGTTGCATTGAATCATTAGTATACCAATGCAATATATCTTCTATTGAAAACCCTGAAAACATAAAAATATATATAGGTTGCACTAGCAATGAGTTAAAAAAAATGTTCAACCAACATCAAAGTTCGTTTAGGATAAATAAAAATAAAAATCAAACATCTCTCTCGACGTACTTCTGGAACCTAAAAGAATCCAATAAAACACCTACAATAAAATGGAAGTTAATAAGAAAAGCTAGAATATGTAGGTCATTAAATGACCCATGTCGTTTATGCATACATGAGAAACTATATATTACTAAGTTTATAAAAAATAAAAATTTACTGAATCAGAGAAATGAAATAGCTATATTATGCCGTCATTGTCAAAAATTTTCTTTAAATAATATTTAAAAAAAAAAAATTACCTGATAATATGCATACTCATATTTGATGTGAATAAATAATTTTAAATAATGTAAGTAATTCTATTACATTTACTTGTTTTATAAAAAATATAGCCGATTAAATTTAAAAGTTAAATTTAAAAGTAGAATTTTTTAAAATTGTATTTAAATAAACGGATTCTAACCTGAACATCTTTTAAAATTGTAATTAAATAAAACGCACTCTAACCTTAACACCTCTATCAAAGCAATTCAAACACTTAAAAGAATCCAATAGAACACCTAAAGTCAAATGAAATTAATAAGTTAGAATATATTGGACATTAAATGACCCATGTCCTTTGTACATACATGGGAAAATTTATATTACTAAATTTATAAAAAAAAAAAGTTTACTGAATTAGTGAAATAATTTAGCCACCTTTGCCGTCATTGTCATAAAGTTTACATAAAAAAAACAATTAATCTGGCAAAATACATATTTATACTCGATAAGAAAAAATAATTTTACATACTGTAAGTAATTCTAATACATCTACTTGGTTTTAAAAAAGAAATATAGTATATTAAATATTAAAAATAATTTTTTTTAGAAATGTGGGTAAAACATATTCTAGCCTAAACAGCCCCTCAAAATCTTTAAATATACAAATAGAAAAAGTACCGTAAGAATTTTTGCCGTTAGGAAAAAAAACAAAAACATAAAAAAACAGACGACCTGAATTTAGCGGATGTCAGAATTTGCTGAAAGATGCATCCCTACACGGATCCCTAAACATAACCCCGCTTTCGAATGTAACTATTAACTGATACAACGAAAATTAAAATTTGAACCCCCTACCACCCCTTGTCTATATGGATGGATTTATCGGTATCCTTGGAAACCCTCAATTATGAATATTTGCCGGGCCTTTAACAACCGTAAATTTAAAAAAATAAGTTACTCCAAAATTCGCTTTACGAGGAAATGGAACTAATGTCTTTGGTTTAATAACAAAATTAAATTCAGGGGCTTTAGCTTCCATTTCTGAAACATGGTATCACTGTGTAGCGGAAAAAACCATATTTTAAATCTATTAATTTATAATATATATATATATATATATATATATATATATATATATATATATATATATATGTATATATATATATATATATATATATATATATATATATATATATGTATGTATGTATATATATATATAGAGGGTCATCCCAAAAACGGGAATTTTTGTGCGTATTGCCAGACATGAGCAAGTGGCAACACTGCGAGACAGTGACCTTGAGCAAGAAAACATTTCGCCATTTTAGTAACGAGAATGAAATTCAGTTTCACAGCTGAGTGTTTTGCAGCAGTCAATGAGGAATCTCAACAGTAAACTTCAAGAATGCATTCGTACAGGAGGACGCCATCTACAGGACGTAATTTAAAAAAAATGAAAATTCCATCATTGTTTGTTAAATGGCATGTTTTAAGGATTCAATTACTATGAATTAAATATTTTTCTTACATCACTCTTGGTTTTATTGGATTGTTAAAAAGTTCCCATTTTTTTGGGTCACCCTGTATATATATATATATATATATATATATATATATATATATATATATATATATATATATATATATATATATATATGTGTGTGTGTGTGTGTGTGTGTGTGTGTGTGTGTGTGTGTGTGTGTGTGTGTCTGTGTGTGTCTTTTCAACCCATCTGTGGAATGAAGTTACTTCATTTCACACCGGATTTGAAAAGAGAGACGACCAATTTCATCATCTGCCGAAATGTCCTATTCCCCATATGAAGTGAAAGCATTTGTTTGATTATTAATTATTTCTCTGTGTAAATAAAATACATCGAGGACTTTTTGTGGATCAGTTCTAATATTTTTATATTACTTAAATACAACAGATTTTTACCTTACTACACACACACACACATATATATATATATATATATATATATATATATATATATATAATCATTTATTTAAATATTATAACATAAATATGTTATTAAATCACTACAAAAATAGCCATTTTGTTTCAACACTTCTGGTGTCTTATCAAGTGATATATATATATATATATATATATATATATATATATATACCTTACTATATATATATACAGATCTTTACCTTACTATATATATATATATATATATATATATATATATATATATATATATATATATATACAGATCTTTACCATACTATATATATATATATATATATATATAAATATATATATATATATAATATATATATATATATATATATATATATATAAATATATATATATATTTACCTTACTATATATATATATACAGATCTTTACCTTAATATATATATATATATATATATATATATATATATATATATATATAGCACTTTCGGATTACTTGTCGTCGGACCTGATAAGGCGATTTAAGCAATAAGATAATTGGTTTACATATTCTCAAAAGTCACATGGCATTTTTCTTACCCACTATTTTTCATTTATTCCGACCTGTAGAAGCCGAGCCCAACAGACGTCGGCAAGACGCGTCATTATATATATATATATATATATATATATATATATATATATATATATATATATATATGCATGAATGTATCGACGTATCAGCATTTAGAGATAAATATGTAGGCTCATATCAATATACGCACATGTTCGCAGATTTTCACCCGGAGGAAATGTAGCCTAAGTGCAAAATAGGGAAATCAGTGTAGATTGTTTTGTGCGCGAGGGGGGACAATTATGATGAGCTTGCTTCACTTGAAATCATTTGAAATGCTATGTTTTACCTGAGCCCGAACACCATCTGTTGTTCCATTTGAGAGACACTGCTGCGTCTTCCTGGTACAAGAAGTTTAATCCGTCCCACCACTCAAAGAAGTCTGACCTCAGGGTCATTATTCGTTGGGAGAAAATGCAACAGATGTGTTTCAGGAGCGTGAACATGAATATTTATAGAGACCGTTTAGTAATAAATGTTTCTTGGCAAAATTTGTATGAAACTGTATTATTTAGAGGTTACACACACACATACACGCAGCCCCCCTATATATATATATATATATATATATATATATATATATGTATATATATATATATATATATATATATATATATAGGGGGGGCTGCATGTATGTTTATAAATATTTCAATAGTTAAAAAAATTCTTTAGATATATATATTAAAACCTTTTTAAACAAAATCTAAAATACTATCGTTAAATTTACGTTAAAAAATTCAAACATAGTTGCATACCACATCACATGACGTCCGCGTCTAACGACGAACGCTGTAAAGTGTAAACAAACTCCCAAATACAGTAATACAGTAATTCAATTAATTTCTGAGGAAGGACCGAGGTGGTCTGAAATATTAAATATATATAAAAACATATAAAAAAATACTTTCGCAAAAAAAACACCCAATTTTGTTTTCAGTTATTTTATCCATATATATATATATATATATATATATATATATATATATATATATATATATATATATATACATATATATATACACACACACATATATATATATATATATATATATATATATATATATATATATAAGGAAGAGGTTATAGTAGTTGCAGAGAGAGAAAAGTGTGTATAATAAAAAGAGAAAAACCGCAAATGTTTTTAGTTGTAATGTAGATTTGAAAAAAAATAATGCATTATTTTCCATAATTTTACTACACGTGTTTCCGGTCTCGCGACCATCATCAGGCAAAGAGTGGAGATTTCCACATATTATTAAAAATAATTCATTTTTTTCTTTATATTTTTGGATGTTAATTAGTCTCGATATGAGACGTTTTCTTTTTTTGTGTTAGTGATCCAAACGTCTTTTTGAACTGGCAGGGAAAAGTTCTGCGTGAAAGATTATAAAACAATTAAGATTAGTTCGAGAAATGACGGAGTAGTTATTGGCATTCTTATCTTTAAATGACCCCTGTGTGCTCTTAGATCTATTTCCATTTTCGTCTACTTTTATATATATATATATATATATATATATATATATATATATATATAATGATGTGTGGTACACGTTTCTCCGAATAACCGTCTGCACATGTGTGTTTATTCAACGTTAACAGTGCCTACCTTTGCTTTATACTGCACCAATACTGAGCGGACCTTAGTTACAGTTTTTGGGAGAGACCGCATCTTTTAGTGTGATCCGCAGTGTTGACAAGACTACTACGCTCAAACACTTGATCAAGATGACTTCTGACTTCGTACAAGCATCAAGGCCAGCGTGTACTACCTTCGAACACACCGACCAAGAGGGCTAAAGCCCGACTGGGCGCCCCGGGAAGTGTTTTGTGACCTTCGCTATCTTATCAACGTTTCCTTTTTCTTACCTATATTTATATACGTGGTAAATTAATCTAAACACAACTGACTGTTAGAGGTTGAAAACATTTCGTGTATTTTTGACGTCATTCTGGAGTCTATATTTTACTTCCAAATCTGTGGTCTTCTTTTGCGCATATTAAATCTCGAAAAAAAAGTACACGAGATAAAATTTAATCCATAATGTTGAATATATTAAAATTATAGGACTTTTTAACAGGAAAAGTCTCAGTTATCGTTAACCCTTTGAGCCCTAACAACCGCTTTACCATAGGCATAGAAAAATGTAGTAATGCCCAGTCACCGGTTGAACAGTGGCAAAGAAAAATGACTTAATGCCCAGTCACCGGTTAAACGATGCGTAAACACTTGTAACTATTTTTATATCTACCACAAAACACTACATACCAATTATTTGCGAATTTGGACTCAGGAGCTCATGTAGATGGGTTAAAATTGTTCAGTAACATAGGGCTCAAAGGGTTACAAATTGCCGCAAACATTGTTGATATATTTAAGATGGTATCATCTATTAAGGGCATGTCTATAAATTGTATTTAGATACATTGTATTTATTTTCAATTTTTCTAGTTGAATTGTTCACCTATATTGTATGTGATCCATTATTGTAGATAATTAGGTTACAATCAAATTTGTATTTTATATGTAGACTACGTTATGAAAATCGAGATGTAGTAGAGAGTGTGTGTGTGTGGGGGGGGTTCTGTTTTCATAAATATCCATAATGTTAAATATATAAAAATTATTCGAATTTTTAACAAGAAAAATATCAGTTGTCGGTAACCCTTTGAGCCCTAACAACACCTTTACCTGTGGTAGAGGAATATTACATAATGCCGAGCCACTGGTTGAACAATGGTAGAGAAATATGACTTAATATCTACAGTGAACCATTACATATCAATCATTTGCGAATTTTGACTCAGGAGCTCAGGCACATCGGTTAAATTTGTTCAGGAACGCAGGGATCAAATGTTAAAAATTAACGCAAAGCATCGCTGATTTGTTTAATATGGAATGATCTATTATGACAGGTCTCTAATTTGTATTTTCAGATATATTGTATAGAGAAGAACATGACCAAACACTGTGTGTACGGCATCCCGTGCAGCTGCGGAAAGAAATATAAAGGGGAGACAGGCCGCCCCACTTAACGTAAGGCTTCAAGGACACCAAAAATCTGTAACACAAAGGGAAGTGGAAAAATCAGGGGTGGTTGACCACATATGGAGAAAAAAAGGGAGATCACCGCCCTCTGTGGGATCAGGTTGAAATCATAGACAAAGAACATCATTGAAAAATTCGTAAACTTAAGGAATCAGCACATATGCTAGGCCACAATAAACTCCTCCTGAGCCGACCAAGCATAGAAATGAATACAATATGCGAACCAGTAATAAGGAGTGCCAAAGAAAAGCCATAATAACAATGAAAATTGCAATATGAGCTCTGGTGAAAAACATGAAATGATAACAGCAAAAATTGCATTATGAGCACTGGCAAAAAAATGGTTGCTTAAGACATTAAGTTTATAATACCCAGAAATTCATCAAGGACACATGGCACAGTGAATAAAGGCGTTAGTTAGATCCAGTGACAGGACTCAATGAGTGTGAGTTCAATACCTGGTTAAGGCAGTGGAAATCTTGAAGAGGTGAATTAACAGGCGATAAATTATAACTGAAATCTATTAGACATGGCACGTCGAACTAGAACAGTCTATCCCAGCGAACGAAATAAAGGGTTCAGTTCGATATTCCAACCACATGAAGAAGGTCGGAGTGTACAACGGCCGAAACGTTGTGATACATATGGCAACAAAGAAGAGGACAATAGTCCGAATAATGTAAATAGTGTACATAATACCTCATCCCAGAAATATAGACAGATACATTGTATTTATTTTTAATTTTTCGAGTTGAATTGTTCATTTATATTTCATGTGACCCATTATTTTACATAAATAGGTTAGAATAAAATTTGAGTTTTATATGAATAACCACCTTATGAAGATTGGCGTGTAGTCAAGTGGGGGTCCCGTATCATAGCTTCGAGGGTGGGGGGAACGAGACCATTTCACTGGCCCTGATGCGCACAACAATGAATGGAATGCCAGATTCTACAACGTATTACTCATTTTTACTCAGAAGTTGGTGGACATTTTGTCGCAGGTTGGGACCGCCACTCTAGGCGGATAACATCAATAAGTCACCTTCCTTCCAAATCGAGCATGGTAAGATTCGAACTCGGGTCGTATTGTTCTAACCAGTCGGCTATGTATCCACACACACACACACACACACACACACACACACACACACACACACACACACACACACACACACACACAATAATAATATTTTTATTATTATAGATTAGAATAAAAACATTTTACATCGCTACACCAAAGCTTTCATGTTTCGGAACAAACTTTGTACTTCATCAGGCGATGGTAGATAACTTGTGATAAAAACTGTAGATTTTTTATTCCATCTGTTCTTTCTCTTATTTGTACACACACACACATATATACATATACATATATATATATATATATATATATATATATATATATATATATATATATATATATATATATATATATATATAATATATATATATATATAAGTGTGTGTGAGTGTGTATTTTTTTATAAATATGTTATAAAATTAATACAAAAATAGCCATTTTGTTTCAACACTTCTGGTATCTTATCAAGTGAACACCATCATTTGATAAGACAACAGAAGTGTTGAAACAAAATGGCTATAGTTGTCGTGATTTTATAAGATTTTTGTGTTATAATTTTCGAATAAATTATATTCGCTCTACTCTGTATTGAGCGCTCTTTTAAGAATTGTATTTTTTGGTTATTGGAATTTATTCCTTATACACCAATCCTATATATATATATATATATATATATATATATATATATATATATATATATATATATATATATATGTATGTATATATATATATCGTCTCGAAAGTATTTTCAGTATAACGAGAAACGTTTTTCTGGCATTCATGAAACTTGGCAAAATATATGAAGTGTCCTTATTACAGTTCTTTAGGCAGGGATTCTCCGGTCGGTAATACGTGTTCCTTAAATGTTTAATCCCCATTAAGCAAGCAAACAGTTCTCTGAATTGCTGTACTGTAAATTCTCTTAAAACATCTCGTCACCAATGTTTGTCAACAACCGTAGCGTCCAGAATTGTCACATTGTCGCATAGATCTTTTTTTCCAAAAGCGATAATTGTCTCTGAAATAACACGAACAACAGGAAAGTGAAAAAGACACCTGATGTCAATCAAGAAATAGGCTGTGTAGATAGTTTTGAACAATCAAACGGAAGGTAAAATATGTGTACATATTCAAGCTGGACTATTTTAAAATGACAATCGCGCACGCTTAGTCAACATTTTTGTTAATATTAATTGACTAGATAACTTCTCGACTAAACTCATATATATATATTTATATATATACAGCGGTTGGACAAAAGAATTGAAACACTTGTTAACTTCAAAGAAAATTTATTTAATATGGAATTGGTCCTCCCTTAGCCTCACAGACAGCTTTAATACGTCTAGGAATGGAATCATACAGCTTCCTGACTTCATCCAGAGGAATTTTCAGCCATTCTTCCATTAACACCTGCTCTAAGACACGATGGTGGAGGATAGCGGCTCCTAACCTGTCGCTCCAAAATGCACCACAAATGTTCAATAATATTGATATCTGGATATTGGGGAGGCCACTCCATGTTTCTAGCTCACTTTCATGCTCTTCATACCAATTCTTAAACACTCGAGCGGTATGTAGTGGAGCATTATCGTCTTGGAAGTTGCAGTCGCCATCAGGGAATAAAGTCTTGGCCATTGGATGATCTCCCGAAATGTTCAGGTAATTTTGCTGTTGATTTTTCCATGCAGGACAACTGTTGGACCGAAAATTTTCCATGATATGCCGGCCCAAAATTTTCGAAAATTCCTCTGGATGAAGTCAGGAAGCTGTATTATTCCATTCCTTTTTCTTAACCGTCGGGGGTCCAAGAACGACGGTTAAGAAAAAGCAAAATAAAAAAATAAAAAAATAAATAAAATAAAAAAAAAATTTAAAAAAATTAAAAATAAAAGTTACATATACATACACAAGAAAGACAAAATCTAGGGTAGAGTGGGTTCATACTTAGTCGGACAGAGAAAATGTTCGCTTGACGACTACGTTTCACAAGACACTAGCGAAAATTTAAGGCTTACTTATTCCATGCCAAGCAGCAAGTTATAATGAACGCAGTGCTGGGGAGAGGGGATTCATCGACCCATCCAACCCCAACAGTGGGCTTGGCTAGCGTGCTATTAATGGAGAATATAGCATAAAAATACGGTCAGAATTCCATGTCGATTTAATATTTCAACGAAGCAAGCAGAGAAAAGGCCAACTAGGAATTGGAAATTAGTGACGAAATACAAACAAATTCTCAAACATTGTCCATTCTTTAGATTCAAAAACGGATTTCGGCGAAAATGTAATATTACCAGTTAGGTTAGAATAGTTAGTGCTAAAATAAGATATGTACGGGGTCCTAGAACGACGGTTAAGAAAAGGCAAAAGCAAAAATAAAATAAAATAAAATAAAACAAAAAAAAATGAAAAATAAAAGTTACATATATATACACAAGAAAGACAGAATCTAGGGTAGAGTGGGTTCATTATATATATATATAAGCATAAACATATATATATATGTTTTGTTTGATCATATATATATGTATACACATACATATATATGTATGTACATATCGATATAAATATATATATATATATATATATATATATGCATGATTATAAGAAACCAAATATATATATATATATATATATATATATATATATATATATATATATATATATATATATATATATATATATATATATATAACCGTAAAATCACGTATACAAGAGTAAGCCATTTTCCCTTGCAGGTGTGGTATTTTGAAACTATTTCTTACGGCTGCACATGTTCTTGGGCCGGACAATGTATTGACGCTTGTCACATCCCTGCTGAGTTTAAACGAACAACGCATGCGCACACACATTTCACTCATCCGCTATACATGCAATGCCTTTTAAGAACGTTCCCAATTTCACACGATTTGTTCTACACTTTTTTCTTTTTGCCTTGCACTCAAAATCCTTGACGCTTTTAATAGCAGTTGTAACAGCAACAACAACAGGAAATAGTCGTCTTCAAAATTAACGACCATTTTACATGGCTCGTCTCCCTCATTTAAATATATCGGGCTTTTTATCCATATTTTAACACAATTTAACACCTCCTGCCATACTTGTTGATTATAAAACATTTCTTTTATTATTTTACTTACATTTATTTTCATTATTTATAATCATAATGTAAATATATTTGTGTGTACACACACACACACAAATATATATATATATATATATATATATATATATATATATATATATATATATATATATAAATAAGTTATAAAAATTACATGTGAATATATATATGTACATGTAATTTTTATAAACTTATTAATTATATATTTATGTGCGTGTATATATGTATATATATATATATATATTTTTATATATATATATATATATAAAATAAGTTATAAAATTACATGTGAATATATATATGTACATGTAATTTTAATAAACTTATTAATTATATATTTATGTGCGTGTATATATATATATATATATATATATATTTATATCAAAAATAAGTTATAAAAATTACATGTGAATATATACGTATGTACATGTAATTTTAATAAACTTAGTAATTATATATTTATGGGCATGTATATATATATATATATATATATATATATATGTATATATATATATATATATATATATATATATATATATATACATATATACACGCACATAAATAAATTAAAATTTAAAGAAATATTCAACATTTTTAGCAAAAATTATATATATATATATATATATATATATATATGTATTTATATATGATGTTTGTATATATATATAATTATATTATATATATTATATATAATATATATATATATATATAATTATATAAATCTACGTTTATCCAGATGTAGATTCATTATATTTATATATAATTATAAAATATATATATATATAATATATATATATTATATTTCATAATATATATATATATATATATATATATATATATATAGTTATATACTTTTACATATATCAATACGTAGACTCAACATATACATATATGTGTGTGTATATATTTTTATATGTATACAATTATATAATATATATATATATATCACATATTTTATAATATATATATAATTATATAATTATACTTATATCAATAGTTAAATTCATTATATATATATATATATATATATATATGTTTTATTGACAATATTATTATTATTTTTTTGATTTTCATCTTTCCGATTTCAGTAACTATCCATTTAATCTCTCTCTGTTTCTCTCTGTCTCACTGTCTCTCTTATATATATATATATATATACAGGTGTTGGACAACATGGAAATTCCACTAAGAACTTTAACTAAAACTTCGTAAATGCAGGTTATATCTATTTTAAATCCGTTTATTTATCTAATTTAGTGTCTTTGTCTTATTTATTTTTAGAATTTAGTAAAATTTAAGCTAAATGCGTGACCTCTTCGAGTTCAAAAAAGGGCAAATTGTTGGAGCTCGCATGGCAGGAGCCTCGATCACTAAGGTTGCTGAACTGCTTGGTTTTTCAAGAGCTACCATATCAAGAACTATGACGCAATTTGAGAAACAGGGCAAAACCTCTGGAAACCGTAGCAATTCCGACCGGACTTGCAAACTTACTGACAGGGACTGACGTGCATTGAGACGCAATGTCTCAAAAAATCATCGGACTACTGCGGCCAAAGTGACTACTGAGTTCAATAACCATCTGAATAGTCCAGTTTCTACTAAAACTGTTCGTTGTGAACTCCATAAGGCTACATATAATGGAAGAGCAGCCGTAAGCAAGTCATATTCTCAGATGTGTCCAGTTTTTCTCTTTTCCCAACTTCGGGGCGAGTTTATGTTTGGAGGTAGCCCAAATAAGCTTACAGCCCTAACTGCCTTCTTCCAACAGCGAAGCGTGGAGGTGGATCAGTGATAGTTTGGGCCATTGCATGGAGTATTGCTACCATATATGGTCTGGAGACCCTGCTGTTTGCCTCAGGGTTCTTGATAAGATCCAGAGACTGATATGCAATGTGATTGGCCGTGATCTGTCATCTCGTCTGGAGTCGCTCTCTCACAGACGCGATGTTGCCTCGCTCTGTCTTTTTTACAAAAACTTTCACGGTAATTGCCCCGAGGAGCTGCTTTCGCTTGTCCCTAGGCCTCATGAATTTAAACGTCCTACGAGGCTGGCATCCCGTTCCCACCCCTTCACTGTTGAAACTGTTAGATGTAGACGTCTCTTCTACTCCAATAGCTTCATGTCTCGCACATCTCGGAACTCCCTTCCCTATTCCTGTTTCCCTGACAAATACAATCTCCAACTATTTAAGTGTAACGTCAATCGACATCTCCAGTTGCCTTGATCTATCCAATTCCCTTCTCCACATCCTTTCACCTTTCATTCCTATCTGCTCTCCCTCCAAATCTTCTGTAACCCCCTTGCCTTGATCGATCCACTGTCTTTCTCTTTCTCCACATCCTCTCCTTTACCACTCCTATCTGCTCTTCCTCCAACCCTTCTATAAGCCCTTGCGTGATAGTGGCCTCCAGCCTTGCTTGGGGTGATAC
>OZ038508.1:12698683-12731183 GCA_964036315.1 Acanthosepion esculentum | reverse complement strand
AAGGAAGAAGGAAAATAACCATTAACCTAACTGAAAGAAAGAAAGAAAGACAGAAAGAAAGAAAGAAAGAAAGAAAGAAAGAAAGAAAGAGAGAGCCATTAACATAGATGGAAAGGGAGAAAGGAAGAAGGAAAATAACCATTAACCTAACTGAAAGAAAGAAAGAAAGACAGAAAGAAAGAAAGAAAGAAAGAAAGAAAGAGAGAGAGAGCCATTAAGATAGATGGAAAGGGAGAAAGGAAGAAAGAAAATAAACATTAACCTAACTGGATGAAAGAAAGAAAGAAAGAAAGAAAGAAAGAAAGAAAGAAAGAAAGAAACAAACAAACAAACAAAGAAAGCGAAAAAGAAGGAGAACAACCATTAACCTAGTTGGAAGGTAGATGAATAATCATTAAATTAAACGAAAGAAAGAAAGAAATAGAACAACCATTTAGTTGGAAAGAAAGAAAGAAAGAAAGAAACCATGAACTTAGTTGCAAAAGGAGAAAAAGAAGAACAACTATTAACCTAACTGGAAGAAAGACAGCACGAAAGATACAAAGAGATGAAGAAAGAGAAAGAAGAAGGACAATCATTAATCTAATTGAAAGAAACAAATAAAGAAAGAGAACAACAGTTAACCTAGTTAAAAAGAGGAAATAAATGAAGAAGGAAAAAAAAGAAAGAAAGAAAGTGAGAAAGCAAGAAATAAAGAATGAAAGCAAGAAAAAAGAATATCTCTTTCTGAGAAAAAAAAAACTTCCAGAAGAAAAGAATGTCAGAAATGAAGAATGTGTAATGAAAGAGATTTAAATCCAGAAAGAAAGCGAATAGAATTCTGATAGAATATGAAAAAAGAAGAAAAATCGTAATCGATAAAAAAAAATAAGAAGAAAGGGAAAAGAAATATGTAAGAATATAATCGCCAAAATAAAAGAAAATATACAATCAGGAATATTAGGAATGAATGCAGAAAGAAAAATAAAGTAATAAAAAGGAAAAAAATAGAAGAAAGAAGCTGACGGAATAAAAAAAAAGAGGGAAAATATGATCTGAAATAAAAATGACGTCAACAAAATGGAAGAAGATAACGAATTACCTAAATCATTGAGGCAGAAAGAAAGAAGAAAAAAAACAACAACAAAGAAATATTGGAAGCTTGCAGATTCAGAACGCACAAAAAGCACCGGAAGAGGTGAAAACTGAGAATTATGGGACGATATTTATGGATGCACAATCCGCGCAGAAATCTGTCAGAGGCGTCATCATATTTGTTACATATTGAATACACAAATCGCTCTGAATTTTCTATTTATACGCCCCAGTCTCCCGATGCTTTTCGCTATGCTTGCTGGCGGCGGTGACGAGATTCAGCTGAAGCATAGTGCCGGGAGAGATAGATGCAGTCTCGCGGTAGGTATAAAGTACACGTGGGAAAAGAAAGACTTACACGAAGAGAAATGGGACTTCATACTAGCAAGCATCAACACGCATACACTTATGAACAAATACATACGCTAATATTTCATACGGTACAGTTATTTGCAAAGACACGTTGAGGTATTAAACGAAATGTCCCGCAATGTGAAACGAACTTCTGATAGTAGTGTTACGAATAATCAAGCGTGGTCTCCCCTTGTTTTGTTACTCTTCTCTTTGAGAGAGCTATTTCTGTTTATTGGGACTATAAAAGGACACTATATGCGAACCTTTAATTCGCATTTGAATAAAGCTTAAAGGCTACACATGCGTACTTTTGTCATTACAAGTAGTAACGATTTGAGAGACTAATTTGCTAAACACTGCTCCACAGGTAGTTTCTCCTCTAAATATTGCCCGTCATTCGGGCCTGGAATATGTTGTCTCCCGCGGAGGAGCAAGGCAAACAGAAGAATAAACCCGAATAATGTTTACCAACAGACTCATGTATCAACTTGACCGATGTTTATTTATAGACGCAAGTAGAACTTCGACCAATGTCGAATTGTAAATTAAAATATTAGCCAGCTCAAAAACATTGATATGGGATCATATTTAGTCTTTATGGCCACGGTGTTGTAGGTAGCGTAGAAAGAATTCATTTGCGTGTCTGTATTTCAAAACGACGTTTGATCATATTTGTGGTGACGTTTCGTTAGATCCAAGGAAACTGAGCAGATATGTAATATATTTCGACAGTCTCAGAAAGATTTGCGTTTCTAAGCCTGTGATCAACTTCGTCTGATCATCGTCGCAATTCGTGGTCGAGATGGTCTGAAGCAAATCGGATTTAATGACGATGTACCCTACTCAGGTTCAAATCCAGTCTGAGAGTGCATATTTTACTTTAATAAGATTTCTCGAATATGCAGGACGGTAAAACAAATTAAATAAACGGAGCATCTACACATACGAGTATGCACTAAAAATAAAGTTTTTATTTATATATATATATATATATATATATATATATATATATATATATAAAATTTAATAAACTTCCTTAATAGTTAAATATCAAGTTTATCCCGACATCGACGTTTCTTTGCAAAATTTCGAGACTTCATGGGTTTTAAACGGTATTTCCATTTGTATTTTCAATTTTTAAGTTAACATATATATATATATATATATATATATATATATATATATATATATATATAATTTAAAGAAAAGCAGACCACTTTAAGGCTCCATTAGTTATAATTTATTTCACAAGAGAATTTTATTTTTCTCTGGATCTTCAAGATTCATTTTAAAAAGTTGAAAAAAATAATAATATAAATATGAATAACGATGAAAGGAAAACTTTTTTTGGCACACCGTTTCGTCTTCTCATGGACTTTATTAAGGCAAAAGTAAGGATATTCTTCAATAAGTATGTATAGAAATATAAATGTTCTTAGTTTTGCATAATTTTAAATTTAAGAACGCTGTAATTTAATGTCTAATAAAAAAAAGAGAGGAAATGTTGTTGTTGAACTTTTTATGTGATTATTATATATCTTACTTTAGATTGTGGAAATAAATTATGAATTTATTTTAAATAATAGAAAGTTTGGAATTTAACGGTTTTCTTGTAATTTTCAATAATTTTTATGGTCATGCACTTTGCCTCAGTAAAGAGGCATTTCATTTAGGAAAGAAGATATTTGATAAAGTCCACGGCATCTCTCTCTCTCTCTCTCTCTCTCTCTCTCTCTATCTATCTATCTATCTATCTATCTATATATATATATATACATATATATATATATATATATATATATATATATATATATATATATATATATATATATATATATATATATATATATATATATAAAGGAAGAACAGTAAGATATAATATCCGGTGTTCTTATAGATATTTTTATTTTTACACAATAGTGCTCAATGCAAATTTACAGAGCATTAATATTATAAATTAATTGATTGAAAATATAGTTTTTTCGATACACAGTGATAAACATGTTTCAAAAATGGAAGCTAAAGCCTTTGAATTTAATTTTGTTATTAAATTAAAGACATTAGTTCCATTTCCTCGTCAAGCGAATTTTGGAGTTAGGAAAACCATTGTTAACTAGTGTCTGTTTTGCATTGTTGAGTTCTTTAAGATAAAGTAGACAAGAGGATGAATTCTCGTGTGATCTCTTTAGGAAGATTTTTATAACTGCTATTTTGTATCTGAGTGGGCATTCACACTTCAGGTAGCAAAAGTTTCTGTTACTGTTGTTTTTTTATACAACGATGTAGTGAAAGTATTATCACTGTGTTCTACGAGAATGTAGAATTGTAGTTTATTTTTTTGTCTTACTTCGTAGGTAAAGTTAATGACAATTTTTTTTTCAAATGTTTTTTTGTCTTCGCTAAAATAAAAATATTATCGACAAAGCGCACATATATATATATATATATATATATATATATATATATATATATGTGTGTGTGTGTGTGTGTATGTATATATATATATATATATATATGCAAGTGATATATATATATATGTGTGTGTGTGTATGTGTGTGTGCATGTGTGTGTAGTGTTTGAAAACAGTAGAATTTTATATAAATCACAATATTCATGTAGGTGTGTGAATAATATATTCTTTTTCTTATATATATGAGAGTACTTTATTTGATTATTTATCCATTTGCAGCCACTTTCACGCTGAAAATGGGCCTTTTTGTGGGCGGGTCGTTTCTTTTGTCTATTAGTCCATCTATGGTCGAAAAATCTCAACATCATAGTATTCAAGAATGATTAATTAGTAAAAATAAATTAAATTATTTCGAACAGTCCCCACGCACATGCGTCAACTTTGCAAAACTTTAAAAAGAACAATAGAGCTAATATATATATCATCAAAATATATTCTATCTATCTATCTATCTATCTATCTATCTATCTATCTATCTATCTATCTATCCATATATATATATATATATATATATATATATATATATATATATATATATATATATGTAAAAGGCAGGATGTGTGTGTGTAACGAATGCACGGCCGAAATTTTCGACGGATTTGCACCAAAATTTACATGCATATGTTCCAAGTTAGCGGATAGACCAAGACCGACTTTAAATTTCCCAACTCCAATCGATAGTGGAAATAATCGATTTTTCATGCTTCTACGGCAGTTTTAATGTAGTTTGCGGCCATTTTATACTGGCCAGAGTGAGAGCCTATAGCTCGCTGCCACGAATAGGCAGGAAGATTATATTGGCCAGCGTGAGAGCCAACAGCTGACTGACACGAATGTTAACTAGCATGCTAGCATGCAAAAAAAATCAATAGCTACATTCGTCACAAGTGGGAAAAATTTAAATCTGCATGGCACTTTACTCCAATTGCCTCATTTGCTTGCTTAAACTCAACGTTGATTCTGATTCCGCAGAACTGGGTTGGGTGTGAAAAAGTATTTGTTGTTAACATTCTTTTTTCATTCGGGTTTTTCCAGTTACGAGTCCTTTTTTAAAGCTGATCGTTTTGTGTTCATTTTATTTAGTTCTTTTTTCGTACCAGATTTAATGTTTAGTATAGAGCTTACACAAAATTCGCAGTGTGAGGCAAGAAGTAAGGCATGTAGCAACATCAGCACGGCAAAGGGCACTCCTTTAAAGGCAAGGAAGGGCAAAAATATTTTAAGTCAAGTGATAGCGATTGCTGTATGAGTCGTACAATTTTTGAATCTCGCACGGGCAACGCCGGGTCATGCTGCTAGTATATATATATATATATATATATAGTATTTTATATGCGTATTACTTAGTGAAAAGCGCTGAATATCAGTGATAGAGCTAACATATTCAGTTGTATGAATAAGAGTTTGTGACCCTTGGTTTCACGCTTTTGCAATTATCAGATAATGTCTGATGATCGCAAAAGCGTGATACCGAAGGTCACAAACTCATATCCATACAACTGAATATATATATATATATATATATATATATATATATATATATATATATATAGAGAGAGAGAGAGAGAGAGAGAGAGAGAGATAGATAGATAGATAGATAGATAGATAGATAGATATAAACAGACTGAGATAGATAGATAGATAGATAGATAGATAGATAGACAGACAGACAAAGATAACTGGTGGACGTTATCAAAGCAAATGTAAGGATTTTATTTTGCACTAAGTACTTATAGGCAAAAGCAAAAAATATTGTTAGTACTTCAAAATACGTGAATTTTTAAGTCACTCATAAAATATTTATGAGGTTAACTGAAAAGTTTCGTTAAAATATGGAGGATACTTAATACCGTAATTTCACGTCTGCTTGACGAAATTTAGCAAATGAAGTTGTTCATTATTTTTTAATGCAATTAATACTTAAATTATTTTAGTCTGTCATATTTATTATATATTTTAAATAACAGGAATTTGACTGTTTCCCTTTAATTTTTAAGCTTTTTTATAGCCAGGCATTTTAACCTGATAATTCCATCACAAACGCACGCACATACAAACACATACTCATATATATATATATATATATATATATATATATATATATATATATATATATATATATATATATATATATATATATGTACATATATCAATATTATTATAATATTTTTATTATGATAAATTGCAATAAAACCATTTTACATCACAACGCAAAAACTTTCATGTTTCGGAATTATAATATCTTAACCGAAATCCATGAAATGGCTGAATATTTTTGAAGTGACTGCAGGTGTCACTTCTCATTCTCATTCGAAATAAGGATAATTTAATCGACTACAAGTGCATGTACTGAGACAACAGAACCGTTTTCAAAAGTCAATTCAAGTATAATAGACATAATATCTTGGCTGTATGTTCCGGTTTGATATAGGTTGTTTATTTTTTGGAATGCATACAATAAAAAAATGATTTATTTGGGAAATTCGAAAACACATCATTACCTCTTTTGAAAGTTTTTCTGTGCAGCGATGTGAAATGTTTTTATTGCAATTTATTATAATAATAATTTACATTACTCGGACTATGATCCTCATCTTTGTTGCCATATTTATCACAACGCTTCGGCCGTTGTTCGCCTCGGTTCAGTTTGACATTCCAACCACCTGATGATGGCCGGAGCGTACAACGGCCGATACGTTGTCATAAATATGGCAACAAAGATGAGGATGATATTCCGAGCAATGTAAATAGTGTACATAATAACTCATCTCAGGAATATAGAGAGATTATAATAATATTTTATCTTTCTTTGTATTGAGTAATTTTTGTTAAAAAATAACAAATGCTATAACTCCATCTGTTATTTCTCTTATTATGGTACACACACACACACACACACACACACACACACACACACACACACACACACACACACACACATATATATATATATATAAATATATATAAAGAACAGTAAGATATAAAATCCGGTGTTCTTATAGATATTTTTATTTTTACACAATAGTGCTCAATGTAAATTTACAGAGCATTAATATTATAAATTAATTGATTTAAAATATGTTTTTTTCGCTACACAGTGATAACCATGTTTCAGAAATGGAAGCTAAAGCCTTTGAATTTAATTTTGTTATTAAACTAAAAACATTAGTTCCATTTCCTCATCAAGCGAATAGGAAATGGAACTAATGTTTTTAGTTTAATAACAAAATTAAATTCAAAGGCTTTAGCTTCCATTACTGAAACATGGTTATCACCGTGTAGCGGTAAAAACATATTTTAAATCAATTAATTTATAATATATATATATATTATTATTTTTTTTTTAATAAGAGATTATAATAAAAACATGTTGAAATCGCTACACAAAAGCTGTCATGTTTCAATACTATGATTGTACTACTTCATGTGATGGTAATTAACTTGTGAATAAATGATTGTTAAGGAAATTTAGAAGCCATCAGGATTGTCAACCCTACCAGGCCAGAAATTGCTAGAATTAGAAAGATCATCCTTTCCAGAGGCAAATAAAGTTTTTTAAATTTCCTTAAACATCATTTAATCCCAAGTTACTTAACATCACATGAGGAAGTATAATCATAGTATTGAAACATGAAAACCTTTGTGTAGCGATTTCAACATGTTTTTATTATAATCTCTCATAATAAAAATAATAATAATATACTGCTCTGCCTTGTATTGAAAGACGGCTGAAAAAAAAATTGTAATCATTGTGCAAATGATCTGCATATCCCAGCGCTTTCGGCTATTCTTTTAGCCATTATCAAGGATGATTTTTACTTTTTATTTTTAACAGAATGTATGGATATTTTTTTATTTATAGAATTATAGGAATGTATATTTTATTTTCCCACCACGTTCAGCACATTGTGGCCGTGTTCATATCTGATAGCATTGAGTTTTGGCTTTTTCTTTTTTTGTTGTTAATGATTCCTTTGGCTTTATTCTTTTCTTACATGTCGATCAGGCTATTATACTTATATCTTCTACTAGTATGTTTCGCGTGGAGTTTGGTAGGTTTGCATTAGGAGAATGTTTCCTCACTTTATGCCCAGAAAAGAAAGCGTTTATACGAAAACAAGAACAATTAAATAAAAAGCTTAGGCACAGTAACTTGGGTGTCCCATACAAAATATCTATCTATCTATCTATACATACATACATACATATATACATAGATACATATGTATGTACAGAGAGAGAGAGAGAGAGAGAGAGAGATAAATAGATAGATATGTAGATATATCTCTATATATATGTAGAGAGATAGATATCGTCCTCTCTCTTTCCTTCTCTCTCTCTCTCTCTCTCTCTCTATATATATATATATATATACATATATATATATATATATATATAGATAGATAGATATACGAATATGCATATGATTTATGTATCCATAGGTTATTTTGTGCACTATCTGATTGCAATGTCGATTTTAAGCTACAGCTAACCCTTCTTTGTTTAGACAGATAGGAACAGACTGAGATAGATAGATCTCCCCACTCTCTCTCTCTATATATATATATATAGAGAGAGAGATAGATAGATAGATAGATAGATAGATAGATAGATAGATAGATAGATAGATAGATAGATATACGAATATGCATATGATTTATGTATCCATACATATATATATATATATATATATATATATATATATATATATATATATATATATATATATATACAGAGATAGATAGATAGATACACATCTATGCATGTGTTTTATGTATCTATTGGCCATTTTGTGCAATCTCAGATTGCAATGTCGATTTTAAGATATAGCCGACCCTTCTTTGTTATTCTTTTTGCTCATATTTCTTTTCTCTCAGCGTCTATTTCGACCTCCCATTATATATTTGGTTCTTATTACCTTTTTACATATTTGCCTGTAAGTGCAACCACCTACGCTTGCATTTTTATAATTCGCTTCTACATCCGCCAACGCCATCGTCTTTCTTAACCCCGCCGCCGCCGCCGCAACTGATGCATGTACGTCGGCTTAACATTCTCGGAATGTTATTTTCATAATGGATACTTTCGTTCAATTTTTCAAGATGTCTACTTCAGTTTCGCGCCTTTCATTTCCAACGCATTGCCGATTAAGTTACAAAAAACTCAGTTTCTGCAATATTAAGTACGAATGATTATGCAGTATTTTCATTAGAATTGCCAATAAATCAATAAAATACAAATCCAGCAGAAAATATACCATAAGCAATAAAAGAAGAAAAAAAATACCAACATTAAAGCCCTGATTTTTTAATTTTTTTAAAAGGTGATTTGATTTAAAATCATTATAACTTCTGATAACCCTTGATAGAATGTACAGTTAGTGTAACGGCTGACAACTCGGAAAGAAAAATCAGTCAACCGATTTCGAATTCTGGTTGCATTCACTTTCGCACAAACACCAACTTGCGAAAAATGTATGAATCCATATTTAGGTTAAATATCAGGACCGACTGGCAACGAGAAATAAAGACAAATAAAACTCTGAGCGATGGGCTCCGTCAGATTATCTTACCCGACATACGCCTCTGCTGCTATGGCTGTTGTACCAGCTGTATTCCTACTGCCCCAGGTATTCGTATGGGTATGATGATAAACTACATCCGGCAGCAAAGACTTTGATCGGGAGATCGGAGGTGTTGAGGAACGCGGAATCACCTCTTAATTTCTGTTGTTCCCAAGCCCAACATGATCCGGAGTGGTAACATCTATTAGGGTCCCTGTTATGGGAAAATAGTGAACCCGCTAACAGAAACAAAACGCTATTATAATTATTAACAATACATTTTATAGCAAAATGACAAATAATACATTTATTCTGTAGCTGAAAGCATACAGTTGCGTTCAAAATACTGACATTTCTCTATTAAACAAGCCATAAACATTGATATGCCAATAATCAACTACATAAGTAATATAAAAGACCTCTTTCATATCATAAATCCAGATAATATTCTATAGTTTCTTAGAGAATTCAAACTGTATTTCAAAATATAACCAAAAGAAGTACAACATAAAACACATATCACCACCTCTTATAATTACATCCATACAAACATGTATATACACAAAAACTGAGTATCATTTACCATGTATTCAAATGTGAAAGCAGAATAACATATATCTGTATCAATACATGGCATTCTGTTAGTGTGTCGGTGTGTCTGTGTGTTTGTCACCTTGTGACCTCATCCTGAGCAAACCGTTCGTCCGATTGGCATGAAAATTCACACCCAGATCGGAAATGTACAGCATTCGTACTTGACGTCTTCGGATTTTTCGATTGTTCCTCTGATTTTGGAAAAAAAATCGATAAAATTGATATGGGGTCGAATATTGATTCGAAAAAAATGAATCAGTTTTTCAGTGATAGTTTTCACAAATTACAAGTGATATCCACCAAACTCACGTTGAGCAATGTCCTTACTTATAGTTTTGAGGTGCTGTTCTTTGTTTTTAAAAATTGATATCAGTTATCAGAAAAAATCGATAAAATCGACCAGTTTGGGACATCCGATTCAATTCCAATGTAGCTGATTTTTGGCTCTGTTTTTCGCAAACTGCAAGGAATTTTCACGAAAATCATGTTGAGCATTAGTTTTATCAACAGTTATTAGTTGCTGACCTTTTTGTTTAATATCGGTATCAATTATTGGAAAAAATCGATAATATCATGCCACTTTTGACTTCCAATTCAAATCCAGTCAAGCTGATTTTTGGCTATATTTTTTGAAAATGGCGAATAATTTCCAACAAAATTACGTTGAGCATTGTTTTTATCAACAATTATAAGGTGCTGACATTTATTTTCAATATCAATATCAATTATTGGAAAAAATCGATACAATCTATCACTTTGGGACATCCGATTCAAGTCCAGTCAAGCTAATTTTTGGCTATATTTTTCGCAAATGGCGAAGAATTTTCAGCAAAATTCCCGTTGAGAATAGTATTTACCGGCGGCATTGAGGTGCCGACTTTCATTTTCAATATCGGTTTCAATTATCGGATAAAAAACTTTTGACTTCCCATTCAAATCGAGTTTACCTGAATTTGGCGAAGTTTTTCGCAACTTGCATGGGATTTTGATTAACTTTATCGGCTTTAGTCGTGACAATTAAAAACTTATGCCCTGTGAGCTCCTTTGTGACCAACTAATACCTGAGTGAAGTCGATACAATCATTTCTTAATCGGAATTTGCGAATACACCAATCAAACGTATGTTCAACTGAGACGTCTACACTACGGATTCTACAGTTGATTGTTATTCACACACGCGTGCCCATGCTTCACATACTGGTATCTCATTGGCTGACTGTAGTACGCGGTCGCTGATTGGTGTTCGAGACCCTAGGACGTTCGCTGATTAGCACAACCGATTGGCCAGTAATACTTCGCATTTAAAACCAGCTGTGCACAGTTGTCGGACGAAGGTCTCACTTCTGTTCCTGTTACACCGCCATCGGTTGATATGATAGGCTCCTTCAACTGATCATTTCTCCTACCGCAAGTTGTTTCTTACGTTTTTGTTTTCCGTTTGTCTGTTTAACTACATTTTTCCAACTACCATAAACAATTTATTCAGATGTTTTACTTAAATACCTGTCTTCCCGATTCTGGTTCACGCTTTGCGATACTAAGTTAGACTTTGTACTGGAATTGAGCAACCCTAATCAACCACTACTAGCATCACTTTTCCCTATGCCGCCAAAAAGGAGGGTACATCTTAGCCTTCGAGGGAGTCCAAGACAGAGATGCAGCGAGCAACTCGCAATGCCCGCAACGCTGCAGCGACTTCTGCTCCCAGAAACTCCGAGGGCCCACAGACAAGAGCAAACAGACTTTCAAGGGCTGCCAAAAACATGGCCGCTGTGCGCTTATCCCAAACTCCCCAAGCTCGCCAATACGCCTCGACGGCGACATTCAGCGCCTTGCGGCCGTCCGTGCTGTTACCTGTCCCAGTAGCTCTTTTTGGTCTTCCTTGGCTTTCAATTACAACCCCAGCATTTACTTAACTACGCTTGACGACATCAATGTAGTGTCCATGACCTGCGTTTGCCAATACCTCAACGCCCGCAAATGGGCCGGGGAGCCTGCCGGTCTGTGCTGCTCCTCCGGCAAAGTTCGACTGCCTCCTCTGCATGAACCACTAACTTCGAAATGAAGCCATCCCCGCGATGGCTACCACTTCGGCATTCCCCTTCATACTCCGGGTGGCCAACCTACAACGTCTTCCAAAGCCTTATCGTGCAAATCCTTCTACTCATACTGTTTCATGGTTAGGGATGGAGACTTCAACCTGCATCATATATGCAGCGAGCTTTTCCACCAGTTTGCGGTTGACATGGCCGCTAAGATGGAATCGGAGAGGCTTTGTTTTATACGGAATAATCAGAAACAGCTGCGCTCAGACTCCTACGTGCACTTACGGGACAGCCTTCGAAATGAAGCAATCCCCGCGACCTAGGGAAGCTGTGCATTCTGCCCTCGACCTACACTGGGGTGTGGGTTACATGCATGAACACACGCAGGACGCTATGACATACGTTAGGCAATATGGGCGGCCAGACTTATTTATAACGTTTACCTACAAACCCCAAATGGGTTGAGATAACGCGTGAACCCCTACTCGGACAGGATTACACTCACAAACATGACATTACCGCCCGTGTATTCCGCTTAAACCTGGGAATACTTATGGACAATAGTGAAGTGGCGAGTCCTATAGTGAAAACGCAACCATTATTTTACATTGCCAGAATTAAAAATCTTGACTGATTATGAACGGGTGGCAGTCTTCGGGTAAGCACGGAGCAGCAACACAGCAGCCACCTATTACAACCGGTTGCCCTTGAGCTCAATGATTTTGCTACCAGTGAGATTCCCGGCCTATCAGTGACCTCAACAACTGCGGATACGTGCGTAAGTTCAATAATTCAAACCCCAAAGCAATTTAACTACATAAAACCCCGAGCAACGCCGGGCTTTACTGCTAGTCATATATATATCACTTCAAAGCGGCCAAGAAAATTAGATTTTGGCATTAAATGACCCATAAACGAGTTGATATGCCGTTAAATAAATCAAACAATTGCATCGGATTCGTGGCGATAATCTTGGAGTTTTTGATACAGCTTAGCATTTTAAGGTTTCAAAAGATTTCGACAGTGAAGTAGCGATATATTTTATTATTTTTGTAATGCCCGTTTGGAGGTGAGACTTTGTAAATCACAGATAACATAATAGTAACGCCTTCTAACAATCCACTGACATTGGTAATTCCCATATATATATATATATATATATATATATATATATATATATATATATATATATATATATATATATATATATATATATATATATATATATATATATATATATATATATATATGCTAATTCTCATATATACATATGTTTTTCTTTAAACGTCAATTGATCTAATTATTCCAAGATGAGGTCGACTGTCTTTGCTATCTGGCGATCCGTGTTCAAACCCAAGTGTCGGCAGCGACACTTTATTCCTATATGACAATTATATTGATTAAAATCATGATTTCTTTATCAGGATCAAGTTTCGATTAACTTTTATAATTATTAAGTTTTACTTAAACTAATTAACTCTGAATTTGTTAAGCATCTCAGGGTTTATTTTCAAGTAAGCAATATTAGCTATCGGGTGTCTATATTTGTTATGGTGAAACATACCTAGTCTATAGATAATATACTCTCCCATCTAATATAAGTAGGAGTCAGTGAGGGTCGACTGGAAGTCGAATACGAAAGTAGTCAGCTACCACAACTAGATTACTCTGCGTAATACTTATTATAACAAGTTCCTAACGTTTTTGTATGTTGAACCTATTTAGGACCGAATTTAGTCCAAATACAGTTTCCACTGCGGAAATAACTCTACAACACATAGCATTTCCCATGCATTTTCATAGTAAAAATCATTTCCAATGCATTTGCATAGTAAAAATCATTGGCCAATGCATTTTCATAGTAAAAATCATTGCCCAATGCATTTTCATAGTAAAAATCATTGCCCAATGCATTTTCATAGTAAAAATCATTGCCCAATACATTTTCATAGTAAAGATCATTGCCCAATGCATTTTCATAGTAAAAATCATTGCCCAATGCATTTTCATAGTAAAAATCATTGCCCAATGCATTTTCATAGTAAAAATCATTGCCCAATACATTTTCATAGTAAAAATCATTGCCCAATGCATTTTCATAGTAAAAATCATTGCCCAATGCATTTTCATAGTAAAAATCATTGCCCAATGCTTTTTCATAGTAAAAATCATTTCCAAATCATTTTCATAGTAAAAATCATTTCCCATGCATTTTCATAGTAAAAATCATTTCCAATGCATTTTCATAGTAAAAATCATTTCCCATGCATTTTCATAGTAAAAATCATTTCTCATGCATTTGCATAGTAAAAATCATTGGCCAATGCATTTTCATAGTAAAAATCATTTCCCATGCATTTTCATAGTAAAAATCATTTCCCATGCATTTTCATAGTAAAAATCATTTCCCATGCATTTTCATAGTAAAAATCAATTCCCATGCATTTTCATAGTAAAAATCATTGCCCAATGCATTTTCAAAACTTATGGTGAAACATACCTAGTCTATAGATAATAGACTCTCCCACCTAATATAGGTAGGAGTCGGCGAGGGTCGACTGGAAGTCGAATACGAAAGTAGTCAGCTACCATAGCTAGATTACTCTGCGTAATACTTATTATAACAAGTTCCTAACGTTTTTGTACGTTGAACCTATTTAGGACCAAATTTAGTCCAAATACAGTGTCCACTGCGGAAGTAACTCTACAACAATATCAAATGCTGATGTATTATTGACGGTTATTGCTGAAAGAATTTATCAAACTTTAGATAAATATTGTGAAATTCGGGATGTTGTGTGTCCTGGGTAAAGCGATAAACTACATCCGACAGAAAGGCCTTTGATCAGCAGGTTTTGAGGAGTGTGAAACCACCTCTTAATTGATGGTATTCCCAGGTCCACTCTGACCCGGGGTGGTAGCACCTGTTAGGGTCCCAGCTATGGGCAAATGGTTACCCCCCCAAAAAAAAGGGGCCAAAATACTATGAAAGTATAAAAATAGGTTTTAATACCAGCAATACTTTTTGGGGAAATTTTTTTTACCAGCAATACATTTTTGAAAAAAAAAATATTACAAGCAATATATTTTTGAAAGAATATTATCAACAATATATTTTTGAAAAAATAATATTAGCTGCAATAAAAAACTTGTCGGCATTAAATAACCACTGAGGTTGATATGCCGTAAAACAAACCAAACAAAATCAATATATACTTAGTGTTGTGGACACTGGGAACAAAAAAAATTCTTTATGGCTCTCCCGTGGAGTTCTTTGAATCCTCGTCGCCAGTGTTGTGGGCCCAGAATAGGTCCGAAAGAAAACTCGAACTCAGCAATTTAGTGAAAACATATTATTAAACAAAAGAAAGAATACAAAAGTATTGCACGTCCGACTGACGGCAAAGTACAGTAGTCAACTCGTCAACTGTAGACAGCGATATTTACTGCCACCCCCACGACGGAAATATGTGGCTCAAGGCCGAGTTTTACGTGGATATTCCGACCCCGTAGGTTCGGCCAAAAAATTCCTGTAGAAACAGTAAAAACAGAATCGGGTTGGTCAATATCCCCGAACGAGTGTGTGCCCTTCGGCGGAGCCTCGTCCGGGTTCCTCTCTGCTCAGAGGCAGAGAGTTCGACCGTCTTGCTGGAACAAGTCACAGCAAGGCTGTCAACTGTAGACAGCGATATTTACTTTCCCCCCAACGAAGGAAAGATGTGGCACAAGGCCGAGTTTAACGTGGGTAGTCCCGAGCCCGTAGGTTCGGCCAAAAAATGCCTGTAGAAACTGTAAAAACATAATCGGGTTGGTCAACATCCCCGAACGAGAGTGTGCCCTTCGGCGGAGCCTCGTCCGGGTTCCTCTCTGATCAGAGGCAGAGAGTTCGACCGTCTTGCTGGAACAAGTCACAGCAAGGCTGTCAACTGTAGACAGCTCTCTTGACAGGCATAATCTCCCCGTATATATAGTAATAGGACGAGTCCATTTAGTCCATAAAGGTAGGTCCTATAACACTTAGATAGATCGATAGATAGATAGAACATATTACTAGCAATAAAAATCTTGTCGGCATTAAATATCCACTGAGGTTGATATGCCGTAAAACAAACCAAACCAAATCAATCGGTTTGTTGTTTTTGGATAACTCGATTGTATGTGACAGGGTTTGTTTTTCTTGACAAGTTCGAAGATTATGGTATTTATGAAGGAAGTTTTGCACTAATTCAGATTTAATTATCAAATCAGGAAATGAAAGTTGTCTTGAATGGCCACTCTTCTAGATCTTATTCCATAAATGCAGGTGTTTCCCATTGTTTTACCCTTGGACTTATGTTCTTAATTTTCATCAACAAACTTCCTGATATCCTCAATTCTCAACTCTGTATTATTACTGATGACACAACTATTTACCCCAGTCTTTATAGTAAATCTGTTCCATACGATGAGAACAAATTGGCAGTTGATCCCAAAAAAATACCTACAATCCGTTGTTAACTAGGGCAAGGATTTTTTTTTTTTAAATTTTAACGCCTCCAAAACCTGAGAGAACTCTTTTTGCCTTCCATAGCATTGCTGATACTAAACTCTTGGAGAATTACTCATTGCGACTTGTCGGATTAATGTTTCCCCCTGAAATGAAGTGGAAAGATTATATATTCACTGTTTTGTGCTCGACAATTATTTTTCGCCAGAATCTCTTACATATTTATAAGTCTACCATTCGGCCTTGCATTAAATATTGTAGCCCTATCTGGTCTGGCGCTCCTGCTATATATTTAGGGATTCTTGAAAATTTTCAAAGAAGAGTCTGCAATGATACTGGTCCTGACCTTGCATCTCGGCATTGTTTTGATTATTGCTGGCACATATGGTCTGGAGCTTCTGCTATATATTTAGAGATTCTTGAAAATTTTCAAAGAAGAAACTGCAATGTTATTTGTCCTGACCTTGCATCTTGGCATTAGCCATTTATCTACCACCGTAACGTAGCGTCCCTGTGTCTTTTCTATATACACTGCATGGTAGTTGCTGCGATGAATCTTTCTCTATGGTACTTATGAATTAACTCAATAGCTTAGATTGGTAGCAAGGTTTCATTATTTTACTGTTAAAATAGCTAGATGTCATCGTAAGTTCTATGCTAACAGTTTCTTCTATCGGACTTCTTGCTAGTGGAACTCACTTCCAGCTTTTTGCTTCCCAGTCAACTTTGATCTTCAAAAATTTAAGTGCAATGTCTGTCTTCTTAATTCCTGTACTTTTATTACTTGCATTAATTACACTGTTCGGACTGTTATCATCATATTCATTTCCATATTCACAAGGTTTTGACCGTAGTATACTCCGTATGGAATTTCGAACCGAACGTGCCACACCTCTTCCGGATGTCAAAGTTATTTCCCTTTAACTCAGCTCTCCAAGTTTTGGTTCACCACTGCTGTGACCTGGTACTGAACTCACAAATATTTATGGATAAAGACGTTGGTCATATCCAGTAATCAACATCTTTATCCACTGGGCCATATGTGCTTGAGGTCATCAACGTTTGAATTTTGAAACTGATAAACATAATGTCTTAGCCCTCATTTTTTTTACCAGTGCTCATATTGCAAGTTTTCTGTTATTATTAATCTATTTTTTTACCAGACCTTATATTCCAAATTTTGTTGTTGTTCATTGCTTTTCTCTAGCACTCCTCATTACTGATTCCCATATTGTATTTATTTCTATGCTTGGTCGGCTCAAGAGATTTTTCTGGCCTAGCATATGTGCTGATTCCTTAAGTTTTCGTATTTTCCAGTGATGCTCTCTTTCTATTATTTTAACCTCATCCCACAGGGGGCGGTGATCTCCCTTTTTTCCTCCATATTATCCTGAGGTCACTTGTTAATTATTTCTGGCAAGGTTGTTTTGATCTTCCCTTATGTCTCAGCAACATTTTTTACCAGTGCTCATATTGAATAAATTTACTCTTTAGTATTTTATCATAAAGAAGTAATTATACAAAGAATTAATTAGCAATGTTAATGTGATTAATGGTGAAATTACTTTGCTAGCAAAACTTAATGAGACTTTAACTTACTATCAATTCCCTGATTGACATGATCCTTGTATTTGAAATATTGTCAAATGGACTGATGATCTTAGTCATCTCCAGAGTGTAATATTTCCATTTACAGGTAAACACCAAGGCAAAATAAATATACTGTAGCCCTGAAGATGACAATTTGAAATTGTTGGGAGTACTTGGCCCAGGATCTTTAATTCCATTCATCAATTTACTGTATTACTGCTTCCCATATTGTATTCATTGCTTGATTGGCTCAAGAGATTTTTGTGACCTAGCATATGTGCTGATTCCTTTATTTTTCGTATTTTCCAGGGATGCTCTCTGCTTATTATTTCAACCTCATCCTACAAGGTGTTCTTTTAGAGTTCGCACTCCTTAATATTATTATTTCTTATTTCTTTTTATATTCTCTCACACTCAGTAATCCCCTTAAGCATTAGTCGTTTATTACCTTGGTGGGGGTGAGATGATTAAAAAAATAATGGTTTCATTAAATTTATTATTAACAGCTCAAGACTTGCCAAGTAGTATTCATAGATTTTGTTTCTAAACTTTTGCTTTTAAATATTGCGTTCTGATCGTTATCGGGAAAAGTTCTCAAAGAGGCAGGAGCTGCAGATTTTTCCTCTCGGTCAGTTTATCCTACAAGTGTTTATTCCATATCATTTCAAATACTGCATAGAGCTTGAACCTGGGAAAGATCTCGGACTACAAAAGCCGACATCTTGAGACTGAAACAAAAATTAAAGGAAAACTTGTGGAAAAATTTCTGGAAAAAATCACAATAAAAACTGTGACCGTATGGTCTTAGGTATGGCCCTAAACTACATCCTGTAGCAAGGCCTCTGATCGGGAGGTTTTGAGGGGCATGGAACCTCCTCTTAAATGAAGTTATTTCCAGGACCCCCCCCCCCGGAGTGGTAGCACATGTTAGAGTCCCAGCTATGGACAAATGGTTAACACCCAAACTGGGGTCAAAATACTATAAAATTATAAAAATAGATATTTATAGTAAAAATATCATTCTTATGAAAAAGGTACCAGCAATACATTCAACTCTCGACAAAAACCCTCTTTGTAAAATGATGTCAATGAAACCTGATCTGCTTTATTGCAAAGAATACATATTCTTTTCATATGAATCTATTCTACAAAATTTGTCGGTATTAAATCACCCACTGAGGTTGATATGACATAAAATAAACCTAACTAAAACCCGTAGGACCATTAAGTTTTTCTTCCTTTTATTCCTTAGTAAAGTTCACCTAATAAAAGGTCAAAGAGCCACTCAAGTTAGAAACTCAACGAACTACCTATGCATGACCTTAAGAGAAAAAACATAGGAAGTGACGTTTACTAAGAAATGTCGGATACATAGCGATTGATCCTATACGTAAAAATTTTTAAATTATAGGGTTCGAGAAAGCACACACGTGGAAATCTGTTCCACAAAGTTGCGGTTCTTGGGAAGAATTTAATTTTCGATCTTTTGGCTTGTATAATAAAAATCTTTTTCACGCCGTCACATGATTAAAAATCTTCGCCATGCACGTGATAACATCATCGCGTCTTTTGAAATTAAAAGGATTTTAACGTTTATATAGTTTGTAAAAAAAAATGTAGCAACATGATTCCGCTACAAGACAATTGGCAAATGTTTTTTAAAAATTTTGACTAAAAACTTTGACCCTGAAGATGAACAATGATGTTCGAAAGTACTAGGTTATCGCACGGACAATATTTATTTCGATATCATTCTCAAATAAAAAGTCTCATTAGAAAATATGAGAAAATTCAAAAGAAAATATGCAGGACGATGTTGTCTTTAACATTCAACACAACATGTTTAAAAGAAAAGTCGCTGCCAAATTACACACATATATATATATGTGTATATATATTAATTCCTCAACGCCAACCAAGGCATAAAAGCCACTGTGACACAGGGGTTATTGGGTATTTAATAATTAGAAGAAGAAAAAAGAAAAAAACGCGTACAGAACAAGTGTATTCAGGACAGAAGATATTGATTGACATTGCATTAAAATTTTAGCATATTAAAGTTGGCTGAAAATTATGTAGCCGGAAGGGAGTTCCACAAGTGAGAAGTGCGAGAAAGAAACTATTAGCATAAAACTTACGGTTGCATCTAGCCAGCTCAAAGTGTGAAAGTATTTATAAAAAAAAGGCATAGAGAGACAACTTTACGGAGGTGAGAAACTGATTGAAGTGAGAAAAGGAAGATATAGAGGAGAAAATAGGACATTTCGAGGCAATAACTGAGAGAAATAAGGACGCAAAGTTTTCAAATCACCTTGGTGCGTTAAACTGCTTTTTTTTTTTAAAGGGGAGACAAGGATAAAAGAAGTTAAAAGAGAGAGAAAAAAAAATTAAAAAAAATTACGCATCCCTCTTTTATTTTCCTTTTTTGTATATGAAACTGACCATTTTTTTTTTAAATGGATTGAAAAATTTTCTCTCTCAAACACAGTTATTGTTTTCGTTTTATTTGTTGTAGTTTCTGCGTAAGTGAAAAAGAGGCATTACTTTCGGAGCAACCCTCACATATATCAACAGGCATACTCGCACGCGTACACGCACATACACACGCCCATATGCATATATTTATTTATTCATTAATTGGCTATAAAAATAATCAGCTTCTCAAATTATGCCTTCCTACTCATGAATATAATTATTAATTGCATATCATAAAAATTAAGCAATAATTATATTATTACTCTTAAAAGATTTAATCAACTACGATTGTAAATTAAATTCTAATCCATACCTATGCAAAATTGCAAACACGCTAACATATTCCCTCACGTTATATTGGTCGGCTCAGGAAGAATGACACATTTATGAAATTTCATGAAAATCCATTCATATCCAAGAAACGTTAACATCTTTTTTGTCAAAACCAGAGTTTTTGTTTGAGTGTTTCTCGGCGGTACACTCTTTAAAATAATACTTTGCAACATATGACTTAAGTTTTATTAGACAAGCCAAGCATATAATTCAAATTTTATATTAAAACAAGAACTAATGAGCGTTAATTTCACCACACCTAGAGATTATCCGTAGCACTCTCTACATCCACATCCTGGGTAAGACGTTAAACTACATCCAGCAGCAAGGCCTCTGATCAGGAGGTTTTGAGGAGCATGGAACCACCTCTTAATTGCTGGTGTTCCCAGGTCCACCCAGCTATGGGCAAATAATTAACTATTACGAGCAATACATTTTTGGAAAAAATATTACCAGCAATACAATTTTGAAGGAAAAATATGACTAAAAACAGATTTTTGACAAAACAAAATATTACCAGCAATAAAAATGTCGGCATTAAATAACCCATTGAGGTTGATATGCCATAAAAGAAAATAAACCAAATAAACCTAGCATTTAAATCAGGGGGGAGATTGTCTGATGATTTTATACGGACCACAAGAGCATAACAAACGTTTCTTTCTAAATGTCTATTAGTTTTTTGTTTGCTCAAAAATGGTCATCAATTAAAGACAGAAAAAAATTAGAGAGAAAAAAGATAGGAGTCATATGGAACTGCTTAAAAAGATTCTTCATCCAAGTTTTAAAATTTCGCTAGAAAATATAGAAAACTCTTGTCTCAAAATGATGAAGATATTTAGTTTTTTGTCATGTCCTTCATGGCGTAGGCATTTATGGCTCTCCACGGTTTCCGTTTCTTGATTATCTCTAAATTGCTTTGTATTCTTGGAACGATAGAGGAGTAGTTTACTGTTGCCTATTCCATGGATTAAAATTCAGATTTGGCTACTAATTAAAGATTAAGAGCCTAGCCAACTATCCTATTTGAGCCAGAGCCGGAGAGGAGATTCATTCGTGCCTTTCCCGAGGGCATACATGCGAAAGAGAACTGGTATATACTGAGCCACACATAGACTAGCAATGATTCATTCTTTTGTTCCTCAATGAAAGAGTAAGAAAGATATACAAAACTAAATTCGAACGCTATTTAAATGCAAGTCCAAGAGGCGTAAGGTTATTGTTAACATTCTCGTACTTAATATCGATCCATTGGTATATATAAAAAAAAACGTATTCATAGACACACACATACACACACCCACACACTTAAAAACGTACATACTCGCACGTGCATATATATATATATATATATATATATATATATATATATATATATATATATATATATATTTGTGTATATATACACACGTACATGTATACGCACACACACACACACACACACACACACACACACACATGCACACGTATATATGTGTGTGGGGGTGACATGAAAATAAAATTGGACGTGAAAACTGTGAGGCACCTTGTTACTGCAGGACAGAAAGTTAGAAGGTTAGAGAGGGTGATGATCATCTTAAATAAGTTGGGAAATGATCCTGGAATTTTATATATTTACATATATATATATATATATATATATATATATATATATATATATATATATATCGGAATGATCCTGGAATTTTATATATATATATATATATATATATATATATATATATATCGGAGAGCCGGGTTCGAATTCCAGTCGAATCCATTACATTCACTTACGTGCTAATACCCTTGGGAAAGATATGAATCCTCTTCTTCTCCCTCCAACTATGGGTAAATAGTAGGACAGACTGGGTTCTATAGCCTTGGATGGCGACTGGTCTAGGAGAAGGAAAACTCTGAATTCAAAACCTGCGGAGGGTCGTTTGGGGACCTTGTGGCATTCGCTGCACCAGGTCTCTGTATTCGTCCCTCCAAAATGTGTGGATGGCTCTGCACAAAGCCTTCACCACTATAATCAAATCTCATGTGTCGGTGTCGGGCTTTCAGTTTCTGGGAACTGATCTGCCTGACCTTCATACGTCGAGTTCGACGGGAGAGTCCATCATATATATATATATATATATATATATATATATATATATATATATATATATATATATATATTTATCTTAACTTTATTTCAATACTTAATTTCCTCACGATTCGTCTGTTACGCATGGAGAGTAATTATAATTTTTTTAGTGCTCTATGAATAGTCCAATAGCGTTATAAAACCTCAGAGAATTCCAATAAGATATCTTTAATCATTTGTAAGATACAACGTTTCAGATCTTAATCTAAAATTGGACAATTTTGTTACACGATTTGGACAATTTTGCTGTTACAACCGGTGTATGTGAGCGTATATATATATATATATATATATATATATATATATATATATATATATATATATATATATATATATATATATTGTGGGTGTGTATTTAGGCAGCAATTTTTCATTGATGCATGTTTCATTAAATAATATAGACAAGTTTTGTATGTTTATTTTAAGTAAGTTCCTTTCATATTGTCTGATAAGCTTAAACACATTATCATTGGAAGACGAAAGGAAATCACCGTATTGATACATATATATATATATATATATATATATATATATATATATGCGTTCACGCACCCCACACACACCCATATATATATATATATATATATATATATATATATATATATATATATATATATATATATATACTGTGAGAAAGGCCTCTTAACATTGTGGCAATTATCAAACATATTTAATTTGTAGCATACAACAGCGAGATCAAATGAACTCAGCAAATATCTAAAATAAAAACTAAAGAAATCATTTTCCCAAAATATCACGAATCTTCTCCCTATCTCGGCAGTAGATCGAAACCTTTTCCCTCTGGTTCACAGCCAGCTAAAGAGAATGATATCAGATGAGAGATTTGGCAAATGATATTTCGTCACGATCGACGTGGGTCCCCGGGATCGCCGGTATCTGTCCTCAACGGACATCTGGAGAATTCTCATCGCATCCAACGCTCTCTGTGCTCCAGACAGGGAGTCTTAAAATGTCGCCCGTATCGTGACGTGAGCATCCTGTCAAAGACGGCGCGAACCAGACCCAACCACTGAATCCTGTCATTTGGTTCATCACGACCTGAAATTCCTTTAAACAGCAAGACGTTGAATGGAAATCGTAAGCGTAGAAAAAAATGATGGGACATCTGACGGGGATTTAACTTTTTTCGTTTATCGCTTCTTTTCTTTTTTGCATGTGAGATTTGAAAAAAAAGGGTATTTTTTTCTGTCAGTGTGAGTGTGTATAAAAGGCAATGATTACAGACATAGTTATGACAATTTACTTGCAATTATGGAAGACAAGAGATATGCGTGCGATATGTTTTACGTTGGCAAATTTTTCCATCTATGCATATAAATAAGCTAATAAAAGCATTATAATATAAGATAGTATAAATATGATATAGTACAGGGTGTCCATAAAGTTCGTGTGCACTTTAAAAAATTTATAATTTTTTTTGTATTTGCGATAGAAATAATTTGTAAAATGGATTTAGAAAAAAGTAAATCTATAGTTTTTTAAGGTTTTATTGAAATTTTATTTAAGTTTCCACATGTTATCCATCATTAGCAATACAAAGGGTAATACGATTTGCAGTTGACGGAAAACATTTGCCAACTGATTTACAGTAATACCTGAAATCACACTAGCTATTTTAGCTACACTTAAAACTAGGTACATTGAACTTTATAACATTTTTTACAGATTATTTCTATCGCAAATACAAATAAAGTTATGAATTTTTTAAAGTGCGCACGAACTTTATGGACACCCTGTATATATATATATATATATATATATATATATATATATATATATATATATGTGTGTGTGTGTGTGTGTGTGTGTGTATATATATATTTATATATATATATATTTATATATTTTGTGTGTATAAGTATATATTTATATATATATATATTTATATATATATATTTATATATATATATATATATATATATATATATTTATATTTATATATATATATATATTTATATATATATGTATGCATGTATATATATATGTATGCATGTATATATATATATGTATGCATGTATATATATATGTATATGTATATATATATATATATATATATATATTTATATTATAAATAAACTAATGAAAGCATTATAATATAATATAGTATAAGTATAATATATTACAATGATATAGTATAAGAACGAAAACACTTACGAATGTGTCAGCACACATACACACACACACACACACACACACACACACACGCGCGCGTACATAAAACATAAAACATAGACAATTAATTAATTATGAAGGCATGTGTTGTTTAAGACTACGGAACTTTTCCGTTTAATAATCTTTCCTTTTCTATTTTTTCTTTTATCCCCGTCTTTTTTTAATATATATATTTGAGTCAAAGTTGCTGAAAAAAGAGCCTAGTGCTTGAGGTTTTGCCGAGCGCTTTCGGTTGTCGTTATCGCTGTGTATTTTGCTTTGAAGTCGCTTGTTTATTATTTTATTTTATAGATAATATTTTGAATATTTAAGCAGCGTTGTTGGATTAGTTCATTAGAAAATGGGAAGGGGTTGGTATTTATTATTTGGAGGATTAGTTATTAAACATCTTTAAGATGTCTCTGCCAGTATTCAATGCTATTTTATTTGTTAGATTTTTGGTTTTTAAATATGATGGCTTCAAGAATTTGTAATCGTTTTTTGCATTTGTTTTTGCAGAGGAATTTAGTATTGTTGATTAGGATTTTTATTTATTTATGACGATTTGAATCTGTTACTAGTGGTACAATGTGTTGTTACAAGGTATTTTTATGGTGCTGGAATAATTAAGATTAATTAATTACTTAACTAAATGTAATTTCAGTTAAATACAGGTTATTTACTATCTTTCATTTAGTGCTGAATATCCTAGCGATAAATCTATATATATTGTATGGTTACAGTTTTTTTTTATAGATTTTATTAAAAAACTATGTTTTGTTTTTTTATAGCTTTTATTAAAAATGCATGAGTAAATATCTGGGAAGTGTTTTAGATCAAAAACAACTGAACTGTTATTTTATATTGGCCTTTCTATATAGAATTGAATGCTGGAACATCTCGTCAAAGACAAAGAAGAGATTTGAAGAGTTGAATGTGGTTCTGCAGAAGGATGTTGAGAATACCATGGACCAAACATGTGAATAAAGGGAATTTTTAAAGAAAATGGAAATAAAAAGGACATTTATATTTAACATCTTTAGATTCTATTTATGAAAAAAACAAAAAACGATGTTTTAAAAATGCATAATAACTATCTGGTAAAGGCAAAGTAGCAAAGGACGGAAAGTAGGAAACTAAAATCCCAAGGGGTATTGGGTTAGAACAGTGGTTCCCAACCTTTTTTGCATGGCGGCACACTAATGAGTTCTTTAAAATTTCGCGGCACACCTATCAAAAAAAAAATATTTTCCACTCATAAAGCCTTTTTGCAATAAAATAATAAAAAACAAAGAATATTATATAAGAAGAATTTTTATTCACATAAATCAACATATCCTGTATTCAATATCGGGTATAAAATAATAATGGTGAATGTCAGTGGGACAGTTGTGCCTGGTGCTTCTTGACTACTGCTGCAATATTTGGACGAATGTCAGAGAGACACGCTCTTAACTCTTCTTCAATATTTTTAAGTCTTTCACGTTTTTTATTTTTAATGTTGTTTACGTAAGAAAATCCCAGTTCACATAGGTACGAAGTTGAGAATTGCAGTAAGATTTTGATGGCTTTTTTTATTTAAAGTTGAATACTCTTCCATAACAGAAATCCAAAAGGCGTCCAATGGCAGTTGTGCGTACTTCAATTTGAGACCACGATCACTGGAAAGGCTTGCTAATTCTTCCTCTTCACATAACTCAAAATTGAAAAGGTTGATGACTGATAAATCTAGAAATTCGGCGATTTTGAATTGAGCAGTGTCATCATGATTAAGAAATTGAATGTCTTTATGAAACAAAATGAAATTAAATGGCTTCTAGGTATTATCTCTTCGCGGCACACCAGTAATCATTCCGCGGCACACTAATGTGCCGCGGCACAGGGGTTGGGAACCACTGGGTTAGAAGAAGCTGCGTTTCAAAACCCGAGCAACGAAGAAACAGGCAATTTCTTTAGAAATAAAGAAAACTGCACTGAATGGTTATGTAGCATCGGTCTTCCTATATGGCAGCGAATGTCGGAAAATATCATCACTGATGAAGAAGACACTTGAAACAAGAGAAATGAGATTCTACGAACGGACCCTGAGTCCCAGTCTCACAGTTTGATATCTTTAATCATTTAAAGATACAAAGGTTCAGATCTTAATCTAAAATTGGACAATTTTGTTGTTACACGATTTAGACAATTTTGCTGTTACAACCGGTGTAAACAGACTGTCGCCTCTGAGTGTTGACTTCAATGTTCACTTTTATATTTACACACGCTCTATCTCTGATATTGAGCACTTGCTCCCATACATATAGCACACCTAAAGAGTACATTTCTTCATATATATATATATATATATATATATATATATATATATATATATATGTATGTATGTATGTATGTATGTATGTATGTATAGAACGCTGCATAAGCAGTAAACAAAACGAACAGTTGCAATGTTTTAAATTCACAGCAACACATATACATACTCACAGACAACTTAAGCCAGTGAAGATGGTCTCAGATGAGATTGAAAGTACTTGAGAAAATAAAAACGATTCGAAAGAAAATTTTGGTATTTTTCTTAATCAATTTTTTTAATCTACCAAAAAATGAATCCGCGAACTTGACAGGATCACGAGGTAAACTAATCGATATGATATGTCTAAATCATTTATCCAAACCTGTTAGAATGAAAATATGCTGCTTAAATACACACACACACACACACACACTCTCTCTCTCTCCCTCTCACACACACACACACACACACACACACACACACACACACACACACACATAGATACATATATATATATATATAATAGCTGGCTACTCGTATTCGAGGATACCCATCTATTACGGCGACTAGCCAATCCCTTTGGCAGACTCTCGCTTAGGCACATTTGTGTTTGTTCAACACCCACAGAGACAACCCGTGGCTTATACTGCAACTATCCTGAGAAGACGTTATTTTAAGTTTCTAGGAGAGAGCGTGTTATCCATAATGATCAACAATCTGAACAACACCAGCACACTCAAATCCTCGGTCACGATGACTTGTGACTTCGTGCTAGCGCAGCTATCGATATATATATATATATATATATATATATATATATATATATATATATATGTATGTATGTATGTATATGGTAATACTCGTTTGGAAAACCTCGGATAGCTCAACTTTATTAGATCAAATTGGTAGCCGAGGAAAAAATTGGAAATAAGGAAGAAAGAACCAAGAACATTACCACAACACGAAATCAATCGTCAAGTGCTTAAACTCCAACCCCCCCCAAAAAAAAAACAAGCGAGTAGAAAGACTAAAACGTAGAGTAGAGTGATAAACTAGAATCCGAAGGAGCCAGGCAAGCCTACCTAGGTTTCACCTAAACGGATCTTCATGATAAAACTGACACACACACACACGCACATATATATATATATATATATATATATATATATATATATATATATATATATATATATATATACGTATTTTTATTGCTTCAAATGTTATTTTTAGTGGTTACCTGTATTCGAGTAGAACGACTGGCTTGTTAAACAATGCTTATTTTATCAGCGGGCCTCTAAAAGAACTCAATAAATAAAATTCGTGCACTGTTCTTTATTGTGTTTTCTCGTATGTGAAATGAAGATTGTTTTTAAAACGGGACGTTTTACTCAAATACGGGCATCTCCTAAAAATAACGTTCAGCGTAATAATAATATGTCGGATTAAAAATAAAGAAAAATCCATTAACTCTTTATATATATATATATATATATATATATATATATATATATATATATATATATATATATATATATATAGTGGTATCATTCTACTGGCTCGCATCGGTTCGCTCGAACTGATTTTTAAAATTCTAAATAGCTAAACATATAATTAATACTCTTGTTGTAAGTTCCCCAGAGGCTGAAAGAGTGTTTTCTGAGATTAACATGATTCATTCTGTCAAAAGAAATCGTCTTGAAGATAAAAATGCGGCAAATCTTCTAGTCATAAATGTTGTAGGTTTTCCACTTGATCTCTGGGACTGCAGTGATTCAGTTGGAATGTGACAAAGAAACCGGAACCCAGATGATGACAACTGAGCTAAAAAAACAAGATAATTCAGAACTGATATATGATGAGAACAGAATTTCTATCTGGAAATATCTTATTTTTTTTCGTTTGTTTGGGGTTTTATGGCATATCAACCACTATGGGTTATTTAATGCCAGATCCAGTATTTACTAGATATTTCAAAAACGTATAGTTGGCAACATCATTGTTTCAAAAACGTATAGTTGGCAACATCATTGTTTCAAAAACGTATAGTTGGCAACTGTTTCAAAAACGTATAGTTGGCAACTGTTTCAAAAACGTATAGCTGGCAACTGTTTCAAAAACGTATAGCTGGCAACATCATTGTTTCAAAAACGTATAGTTGGCAACATCATTGTTTCAAAAACGTATAGTTGGCAACATCATTGTTTCAAAAACGTATCGTTGGCAACATCATTGTTTCAAAAACGTATAGTTGGCAACTGTTTCAAAAACGTATAGCTGGCAACTGTTTCAAAAACGTATAGCTGGCAACATCATTGTTTCAAAAACGTATAGTTGGCAATATCATTGTTTCAAAAACGTATAATTGGCAACTGTTTCAAAAACGTATAGCTGGGAACATCATTGTTTCAAAAACAAAATGTATCCCTGGCAACATCATTGTTTCAAAAACGTATAGTTGGCAACATCATTGTTTCAAAAACATATAGCTGGCAACATCATTGTTTCCCATCACATTTTAGGGGTAAGGTGTTAGTATATTTAGTGTAGGGTTTGGGAGGGAAAGTTAATTGTAAGTTGTAGTTGTTTTGGGAATGGTTAGATGTGATGGGGCATGACATGACCAGCCCATTGATCGGATCGACGGCCTTTTGGTTGAACGTAGTTTATCGTCATACCCAGGACGTGGACACACCTTAGGATGTCACTATTTTCCCATAGCTGGGACCCTAACAGGTGCTACCACCCCGGGTCAGGGTGGACCTGGGAACATCAGCAATTAAGAGGTGGTTCCACGCTCGTCAAAAACTCCTGATCAGAGGCCTTGCTGTTGGATGTAGTTTATCGTCTTACCCGGGACTCGGATGCAGTTTAACGTCATACCCAGGACGGGGAAATATCTTAATAAATAAATGTTTTCTATTAAATTATCAAAATGTTTTCATTTCTTTTGATACTATAAAGTGATTTGTTTCCATTCTCCGATTAAAAAAATAGCGTAAAACCAACACACGTATTAACATCTTTATCAGAGATGCAATCTTCTAAAAGACATTTAAACTGAATATTAACATAAACAAAACTGATCATAATATACCCTAAAAAAAACTCTAAATATATCAAACTACTACACCATAATAAAATAAATTCTAACTATAAGCAGGAGGAAAAATTCTAAAAAGACTCATAAACACTAAAAGATCCAAGTAAAAAAATAAAATTAATTATACTCAATTTAATACAACCAACCCCGTCATCCATAACAACTCTTTTCCGGCAAATGACGTCTTACAAAAGAACAACATGAGATTGAAAGAACTTTGGAAAATAAAAATTATTTCAAAGACAATTTTGGAATTTTTTTACAGCCACCAAGAAATTAATTCGTGGACTTTAAAGGCTTAGAACTAAAATAAATTGACATAATACGTTTAAATTATTTAACCAAATATGATTGAATGGAAATATGCTTGTATGGAATTTTTTTAGAATTGTAGTTAAATAAAACGTATTCTAGCCTAAACGGCCCCCAAAAATCCTTAAGTATACAAATAGAAAAAATGCCGTAAGAATTTTTTGGCGTTAACAATAAATTTTTTATAAAAAACCCAGACGACATGCATTTAGCGGATGTCAGAATTTTTTGAAAAATATATCCCTACCCATCCCTAAACATAACCCCGCTTTCGAATGTAACTATTAACTGATACAACGAAAATTGAAATTGAACACGTTACCACACCTTGTCTAGATGAGTGGATTTCTCTGTATCCTTGGAAACACTCAATTATGAATCTTTGCCATGCCTTTAAAACTGTAAATTTAAAAATAAGTTACCCCAAAATTCGCTTGACGAGGAAATGGAACTAATGTCGTTAATTTAATAACAAAATTAAATTCGAAGCTTTTAGCTTCCATTTTTGAAACATGGTTATTACTGTGTAGCGAAAAAAAATCATATTTTAAATCAGTTACTTTATAATATTAATGCTCTGTAAATTTACATTGAACACTATTGTGTAAAAATAAAAATATCTATAAGAACACCGGATTATATATCTTACTGTTCGTTCTTTTTGTATATATATATACTTGAACACTTATCCCATAAATATAGGAAACCTAAAGACTATATTTCTTCATATATATATATATATATATATATATATATATATATATATATATATATATATATATATATATATATAGCGGATTTGGTTTTATGTTATATTTAGTCGATTTTGACATTGGGCCTCATTTTTATTTTATATTTTAAGCTTTTAGCTTATTTCATACTTTTATCCTTACTATATATATATATATATATATATATATATATATATATATATATATATATATATATCAAGATCATCTTCATATTATGGGTCTCCATGTTATATTTTGAGGTAATTATATTTTGAGGTAATTATATTTTGAGGTAATTTTTTTGCTGTAATATACATATATATATATATATATATATATATATATATATATATATATATATATATATATATATATATATATATATTCATATATATATATATATGGTAAAAATATAGTTTTTGATGTATTGGATATTTATGGGTTACAGATATATATATATATATATATATATATATATATATATATATATATATATATATATATATATATATATATATATATTGAGTAGTTTTTTACTCCTACTGCGGATGATATGGACTTTCGGATAGGTTGCGCCATTTTCACCAATGTCAAATTTGTTTCGTGTTTTTTACGACATTCAACTTCAATTTTGATATTTATATTTATATGTTAATAAGATTTGTGCTCTCAGCCTATTTTCCTTCGTTCCGGTAAGGAAATATTTTGCCTTTTTTCTTTTATTCCCTGTCTTTATTGTTTTTTTTTCTTTTTTCTTCTTCTACCATGATAGGTTCTGAT
>OZ038508.1:12653683-12693683 GCA_964036315.1 Acanthosepion esculentum | reverse complement strand
TATAAATCCCAATACCCAGATCATAGCTGTCACAACAGTGGCCTGAACGGCTCACATTCGGGTAACATCCCATACACTACAAACCTGCTACTGGCGAGAAATCGAGTACAAATTACATGGATATACACACTTCATGCTGAACTGAGTTTATTCAAAGTTTGTTTGAGTTTGAAAGAATTACTTTTACAGCAATTGTTTGGATGAGCTATTCGTTATGGTATGAAGACATTTTAAAATTTAAATACAGTACCAGACTGGCGACGAGCCCTACATATATTCAAAAACCTGACCAAATGAGCAAAAAGGATTCTTCTTGAGAAGACCATAATATTTCATAATTCTTTATAGAACGATAATTTCCCATTCTTGGACAACACCTTTCTTTTTTTGTAATTTTAATTTCAAACTAAATAAGAAGCAGATTTAATAAACTTATTAATTACTACTTGGATGATCTGAAACTATCAAAAATCAAAATGCTCGAGGAAGATTGTATAGATTAGTAAAGAAATCAAGTGAGGATATCACAATCGAATTTTATTTAATCAAAAAGAACAGTTGGTACAGAAAATGGTTATAAAAACGTTTTACTGTATGTGTCATTCGGGAACTGGATCAAAATGAAACGTACAAGAATCTTGGGGTCAACCAAGGTCGCGATAGTCCACATGCAGCAATGAAAGAAATCATCAGATAGAAATACTTTCATGGTCACTGTTCAAATGAAATCTTTGCTATGGTACCTAGATATTTTAAATTTAAGCGCAGTAATAGACTGGTGTCACGATCTCATCAATTTAAAGTTGATATGGCTAGAAGCGTAAGTTCTATGCTAACAGATTCTTTTCTCGTACTTGTCGCTTGTGGAACTCTCTTCCGGCTCCATGTTTTAATCTGCTAAATATTAAATGTAATGTCAGTCGCTATCTGCTGTCATCATGATTATTTCTTTTGTTTTTGCTCCTTAGTAATATTTCTGTTTTCTAATTCATCCATACCCAGCAACTCCTTCTTTTTTAATGGCTTTACTGCCATGCTTATGGAAAACTCAATTATATATATATATATATATATATATATATATATATATATATATATATATATATATATATATATATATATATACGGATCATCGCTCGAGCTAGGCAAAAAAAATGTTTGGTCCTTTATATCGCCCCAGAAAGTAGAAAGCATCCGTTTGCCGTTCACTATCGTTACATGAGTCAGATCAGACTTTCCAGTTTTAAATAAAATGTTTACGTATCCCTGTGGATAACGAAGTATTTTCCACATTTGTTGTAGTAAGTAGCCAGTAACCCTCCTTACTATGATGAAGGGATTGATCCATTCATGAATAGTAGTAGTCCTGAGTAATTGTCTAGAAGAAGACCATGTTATTGTAGTGATTTGTCTAGCTGAGTATTGAATACTGTCTGTCGAGTTAAGTGTTGTGTCTTGCCAGACCCCACATCTCAACACCAACATTGCTCAATTTTTTTTATAAAAACAAAGACTATAGCAACCATATTTTTCAGCAGAACTTATATATCGCAATAAATGCAGCAATGAGTCTGAGGAATCTTAGGTCTTAGGAATTTATTCTTTTGTATACGGAGCATTATTTAAGTATACATATTGTCATGTCATGGCTTTGGCAACAAAGATTGAAAAGGGCTTTTCCATGGGCATTGCAAGAGACATGCTTTACACAGCTGCTAGAGAAGGTCTGGCAACCAGAGGGAACCTCAGTTTTATGCATGACCACTGGAGTGTGCTTTGGAAAGAGAAATTTCCAGGCAGGCTCTCCTGTCCACTGGCAGTAGGCAGTGGAGTCTACAGCAGATGAGGGACCTTTATAAGGATTCCTTATATATATATATATATATATATATATATATATATATATATATATATATATATATATATATATAGACTGTTCTATTCATGATAAGTAGTCCTGGGTAATTATTAACACTATTTACACTTTTGGGATTGTTGTCCTCATCTTCGTTGCCACATTGACGACGTTTCGGCCGTCTTCAGGTGATTGGTATTTCGAACTGAACACTTTATTCCATAGACTGATTTAGTTCCACGTGCCATGTCTCTTCGAGATGTACACCTTTGCTGTATCCAGGTATTGAACTCAGAAATCTTTCGTTCAAATAACTTGATTCAACCAACGCTTTATCCACTAGCCTGTGTGTCCTTGAGGACATCACTCGTGAATATGGCAACCAACACGAGGACAGCAGTCTGAACAATGCAAATAGTGTAAATAATCACAATACTTCATCTCAGAAATATCAACAGTCCCGAATAATTGGATACAAGACATAAGGGGATATTACGATTGCAGTGACTAGTATCGCTTAGTATTGACTATTATTATCAAGACTGACTATTGTGGTAAGTGTTGTGTCATGTCAGACCTCAGAGCACAACAACATTACGATCACTTTCTCTCATACGAAATGTTGCTAGCCTCTTGGTTGGTTGGTTGGTTGTTTTGTTTCATGACATATCAACATCTCAGTGGGTCATTTAATACCAACAATTTTTTAAAAATAGATTCATAGCGAGTTTGGAAAAAAAGGTGTGTATGTATACATATATATTTGAACCATTTTTCAATTACTCTTATTTTTTAGTACAATCCAACTACTTAAGAATGTATAGCTGTTTGTATTACTGGTATTTTTTTTTTTATATATTGCTTATAATAATTTTTCCTTCAAAAATTATTGCTAGTAATAATTGTTTTTATTGCAAAGTATTTCTGGTATTAAAACCTATTTTACACAAATTTGGGTGTTAACTATTTGCCCATAGTTGGGACCCTAACAGGATCTACCACCCCAAGTCAGGGTGGTCCTGGAAACACCAGCAATTAAGAGGTGGTTCCACGGTCCACAAAATACTAGCCTCTTGGTACTCTCTTGCCATTCTCATGGCAAATGTTCAGACGGTTTTGGTTCCACCAGTTCAGACCTTCACAACTAAGACCAGCCATGTGAAGTACACGATGACAAGTCCTCATTCTCTTAGTAAAGGGGAAGTCCCTCTTTTCTTACACAAAACTAGGCTTAATCTTTATATACCTTTATACATCTTTATAATCTGGAACTTCTTATTTTATCTCTTTATGAACGTACAACAAATCTATTCATCAACCTCTTGAGTGACTCTTGGGGCTTGTATAAGGTTAGCAATAGTAGTAAAGCATGTCTTCTTAAGAGGGTATTTTATTTTTTAACCCATGTATTATACTACATTTGTTACCGCTAATTTTAAACTCGATCCGTCAGTCTTTGATTTCCGATTTAAGTATTGTAATATACGATATGCTGTTTGCTTGATGAATTTTCAGGAAGAAGAAAGTCTTCGAGAAATTATTAGCAAAGAAGAATGGGAATGGGTGGGCGGTGAGGTCGGGCGGAGCAGGGGGCGTGGAATGTGTTTCAGAAGACTAGCAGGAAATTAACCAAGTTGTCACTCTGATTTGAGGTACATGTCGTTAATTCGACTGAAAATGAGTAGAAAAGAAAGCAAAACAGAGAATGAACAAAATGGAGGATATGAAATTTTAAAGGAAGACAGAAAAGTCTAAAAACCGAAGAAAGAAAAACACACAGACAGGGATATGGAGAAGCGGGGAAAGAAAATGAAGTTAGAGAGGAAAAGAAAGGGAATAGAATTATATAAAAAATGACCTGAGGAACGAAGTCAGAAAACCGAAGTCATGTAAAAGAAATAATAAAAAAAAGAATGATGGTAAGAGAAATGAATGAGAAAATGAAAGACAACAAGGAAATGATAGAGAAGAAAAAAGAAAGAAGAAAAGGAGTAATAGAATGAAAGAAAAATAATGTGAAGAGAAAATAAAAGAGATAAGGAAAAGAAAGGCAAGCTAACAAGAAAGAAAGAAAGAAAGAAAGAAAGAATTGGAAAACTGAGAAGGAAAAGTAAAGGAAGAAGCAAAGAAAGGAAATGGAAATATATAGTTGTGACAGAAAGAAAGAAAGAAAGAAAGAAAGAAAGAAAGAAAGAAAGAATGGAAATTCGAGAAGGAAAAAGAAAGGAAGCAGCAAAGAAAGAAAATAGAAAATATAGACTTAAAAGAAAGAAAGAAAGAAAGAAAGAAAGAAAAAGAAAGAAAAAGAAAGAAAGAAAGAATGCAAATTCGAGAAGGAAAAAGAAAGGAAGCAGCAAAGAAAGAAAATAGAAAATATAGACTTAAAAGAAAGAAAGCAAGAAAGAAAGAAAGAAAAAAGAAAGAAAAAGAAAGAAAGAATGGAAATCGAGAAGGAAAAAGAAAGGAAGCAGCAAAGAAAGAAAATAGAAAATATAGACTTAAAAGAAAGAAAGAAAGAAAGAAAGAAAAAAGAAAGAAAAAGAAAGAAAGAAAGAATGGAAATTCGAGAAGGAAAAAGAAAGGAAGCAGCAAAGAAAGAAAATAGAAAATATAGACTTAAAAGAAAGAAAGAAAGAAAGAAAGAAAGAAAAAGAAAGAAAAAGAAAGAAAGAAAGAATGCAAATTCGAGAAGGAAAAAGAAAGGAAGCAGCAAAGAAAGAAAATAGAAAATATAGACTTAAAAGAAAGAAAGCAAGAAAGAAAGAAAGAAAAAAGAAAGAAAAAGAAAGAAAGAATGGAAATCGAGAAGGAAAAAGAAAGGAAGCAGCAAAGAAAGAAAATAGAAAATATAGACTTAAAAGAAAGAAAGAAAGAAAGAAAGAAAAAAGAAAGAAAAAGAAAGAAAGAAAGAATGGAAATTCGAGAAGGAAAAAGAAAGGAAGCAGCAAAGAAAGAAAATAGAAAATATAGACTTAAAAGAAAGAAAGAAAGAAAGAAAGAAAAAAGAAAGAAAAAGAAAGAAAGAAAGAGAAATGGAAAATTGAGATGGAAAAGAAAAGGCAAAAGCAAAGAAAGAAAATAAGAAATATAGATGTAAGATATAGATGAAAAGAAAAGAAAGAAATAATGAAAGAAGGAAAGAATGAAGAAAGGTGTAAAATAAAGAAGGAAGGAAAGAAAGAAAGAAAGAAAGAAAGAAATAATGAAAGACAGAAAGAAGGAATCTATAAAGAAAAATCTAAAAACAATTATACCGCCAATATAGAAAAACCAATAGAAGGAAAAAAAAAGATTATCAGAAAAAAACATGAACGAAAGAACGATGGATACAGACAAAAGTACAAATAAATAACGAAAGATTTAATTATAAAAACTGAAAAGAAAGAGAAATAGTGCTACATCTGAGCATAGAGAAAGAAATCCGAATTAAAAAAAATAGCTGTGAAGGAGAAGAAAAGAAAGGTGAAAATGATTAAAACAGACGACCGATATCTAAGAAGAGAAAATGGAGACTACAAACGATAGAAAGCGTCGAAAAGGACGACGTCATTGAAATAGAAGGTATAAAACGTGCAGTTTTTCAAATACTGAAATACGGTCGATAGAAATATCAGGCCCAATAAAACAGAACGTAATTAATCTCTGTGTAACGAGATACGTAAAAAAAATGTGGAAATTATTATAAAAAAATTTATTGGACGGGTTAACCTTTCAAGTCGGCGTGCTTTATGCGTCACACTCTTTATGAAATATTGACTTCATAAATTTCTTTGACATTGAGCAACCAGGTCTACATCTCTTCTTCCTCTTTCGCTTAGCGTACTTTCTTTCTTTCTTTCTTTCTTTCTTTCTTCTTTGCATCATTAATTTGTCTTTATCTGCAGAGAAAACCGTGCTTTTCCTTCTAATGCAAATGTCTTGTTTCTATTTATTAATCGTATTTCTCTCTTTACCTAATATCTGGAATGAACCTGAAATTGCAGAATAATAATAATAATAATAATAATAATAATAATAATAATAATAATAGGTGGAGTATGATTTAAGTCTCTGCCGACTACGGCATTTTTTAGCAAAGCATGGATAGTGAGAAAATAGCTGGGATTTTGAACGATAATCTAATCCTAATTCTACACTTCTTCTTCTTCTTCTTCTTCTCCTTCTTCTTCTCCTTCTTCTTCTCCTTCTTCTTCTCCTTCTTCTTCTTCTTCTACTACTACAACTACTATTACTACTTTTTCTTATACTTCTTCTTCTACTACTATTTCTATTTCTTCTACTTCTTCTTCTCTCTTCTTGTTTTCCTCTTCTACTTCTATTTTTCTACATATTTTTCTTCTATTCTACTTCTTCCTCCTCCTCCTCCTCCTCCTCCACTTCTACTTCTTCTTCTACTTCTTCCTATTATTCTTTTTCCTCTCCCACCTCGTCCTCTTCTTCTACTTCTTCCTCTTCCTCCACCACCTCCTATTTTTCTTCTTCTTCTTCTTCTTCTTCTTCTTCTTCTTCTTCTTCTTCTTCTTCTTCTTCTTCTTCTTCTTCTTCTTCTTCTTCCATTTCTTCCTGCTAATCTTCTTCCTCTCCTCCACCTCCCCTCCTCCTCCTCCACCTCCTATTTTTCTTCTTCTTCTTCTTCTTCTTCTTCCAATTCTTCCTCTTAATCTTCTTCCTCCTCCACCTCCTCCTCCTCCTCTTCTTCTTCTTCTTCTTCTTCTTCCTCCTCCACCTCCTCCTCCACCTCCTCCTTCTACTTCTTCCTCTTATTCTTCGACCTCCACCACCACCACCACCACCACCACCACCACCACCACCACCACCACCACCACCACCACCTCCTCCTCCTCCTCCTCCTCCTCCTCCTCCCCTTTCCTCTTCTTCTTCTTCCACTTCTTTCTCTCATTCTTTTTTCTCCTACACCTCCTCTTCTTCTTCTTCTTCTTCTACTTCTACTTCTTCATCCTCTATTTCTTCTTTTTTTCTGATAAAGCTTTCTGTTATTTTGTCGTTCTTTTTTCTTTCTTTCTTTAAGAAATTTCCGTTCTTTTTCAATATTTTCTCACATTAATTCTATATTTCCTTACGCTTTCTTGTTGCTGTTGTCCTTCTTCTTTTTCGTCTTCTTCTTCTTCTTTTTCTTCTCCTTCTTCTTCTTCTTCTGCCACTTTCAATCATCCTTTTCATATATTGTATTCTATTTTTTAAAAGTTTTTTTATCGTATTTTTCTTCTTATTTGTAGTATAACTTCCACCTTGACTTTTTTCACCATCTTTCACAGTTCTTCCTCTATTCATTCAATTCTTTATTTATTTCATTAATTCTTTCTTTCTTTCTTTTTCTTTCTTTCTATCTTGATTTATTTATTTAAATCTTCTCTTTCTTTCTTTAATCCTCTGTTTAATTCCTTCTTTCTTTCTTTCTTTTTTTGTTTCTATAGTTCGTTAATTTTCCCTTTCTTTTTTTCTTTCTTTTTTCTTTGTTTCTTTACAATTTCTCTTTCATTTCTGCTTCATTTTCTTCCGCCATCTTTTACCCAACATTATGATCGTAATAAACAAGATGGAAAAACAAATATGAACATGAAGACGAAAAAAAAAGAGAGACATTAAGAACAGGAAGTTAACGAGAAAGAAAATGAAAGCGAACCTCCTTGATAATCAATATAGAAAAGAAAGCGGGAATCTTTAAAAATCAAATCCCCTAACAATTGAATATGCGTCTCATAATTTAACATTTTCCAATGTATTTAACGGAAACATTTTAAATGGAAGAGCGAACACGCTTCTTAAAGACCCAGATTTTAAGGAAATAATTTTTTTTTCTCCTTTCACAGAAAAATAAACGATTAAAAAAAATTTAATAAACTAGATAAATACAGGGAAGATGCTGGCATTTGATAGGGTTTCGATTGCATCACTGGTTTTCAAGGTGAAAAATGATGTTTATCATAATTTAACCCTTTCGCAGCTGAAAACATTGTTAAGAATTTTCACCTTTATTTTTATTATGTAGACGCAACGATATGTCATCACTATGCTCCCAATAAATATGTCACTCTTTGACAGTTATATTCCTATACGTTTTTTTTTTAACTATTTTCCATTCAAGGCAAGGCCCAAGAGCCACTCAAGGTAGAGTGTTACTAAATGAGTTACTTTAAGGAGATACTAGGGGCAGTTGGTGCACATTATTAGGAAATGTAGGATAAATAGTTGATCCTAGACTTGAAGACGTAGCAACCGAGGAAGCATTCTCTCGGGAGGTCTGAAGAAGAAGTTGGCTAAGCGGAAATCCTTCCTCGCCAATGAAAGACGAAGGACATGAGGATGAGACAACTTAGTGGTCTTGGCATATCGCGGTCTAGCTGTGATGGTTTGAATTGCTAGAACCGAGATATGTAGTTCGCAGAAGCATCTGCCATACAAATAACCGTGTATTGAAGGTCGTTCTCAACGGATTCTCCTCCAGCTCCTATCCCACGAACGCAGGTGTTCCCCAAGGCTTTATCCTAGGCCCTACTCTGTTCCTTATCTTCATTAACGATCTTCCTGATGTCATAGGTTCCCAAGTAGGCATCTACACGGACGACACTACTATTTACTCCTGCCTCAAAAACAAATCTAGTGTTGCCGACAAAACTAACCTGGCCGTTTGTCTCGGAAAGGACCTCCAATCGGTTGTGGATTGGGGCAAGAATTGGCTGGTTAACTTTAATGCCTCAAAAACAAAACTGCTTTCTATTACTCACCACAGAGAACCATCCCCCCATTAGAATGTCTGACGCTCAACTCCACGAGAGCACCTCTTTGCGACTGCTCGGTCTTACATTGACTGCTGACCTGTGAGTGAACAAATACATTGAGTCAATAGCTTTGTCCACCGCAAGGAAAGTTGGCTCCATGTGCCGCGCCAGGAAATCTTTCTCGCCAGATTCGATCCTTCAAATCTACAAATCAACCATTCGCCCTTGTATGCAGTATTGCTGCCATATGTGGTCTGGAGCCCCTTCTGTTTGTCTCAAGGTCTTTGATAAAATCCAGAGACGGATATGCAATGTAATTGGCCCTGATCTGGCAATTCGTCTGCAGTCGTTCTCTCACAGACGTGCCGTCGGCTCCCTCTGTTCTTTTTTTTTACAAATACTTTCACGGTAACTGCTCCGATGAGCTGTTTTCGCTGGTTCCCAGACTTCATGAATTTAAGCGTTCAACTAAGCGGGCATCTCGCTCACACCCTTTCACTGTCGAAACTGTTAAATGTAGCCGTCTCTTCTACTTCAATAGCTTCATGTCTCGTACCTCTCACCTGTGGAACTCCCTTCCCTATTCCTGTTTCCCTGATAGCTATAATCTCCAACTATTCAAATGTAATGTCAATCGACGTCTCCAGATGCCCTGATATATCCCCTATCCTTTTCTTCATCTTTTCCTCTATCACTCCTATTTGCTCTCGCTCCAACTCTCTGTAACCCCTTGCGTGCTTGTGGTTTCCCGCATTGCTTGGAGTCAAACGCTTAAAAAAAGAAATAAATCTTCGCTCTTGAACTCTGCTCAGGCTGGAAAGTAAGGATATGTCAGCAATACACCTTTTTTATTTATTTATTTTTTTCTTTTTGTCTGATCTGACTCTCGTAAAGGAAAGTACATCCCAGAAGAAGTCAGACAGTTTCTGGAGCGGCATACAACATTGGCCATCTTTCTAGCATTTTTTAGCGATTGTGCAGTATATACGAGTTCCACTTCTGATCTGGGGTGCGTTTGGTTCTCAATAGACGTTCCAACTATATATCTTGAGATTATTGACAACATTCTAAGAAGAGTCTGTAATATAATCGATCCTGACCTGGCATCTTGACTTCAATTACATTCCCACCTCTGTGTCTTTCCTACAAATATTGTCATGGCAATTGTTCTCATGAACTTTCCACCTTGATACCTCGACTGCTTGAATTTAAGCCTACTGCTAGATTGGCAGCTAGGTCTCACAGTTTTACTGTTGAACTAGCTAGATCCAACCGTATGTGTTACTCTAATGAATTATTATATCCCACATCTCGCTGGTGGGACATTCTTCCTGTTTCTGGTTTCACTGCTACTTACATTCTTCAGAAAATTAAATGCAACTTCAATCTTCATCTTTGTTATTCCTGAATCATGTTCTTTTTTATCCATTCTCATTATCTTTTACTCCCAGTAGCCCTTTTCGTCTTAGAGGCATTGTTGCCTTGCTTGAGCTTAAATGATGATAATAAAAAAAATGCAACATCTATTAACATAATAATTAGTCAATTTTCATATGCTTTCAGAGCTTCATGTCACGCTTATACAGAGCAGGTTTGGTACATTGCTCAAAGTCCATTTACATATCTGCGATATTCATCGATTAAATCGATAGCCACTTATATAATAATTCTGCCTATGTGATTGTTTAATATCTGTTTATATCTCTGAGATGAGGTATTATGATTACTTGCATTATTTACCTCATCTTCATTGCCACATTCACAACGTTTCGACTGTTGTACGATCCGGCCTTTTTCAGAAGATTGGAATTTCGAACCGAACCCTTTATTTCGTCCACAGGTGTAGATTTTTCTACTTCTACGTGCCACGCCTCTTCCGAATGTCTCAGTTATTTCACTGTAAGTCAACTCCCCAAGTCTCTGGTTCACCACCGCTGTGGCCTGGTATTGAACTCACAACTCTTTGGGTCTAGTCACTGCATCTAACTAATGTTTTTATCCACTACCTTTATGTCAGCGATGTTCTCAAATTCTTCTTTGAATTCAACAGATCACTTTCAAACTTCACTTACCAAAAATTAGCGTTATTAAATTAACTTTATCCCTACAATTAGCTATTCCAGTTCCTCTGATAACATTAAAAAGCTTCATTCAAATATAAATGAGTCCATTTTAAATGTTTACTATCGATTTACATACAGCTGCCTTCTTTTGCCAAATTTTCTTCATTTATTTTTAGTCGTAGGCAAGGTATATTAAACAAAATTAAATTAAAATATTTCGTAAATCCCCTGAAAATTATCATGGACTTAATATTAACACCGGCTTTCATAAGCATAATTCAGTCAGCTAACTGCCTTTCTGGAACAAAATACTTGGATAAGCGAAGCAAAAGTTATATGACCTTAAAACAAAGCGAATGGCAATCCCCCATTCACTCAACATACTCCATGACAACTTACCGACCTCAGTATAAACCCAGATAAAAATGGATTCGTTGTCTGTTCGCTCTACCCATTAGCCAAAAAGCGTGACGGGCTGATTCACTCCACTAACCACCAAAGAACTCTTCAGGGTGACTGTCTGCTACAAAGAAGGAAGGGTTTCACTCTCTTTTTTTTCTCTCTCTCTCTCTCATTCTGTATATATATATATGATCGACTCTCCCGTCGAATTCGACGTATTAATGTCAGGCAGATCAGTTCCTAGAAACTGAAAGCCCGACACCGACACATGAGATTTGATTATAGTGGTGAAGGCTTTGTGCAGGGCCATCCACACTTTTTGGAGGGGCGAATACAGGGACCTGGTGCAGCGAATGCCACAAGGTCCCCAAACTGTATTTGTTGTCCTTCTCCTAGACCAGTTGCCATCCAAGGCTATAGAACCCAGTCTGTCCAGCTTTTTACCGATAGTTGGAGGGAACTGAAATTATCTGTAACCATAGGACTGTGCTCCCGGGAGCCACGACTATTATCACCAAGCCGCTCAAACTGAAGCATTAGAAGCCGGATCAAGCAATGATATACATATGATAGAAATTGTTAGAAGGATTTGATAATTAAAATTAAGTAATTCACATATATATATATATAGGTAGATTTAGATAGAAAGATAGGAACAGAATCATATATATATATATATATATATATATACACGACTCTCCCGTCGAATTAGACGTATGAGTGTCAAGCATATCCGTTCCAAGGAAACCGACAGCCCGAAAACAGCACATGATATTTGATTATAGTGGTGAAGGTTTCTTGCAGGACCATCCACACTTTTTGAAGGGCCGAATACAGAGACCTGGTGCACTAAGTGCCACAAGGTCCCCAAACGACCCTCCACAGGTTTTGAATTCAGAATTGTCCTTCTCCTAGATCAGTTGCCATCCAAGGCTATAGAACCCAGTCTGTCCTGCTATTTACCCATAGCTGGAGGGAGAAGAAGAAGAAGGGAGAAGTATTCACACTTTTCCCAAGTGAATGTAATGGATTCGACTGGAACTCGAACTCGGCCCTCCGATTCCTCAATCCAAGCCGTTATCCATTACTCCACCGTACCTCCATATATATATGAACTAGCAAGTTTTATGGTTTTTTTTTAAGGTTGGATGCTGCATGCACGACCAAACCACATTGTCCAGAGATAAGCAGTTGCAAGATATATAGTGTGACTATGAGGCAGGTTTTCTATCAGAGATTCCTTCTCCTAAGAGATTGCCAGAAGGCTTGTGAAGTTCCGCACCCAGTGGGCTAACTGTGCGTCTGGATACCAGCCAAAATATTTTTTTTTGTGCTGCAGGGTTTCTAGCCACTCTCCCCAAATGGTAGACCTGTGGGGGAACTGGTTTAGTCGGCGATTGCCTGAGCATGCAACAGGTAGTAGGGGTGAGCTTAACTAAAATACTGGACATGCCAGTGATGGTCATACTCGCTTTGTGAATCGACAGCCACTGATATATATATATATATATATATATATATATATATATATATATATATATAGATAGATAGATATATATAGCTTTATTAATGTAAAGTGATGAATATCAGGGATAGAGCGTATGTAAATACAAAATTGAACATTGAAGGCTACTGCCAGCGGCGACAGTCTGTTTCATGATTATACGCAATCGTCAGGCCTCAAACAGACTTTCACCGCTGGATGTTGATTCAATGTTCATTTTCATATTTACATATATCAGTGGCGACTCCAGATGGATCTAAACAACGCCTTTATCCTCAAGGACACATGACACAGTGGTTAGTTAGATCCTGTGACAGGACCCAAAGAGTGTGAGTTCAATACCCGGTTAAGGCAGTGGAGAACTTTCAGAGGGAAATTAACAGGAGATAACTGATAACTGACATCCATTAAACATGGCACGTGGAACTAGAACAGTCTACCCCAGTGAGCGAAATAAAGGGTTCAGTTCGATATTCCAACCACCTGAAGAAGTGCGGAGCGTACAACTGCCGAAACGTTGTAATAAATATGGCGACAAAGATGAGGACAATAGTCCGAATAATGTAAATAGTGTACATAATTCCTCATCTCAGAAATATAGACAGATACTGAAAGGCCGAAACGTTGTAATAAATATGGCGACAAAGATGAGGACAATAGTCCGAATAATGTAAATAGTGTACGTAATTCCTCATCTCAGAAATATAGACAGATACTGAAAGGCCGAAACGTTGTAATAAATATGGCGACAAAGATGAGGACAATAGTCCGAATAATGTAAATAGTGTACATAATACCTCATCTCAGAAATATAGACAGATACTGAAAGGCCGAAACGTTGTAATAAATATGGCGACAAAGATGAGGACAATAGCCCGAATAATGTAAATATTGTATATGATACCTCTCGCAAAAATATAGACAAATACTGAAAGGCCGAAACGTTGTAATAAATATAGCGACAAAGATGAGAGCAATAGTCCGAATAATGTAAATAGTGTACATAATACCTCATCTCAGAAATATAGACAGATAATGAAAGGCCGAAACGTTGTAATAAATATGGCGACAAAGATGAGGACAATAGTCCGAATAATGTAAATAGTGTACATAATTCCTCATCTCAGAAATATAGACAGATACTGAAAGGCCGAAACGTTGTAATAAATATGGCGGCAAAGATGAGGACAATAGTCCGAATAATGTAAATAGTGTACATAATACCTCATCTCTGAAATATAGACAGATACTGAAATTCCGAAACGTTGTAATAAATATGGCGACAAAGATGAGGACAATAGTCCGAATAATGTAAATAGTGTACATAATTCCTCATCTCAGAAATATAGACAGATAATGAAAGGCCGAAACGTTGTAATAAATATGGCGACAAAGATGAGGACAATAGTCCGAATAATGTAAATAGTGTACATAATACCTCATCTCAGAAATATAGACAGATACTGAAGGGCCGAAACGTTGTAATAAATATGGCGACAAAGATGAGGACAATAGTCCGAATAATGTAAATAGTGTACATAATACCTCATCTCTGAAATATAGACAGATACTGAAATTCCGAAACGTTGTAATAAATATGGCGACAAAGATGAGGACAATAGCCCGAATAATGTAAATATTGTATATGATACCTCTCGCAAAAATATAGACAAATACTGAAAGGCCGAAACGTTGTAATAAATATAGCGACAAAGATGAGAGCAATAGTCCGAATAATGTAAATAGTGTACATAATACCTCATCTCAGAAATATAGACAGATAATGAAAGGCCGAAACATTGTAATAAATATGGCGACAAAGATGAGGACAATAGTCCGAATAATGTAAATAGTGTACATAATTCCTCATCTCAGAAATATAGACAGATACTGAAAGGCCGAAACGTTGTAATAAATATGGCGACAAAGATGAGGACAATAGTCCGAATAATGTAAATAATGTATATGTTTGTGTGTGTTCTCCATCGAACCCCGAGCTACGAATAATGACGCGCAAGAAGTATACATATTTCCTAAAAAAGAAAATAAACCATTCAAAACAATGTTCGCTAAGCGTTCCTTAATTTCGTAATGTAAAAACCAACATTCAATCTTGGTTTTATGATGCTAATCAAAGCAGTTCGCGTAATTTTCATTACCTCTTTCCTTAACCCAAGTATGTCAAAACCACAGCGAAATCTATATCTTCATTTCAGAATTTGTTCTCTCTTTCTTAAATAGATTTCTCTATCTTTCCATCTATCTGTCTATCCATCCATTATTTTAATATTAAACCCCTTCCCCCTTTTCAATGAGACACTATATTTAACATTCTTAGTATTTTTTGACAACTTCTAAGATTTTTATTCTATGTAGTTTCAGTCTTTGCCGCTCGGTAATAGCTTTCTATTTATAGAATTTATATTAGACTTAATTGCATGGGCAAATTATTATAAAGCTTAATTGTTATTAATAAAGTACCCTCATTAGTGTGTGATTCTGTGTTGCGGATAAGAAAGTTGACAGATCAAGGAAAATTAGAAATTAGTAGACATGACGTTGTGTCCTTGCAAATACATTTTTCACAATTTATATCTGCTTAATGAAATTAAATCATTTAAAGAGTATTACGCTATTAAAATTGCGCTATAACGTAGCACTTTTGCTTTCATACTGTGACACTTGCACTAGAAATTCATGTTATTAAAACAGTAATTATCCATTGAGATTTTCCAACTGTTCATGCCATTGTTGTCTTCAAAATTAAATATTTTGAAATATATTCAAGTTTACAGTTGAATTTTCTCGTTGATTTAACATATTTTTCTAATCTGTTTTCTTTTTAGGTTCTTGTTCCACTTATTAGCTACGGTAATAATGTTTAGTTCCATTGGGAGTGTCTGGTGATCACGTGACCAGAGGCGGGAAAAGAGCAAATCCGGTTCCCTTTGCTCTCTTTATTTTTTTGTTCAGCAATCTAGACAGATAACTTCGAAAAGTAAACCCGCAAAATTGGCCACGCACACAGCAGAAAACATTAGTAACATGGAAGGATTTTTTTTTTTACTATTAAGAGCCACTTAAGGTAGAAAGTCATTGAATGAGGCTGTTGCATGAGCGTTAGACGAGAATTTAACAGGGGAGATTTATGGGGATATGTAGGAGAGATCGCGTATAACGATAAAATTGTAGATTAAAGTAAGCGAGGAACCATTTTATCACAAGACTTTCCGAAATTAGGGGTTCTTGGAAAGAAACTATTCGTGTAAAAATTCCATCCTTCTAAGAAAATACGAAGGTAATGAAAACTTCTCCCTCTACGTGGCATAAACTGTCTTAGTTGTGAAGGTCTGAACCTGTAGAACTAGGGAATTAAACTCGTTAGAACATTTCCATGAAAATATCGATACGATAGCAAGAGGCTTGATGGTTTGGTTTGGATTGGTTTGTTGTGTTTTACGGCATATCAACCTCAATGGGTTATTTAATGCCGACAACTTTTTTTTCTTGTAATATTTTGTTTTGTCAAAAATCTATTTCTGGTAATATTGTTTTTCTCAAAAATGTATAGGTGGTAATATTATTTTAAAACATGTATTACTGGTAATAATTTTTTTTTTCAAAAACGTATTGCTGGTAATATTTTTTTTCTTCAAAAATTTATTTCTGGTAATAATTTTTTTACAAAGTATTTCTGGTATTAAAACCTATTTTTACACTTTTATAATGATTTTTACCTCAGTTTCAGGGTTAACTATTTACCCATAGCTGGGGCCCTAACAGGTGCTAGCAACCCGGGTCAGGGTGGACCTGGGAACATCAGCAATTAAGAGATGGTTCCACGCTCCTCAAAGCCTCCTGATCAGAGGCCTTGCTGCTGGACGTAGTTTATCGTCTTACCCTGGACGCGGATGTAGTTTATCGTCATACCCAGGACGACAAGAGGCTTGAGACGTTTCATCTGTGGGGAAAATTAGTTTTTGAATTCCATCAAGACTAAAAAGTGACGACTAGGAAGTCCCAGCTCATATATAGCAGCAGAACTCAATTTTCGGTCTGATCTGACTCTCGTAAAATTACAACATAGCAGGGGGAGGCTGGTACGTTTTGGAGCGGTACAAGTAACTCGCCATTTTAGCAACATCTTTACTTCTAGATGAGTCCAGCCTGTAGTCATAGCATGGTGGGTCCTAATTCAGAAGGTCTGAGCTATTAGAACTGAAGAATATAGTTTGAACATTTGCCATGTAAATAGCAATAGAGAGTAGTGACACGAGTAACATTTCGTCTGTGGGAAAGGGTTTGCAGGGTGGAAATAATTCATCACCCACAAGGCCACACAATCACTTTTGAATTCTCTCAAGGCTAAACAATTAGGATTGAGCATCACCAGCTCAAATATGGCAGCAATATTCCATTGTTGGTCTGATTTGAATCTTTTAAAGATAGAGCATGGTAGCAGGAGTCAGGTACTTTTTTCGAGAGGTACAAGGTACTGACCATTTCTACAGTATCTTTAGCTATGGATCAGATATATGAGTTTAACTTGAGGTCTGGGCTGAATATAAGTCCAAATAGGCGTTCAAGGAAAGGAGACTGCTTCAGAGTACAACCGTAAGTCATGATTGACGTAAACTCAAGGTCGGTTCGTTGATGATGGGATATTGCTATCTGGGTTTTGGAGGTATTGAATGTTACAAGACAATGGGCAATTTCAATTTATCTTTATTTTCGGACGAAAGTACGAAAACATATATGAACATCTTGGAACTACGATGTTTACAATAGACGCTAATTTACAAATACGTTTCTATAATAAGGCAATAAATAAGAAAAACAATATATATATATAGTGCAACATGAGATTTATGTATTAATGACGGTAAGTCTCAAGTAATTTTTTTCGTACCAAAACTTGTTTACTAACCATGTACTTACTGTCTTGTATTCGAATAAATTCTGATTACCATAATAACCAATTCAGTCATTTTACACCCATTTATCGTCGAGAATATTTCCTTCATTACAGTAATAATTATAATAATAATTGTTATGGTCTAATATCCTCGCACCACTGTTATGGTCCAAGGTTAGGACCAAAGAAGAACAACACGAACACAAGAGTAGAAATAACAAAGATATATTACACATAATAATAATAATACAAGAAGTTGAAGGTGTTAGTATGACTGTCAGTCTGGTTTGGAGTGAACTACTATTGGCTCAACTCGATTCCGTCTCGACTCGTTCCAATATTTAACAACCCTCTCACGTGGGTCGCATGTGGCACAATGCCTGCTTAATGTGGGTTCTTCGAGCCCGTAGGCTCGGCCAAAAATATGCCCATTAGAACCCGTATAAACGGGTTCAGGGACTGTCTACCTCCCCGGACGACACTTTGCTCTTCGGCAAAGCCTCGTCCGGGTTCCTCTCTGCCAAAGAAGAGAGTTCGACAGGAGTCGCGCACAGTTAGAGACTGCGGCTCGTCTCGTCTCTCTTGAGAGGCACAGTATATATAGTGTCAGGAAGAGTTCATTATGTCGTTATAGGTAAGTTCCCATAACAATAATAATAATAATGCTAAGAATAATAATAATGATAATAATAATAATAATGATAATAATAATAATAATGATTATAATAATAATATTAATATTAATGATACTGATAATATTAATAATAATAATAACAATAACAATAATGATAAATTACCGTAAAGACTTTGATAGTGTGACAAATTCTTGGATCCTTAAGGCTTTAGTAATGTATAAACTCTTCTCAGTGATAGTAAAGTTCTTTAAACACAGCATGGGAATGTGGAAAACCAGATTATACCTAAATCCCACCAAAGGCCCTGCTACTTCCAACCGCCTGAATATCCGACGAGGAATGTTTCAAGGAGACTCCCTGTCAACCCCTTCTGATTGTCTGTCCTTAATTCCCCCGTACGTGTGGACTAAACAATAATAGCTGTGGATATGAAGTAATCAAGGAATTGTTTAATCGCCTACTCTACGTGGATGATCTCAAACTTTTTGCAAAAGACGGCAATCAGTTGAAGGGCCTCTTCAATACTGTAAAATGTTTCAGAGAAGACATAGGTATGAATTTCGTATTAGTTAAATGTGCAAAGAAAACATTCGAGAAAGGACAAATTAGAGAAATATACTTAATAGATCTAGATTTTGTCACAAAGATTAGGGAACTGGAGCAAGAATAATAATATAGATATTTAGGAATTAGCGAAGGATATGGAATACAGTATACCCAAATGAAGGAGACGGTAAGGAAGGGGTACTACAGGCGTGTGCTTTCTGGTAGTGAATACCGAGCTGAATTCAAAAAACAGAATATCAGCTATAAACACATTGGCTGTCCCTGTGATGCCATCGCATGCATCATCCCAAGTTAATCGTTTATATATGCCCAGATCCGAAGAAGGTAGAGGATTAGTTCAACTAGAACTGTCTTACAAACCTACAGCAAACGGAATTCAAAATTATCTGGAACTTACAGAAAACTGAATGATAATCTGTGTCAAAGAACATGAAAAAGTAAGACATTTTTTTTTCAGAAATAAAGGAAGCCAATAAGTTCAAAATGGAGTTTCAAATAGGTGAAGAAATGCAAGTGAAACATAATACAACGACTGAAGCTGCAAAATACTTAAAAAAGGAATCAAAGGCAAATGCAACTGGACAGATCCAGAAACGATGGCAGGATAAACCTCGTAACAGACAATATTCAGCCTATACCAAACAAACTGGTGTAGACAAACCCCGTACCCATCAGTGATAACGTAGGGCAGGGCTAAAAGGTGAAACCGAAGCTTTTATTCTTGTTGCACCGGACCAATGCTTGCTAACTAGATATTACCAAGTAGACACACACACAAAAAAATTATGTTAGACCAAAATGCAGATTCTGTGATAAATATCTAGAATAAATTGACCATCTTGTATCAGATTTCACGCTATTGGCACCCAGTGAATATAAAATCCATCATGAGAGAGTTGGCCAATATCTGCATTGGAAAATCTGCAATTTTTATGGAAAGGAAACTGCAAGGAATTGGTATGAACACCACCCAGACCCAGTTACGGAGACAGAACGCGTAACAATTTTATGGGACTTTATAATAGTCTCTGGTTGAAACCCGGAAAAATTAATATACACAAAAAATCAAAAGAAATAAAATACTACTACTAATAATAATAATAATGGTACCCATGATAATAATAGTGATAATAATAATGACACCACCATTACTAATACTACTATTAATACAACTAATAGTAATGATAATAACAATGATACTACTACTACTAATAATAATGATACTACTAATAATAATACTACTACTACTAATAATGATAATAATAATGACACTCCTAATAATACTATTACTACTACTACTAATAATAATAATGATACTACTACTAATAATAATGATAGTACTACTACTAATAATATTACTACTAGTAATAATAATAATAATGATACTACTACTAATAAAAATAAAAATAATGATACTACTACTAATACTAATGATAACAATAGTGATACTACTAATAATAGTAATGATCCTACTACTATTAATACTATTACTACTACTACTACTACTACTACTACTACTACTACTAATAATAATAATAATTGTCCAATATGTCGCGCATTCAATCACACTCGCAAAGAAAATTGGCGAAATTCTAGACGACGACAACTTGTAAAGAATAGTAAGGTTACTATCCTCTGAAATTTCAGACTAATGGAGAAATCCAAACAATTTTCGACCAGACATAATTCTGAATAATCGTGATGAGAACACATTTTTTTCTGGTAGGTGTTGCAGGCCCAGCCGACAAGAACACGTTTTTGAAAACGTTTAAGAAAGTAGATACAAGGAACTTGAGATAGAAATCAGTTAAATTCTACGCAGAGAATTATGCAAAATATAACAATTATTATTATTATTATTGTTGTTGTTGTTGTTGTTGTTGTTGTTGTTGTATCGTATACAAATTACATAGACAAGTATGAATAGAGAACAACTGGTGAACATAGGGCTGCTATGCTTAGCAAACTCGATTGCTATCCAGGACAGGGGAACAGTATTACGACTTCTACTACGCAGAGAATTATGCAAAACATAACAATTATTATTATTATTATTATTATTATTATTATTCCAATTTTCATAGCAAATATATCTTGTTGCTTAAACTTGCAGATCAAATAAACTTTAACTTTATCCGTCATTCATGCCTAGTTGAATATGTGTGTGTGTGTGTGTGCCTCTATATGTATGTGCCAGTATGTGTGTGTTATTGTGTGCGTACATTGGTATTATTAGTATTATTATTTTTAGTAGTAGTATTACTAGTAGGAAGGTGTACTGAAAAATCTGTCGAGTAAATTCTTGCACTTCCTTACCTGTCATTGTATACATTACTTATCACCTTTGGCTTTCAGATTTACTTTGCCTCTGCAAACAACGAAACAGAATCCAAGCCATAAACAGCAGAATTGATAACATTGCTTTTTGGAAAATGTGTAAAATGAACTTCCCTATTTCCCCAATATATATATATATATATATATATATATATATATATATATATATATATATATATATATATATATATATATATATATATGTATATGTAATGTCAGAATTCTTAGACAATGACTTAGATAACGTATTCGGATAATATATTGGATAAATAATCTTTTCTTAAAATGCTCTGCTCTCTCCTTACTTTCTTGGCTCACTTCTGAAATCAGGTCCCACATATTCCGTTTCTTGTCCATTCCAAACGTCTTTCATATCTTCGGTTCTTGCTGGAAAACATAATGTCAGAATAAATAGATCAAGAGATACATAAATGTAAAGTCTCTTGCGATGGGTTCTTCTAATAACGGCTAATGTACAGCCGGGCACTTCAAAGCCATAGCTTGACTTTTTATGGCAACCTTTTCAGGAAGACGAGTGAATATAACTAGACGAGTGAATTAAAAAAATGAAACTTTGGTGAGTTTGACAGTAAATAAAAACAATAGCAAAACAAAATAAAATAAAACACACGATATTCGTGTCCGAATTTTCTCTCTATCGCTTTGTGTTATGGTGAAACACACCTAGTCTATAGATAATAGACTCTCTCATCTAATATAAGTAGGAGTCAGTGAGGGTCGACGGGAGTTGAATACGAAAGTACTTTAAACCCGGCCTTGTGCCACGTCTGTCCCTCGTGGGGAGAACACTAAATACCGTTGAATACGAAATTAGTCAGCTACCACAACTAGATTACTCTACGTAACACTTATTATAACAAGTTCCTAACGTTTTTGTACGTTGAACCTATTTAAGACCGAATTTAGTCCAAATACAGTTTCCACTGACGAAATAACTATACAACACTTTGTTCCCATCGCCAGTCATCATAAGTCATGCGTGATACACTCTTAGGCGATCATGTATCTTTCGATACATGACTGACGAGGTAGATTTTTTTCCCGAAGTAGGTTGCCATTTCTTTCTGCGGTAGACCAGTTGCCATCCAATGCTATAGAACACGCTGTCCTCTTATTTACCCGTAGCTGGGTGCAGAAGAAGAGGATTCATACCTTTTCAAAGGGTATTAGCACCTAAGTGAATGTAATGGATTTTGACCGGAATTCGAACTCGGCTCTCTGATTCCTCAATCCGAGCCACGATCCATTACTCCAGCGTGCTTCCGGTCAATAACACAAAAGCAAAAAGAAGAATGCAAGAAATCCATTCATTTTTGATTGGACGTAGAGAGCCTGCTATATCTGTTATCAATATTGCCAAATGAAAATGAGTGGGTCTTGAATGTTAGATATTAATACTGTTAAATGCATATGAGTTTGCTGTTATTATTCAAGGAAAGTGGAATAAAGAAAGAGACAGACAAAGAAAATGTATTGCATTAGTATAAGCAACGATCCTTTTCAGACCACATGATTTGTAGATGTTGAAGTACTACAGTGTCAGCAGTAGACAAGATAATAGTATTTTAGTCGAAAAAGCGCGTCACAAACTACGGCTCGAGAACACAATTCAGACGTTATTATTTTTCTTTTAATATTATGAAGAGATATTTTTAAAAAGGGTTTTGGATGGAGTTCTGCAATAATCACTGCGATCAGAAATAATCGTTAATTATATTTCATATTATGATAGCTTAACCATTCCAAATCGCGAATATAAAACATAAAACTTACTATGGCGTCGAGTTAACTATGTAATTTTTTTGTAAAATAATATCCCTATGGAAGCCAAAACAAAATATGATCACACGAAGTAATTTCTTAAAAAAATAAAAAATAAAAATGGAATTTGAAATTTGTAACCTAGAATTCTTTTTTGTATTACTATCGAATAAGCACATCAAATGACGAATTTTAAAATATATCTTTTTTTATATTTTGACAAAGCATTTTAAGAAGAAAACTTATATTTAACATTTTAAGAAATCTTAAGAAAACCTTTGAAATTGCACCCGACATATACAAATATTTACTTACTCCTTCGTATTTACTACACATATGTTTTTAGTTCCTCCGTACTAACCTTTAGGAATTTTATACAGGAAACAGTTCTTAAAAGTTAAAAAGCAACAGGTCAAGATTGCAGAAAGTTATATTTATCCATATTATTAAACTAAAACACATTATAAACATCTCTGGAGAACAGAAAGTTTACTACGAACACCAATATTGCTGTCTGTAAGGGATGCGCCTTCAGGCTACTATTCTACGGCAGCTAGATTCGAAACCTCTACTCCAGACAGGAGCGACGCCTCATCGCATTTCATCATTGCTGTCTGATGCGCAGTATCGACCAACTCAACACCAGTTACCGAACATATACGCCCTTCTCCAATGGAGCTGACTCCACTGGCTTGGGCATGTACACTGTATGTCGAATGGGATGATTCTGAAGGTTCTTCGGTACGGAGAACTAGTCACCGACAAGAGAACGACCTCATCTACAAAAGAGAAATGTGGGCGATGGACAGCGAGAGTTGGGAAGATGTCACCAATAATCGCTCCGTCTAGAGACGCGACTTACACCGGTGTCGGAGCGAGAAGAGACACGGAGGTTTGCCGCCGGAGGAGAAGCGTGCTCGATGAAAAGAAAGCAACACGGCGACATGTATTCATCCCAATCGAGTCTGTCACTCCCGAGTGGGCGTGTGCAGCCATATCAGATGCAGCCATATCAGATGCTGAGCCGCCATTAGCAACTGAGGCATAACACTTTGGATACAGATCCATTGGTCTCTCGAGACCAATGGATGCCACATATATTACATATTAAGCCATAAACAACACACTATTGGATAGAAACATTTGCCCAGCCTTGCGTGTGATGAATAGTTTTCCGCCAAATAATCCCTATACTACAGACGAAACATTACTAGCCATTCGTTAATCTATCGCTGTTTTCATGACAGATTCTCGGGCGGACGGATTATATTCCTTAGTTTCAAGTGACCAGATGTTCATAGCTACGACCCGCCTTACTACGTACACTGAGTCAACTTATCCTCATTTCCTTTATATTCCATTAGTAAGGGCGAAGTTCCACTCAGCTTATTCTCTAGAACTGTTGAATTGTGGAGAGCATGCTTCCAATAGTGCTACAATCTTAACCTCCTCAATGTTTACCGCCAATTGTTACATATCCTCCCTCCTACGCTCTTACAACAACCTCATTTAGTAACGCTCAACTTTGAGTGGCGCTTGGGCCTTATATTGGGTGAAAAATAGTAAAAATAAACAGGTTATAGAATAATTGTACACCCATTTATCTAATATTTAACCTTTCGTTTGTACTGGTTGGTTAATTCCCAGCTCATGCTTGTAAAATAGGGTGAACCGGGGTAATTCCACACCCAACTTTACAAAAATGGCTGCCAAAGACAAAATAATAGTTTTTACTAAAAGAAAACTTGATACACACATATATAGGTCAAAACAGTTTAATATGTAAAAAAAAATTGAACTCATGTAACAGGGTCAGTGAAAAAAAACATGTTTTAAATCAATTTCAATATTTACGAAAAACGGGGCAATTCCACCCCCCATCTTCCTTCCATTCCCTTTGCCTCCTTTGAGCATCAAAAGTGTAAGTAACAATATAACTGACCTACAGTGTCTTTTCAAAGGCACCTAACATGAACAAAGCCAGCTCTACACCACACACAAGGTAGCCTAGCCTATTGTTTGACTGAAAAGTTTTCGAAGAGGTTTCTTGACCGGGTTGACGGAGTTTGTTCATCATTGTCGTCATCATCACCATGGGGTGACTGGTTTGACCAGCCCTCATCACTGTCCCCGATTTGTGAATCGTCATCAGAGATGGTAGCATGTTCTTTCTTTCCCTTTCCATTTCTCTTTACTTTCTGCTTTCTTGCTGAGGAAGTTTCATCTTCATCGTTGTTGCCAACTCGGGCTGACCGTTTTGGCTGCCAATCTTCATCACTTTCAGTGTCACAGTTGAACTCTAGCTCGGACTCGTCATCAGCAGATATTTCCACTCTTGATTTCTTCACCTTTCCTTTTCCCTTTCCTTTTCCCTTCCCTCTTCCCTTCCCTCTTCCCTTTCCCTCCCTCTTTTTAGCTGGCCCGAGTTTTGCTCTTTTAGGCTGCCTTTCTTCCTCTTCTTGTGCCATCCTCTGAATAAATTCAGCAGATGTCAGACTATCCTGGCAACTGTTTTTCTTTTTGTCTAGGGGGTGGATTTCCCCCAAGAGGCATAGATTATAAAGCCCACCTGTTGACTATACTAGGCCTCAAATAGAAAGATTGAGTGTTTCAAAGTGAAGAAAAACGGGTAACAAATTAGTATAACCTGTGTCAGATTAAGAAAGCAACATCTTGACTCTATGATCTCATCATAAAAAGTGCAAAAGGTGTACTTACTTGATGGATGGAGTAGGATGATGTTTTCAAGCTTGAAGCAGTCAAATTTCCCACCAACATACCTTCTGGAAACGAAATGCTATTCAAGGGAAGCAACTCTATTAAATGGACAACTCAAGTTAGGGATGAAACAGCACTCATGACAGCAGTTATTTCCCATTATATGTAAAGGGGTGGAATTCCCCCGTGGGTGGAATTACCCCGGTTCACCCTATATAATTACTTTGCGAACAACAATATTCATACTTTTTCAATTTTAACATGTAGTTGGTTGTTTTTTCAACATCACCTCTACAGACAGGTCTTGTTTTCTTTGTTTGCAATGAACAGATCTGGTAATTTGTGTCAGCATTGTTGTAACAAATTCCTTTGCACAGTTCCCTGCATAGCTGCCCCTATCATGTTATATAAATGTATGTATTATTTCTTCGTAATTATTTTTATTATTCACTCATATTATTTTTCTTTTTATTCATTTACCTAACATATTTTCTTTATAAACCTGAAGACCTAGAAAGAGATGGGAAATAAACCTATTAAAAGCATATCCCTTTCCAATAGTTTTAATAGGATATTTCACCCAGTACAGGAGCCACTCAAGGTAGAAAATTACAGTTGAAAGGCTAATGTTGAATGAAGGAAAGAATTAGTAGTAGGAAGAATATAAGGATAACGACTGACCTCTGACTTGAAAAGGTCAAGACTGAAGGGTTCAGAAAACAATCCGGCGGGAGTTAGCTACACAAAGTGGCAGTTCTTGAAAAAAAAAACAACTTCATATGGGAAATTTCTTCTTGCATTTAGAATATAGGGGAAATTAGAACGATTTTACTCGGTGCAAGTGGCAAAGGAAAGTTCGAGCTGTCAAGTTTCGACTCATGCGACTAGATAATAGCGAACATATGACCACTTCCCATAGAAAAAGCCAGACAAAGGCGACATACTTGAACCGTTGACTCTGTGGGAAATATTTATAAAAATAAATAAATAAATAATATGTCATCTCCCACAAGACTCTGCAAACGATGTTGCACGTTGTCAAAGTAGGAAAAAGGAAGATTGTGTAGATCCAGCTGTGTTATGGCAATACTATTTCATTTATTGTCAGACCTGGCGAATTAGTAAATTTTACTTACCCTGGTACAAGATACGCACGTGTTAATCGAACCCATTTCAAAAGTGCTGACTAGTGCAAACCACTCTGATAGTTGATAAGTGTGCTAATTAACATAATTAAATGATATCGGTTTATAACGGTTTATGGTCGCCATCCAGCAATGTATTAAGCATTCTTTTCAAGGATCATATTTTCCCCTTGTAGTAAAATTCTGCGAGACAAGCTTTCCAGAAGAAGAATACGGGCGACAAACAAATAAAACAAAGAAGAAGAAGAAGAAGGGTGTGTGCAGGGATGTAGATATTATTATTATTATTATTATTATTATTATTATTATTATTATTATTAATAATAATAATAATAATAATAATAATAATAATAATAATAATAATAATAAAAAGAAGAAGAAGAAGAAGAAGAAGAAGAAGAAGAAGAAAGGTGTGTGCAGGGATGTAGACATTATTATTATTATTATTATTATTATTATTATTATTATTAATAATAATAATAATAATAATCATAATAATAATAATAATAATAATAATAATAATAATAATAATAATAATAAGAAGAAGAAGAAGAAGAAGAAGAAGATTAAGAAAAAGAAGAAAGTAAATGAACAGAACTGTATGAGAAAAATATTTTAAGAAGAAAATGGCAGTGAAGAAGAAGAAGAAGAAGAAGAAGAAGAAGAAGAAGAAGAAAAGGGAAATACGAAAAATGTGTATAAGAAAATGATATAAGAAGAAAATGCTAGTGAAGAAAAATAAGATAGTAGAAGAAGAAGAAGAAGAAGAAGAGGGGAGGAAGAGGAAGTAGAAAACTGTCAAAAAATAAAGACAGACAGAGAAGAAGAAGAAGAAGAAGAAGAAGAAGAAGAAGAAGAAGAAGAAGAAGAAGAAGAAGAAGAAGAAGAAGACGAAGAAAGAGGTGAGAAAAATGAGGAGGAAAAATTATTATAATAATAAAATGCGAAAAAAAGAAGGGGAAGTCAATTAAACGTGTATAAGAAATATGATTTAAGAAGAAAATTGCAGTGAAGAAGAAGAAGAAGGAGAAGAAGAAGAAGAAGAAAGGCGGCGACAAAAAAGGAAGAAAGAAAGAAAGAAAGAGAAAAAGAAGACGAAGAAGAAGAGTTATAACAAAGAAGAGATGAAAAAGACACAATGCGTAGAAGGAAATAGAAACTGGAAGTGGAAAAAGAAAAAGGCAAAGGACAATAAGAAAAAGAAGGAACATGATGGGAAGAATAAATAGAATGAGAGAACTCAAAAGAGCGAGAAAGAAAAAGGAAGCATCTAAGAAGATGAAAATAGATAGAAAGAGGAGGAGGAGGAGGCGAACAATAAAATAGAGGGTGAGATGTTGTCTAAGAAGACAAGTTGGCGTAGACGAAAATCTAGGCGACGACGAAGAAAAAGAAAGTGAAATCGAAAATCAAGAATAAATTCTCCATAAAGCAAATGTGATATGTCAAGCGAGATGTTTTGCTGCATTTTCAACATTGAAGAAATTATGGATTATGACACTAGAGTAATCTGATATTATGAACGCCCGGTGTCTTTCTTCATATCTTTAAGTGTGTTAGGCAGCCATTTCTAAGACTTGCCTTTTCTTACAGACAGCCTAACAGGATCCTGCAATACAGAGAGAGCCTGGCTCGCCATTTCTGATCTGGTGCACTGTTTGACACGGAAGTTGCAAAAATATTCGACGACAACAGCGAGTCATGTAGTAAAGAATCCGAAAATACTCTAGCTCTCTACAACTCTATTTATAAATATAGGAGATCATAAAGTCGAAGGAAGATATTGTTATAAGCAGGGGAGATCTTTTTATGGGTCTGGAAGATATTGGTATAGGAGTGAGATACGTTTTTAGAGGCATGAGAGGTATTATTTCTGTCAGTGGAGGTCTTTATGTAAGCATAGAAGATATTCATTGAGGCATGAGGGGTCTTGTATAGGAGTGAGATACCTTTTTAGAGGCATGAGCGGTATCATTACGTAAGCATGGGAGATATTCATCGAGGACTGAGAGGTCTTGGTATAGGAGTGAGATACCTTTACAGGGGCATGAGAGGTATCATTTCTGTCAGTGGAGGTCATTACGTAAGCATGGGAGATATTCACCGAGGTCTAAGAGGTTTCGGTATAGGCGTGAGATACCTTTTTAGAAACACGAGAGGTATTATTTCTGTCAGGGGGGGTCTTTATGTAAGCATGAGTGATATTTATCGAGGCCTGAGAGATCTAGTTATATGTTGGAGAAACGTTTTTATAGAAATGTTATATATTCCTGGACGCATGAGAGGTCGGGGTACAGCAGAGGTGAGCAAAAACTTGGAGAACTGAGTTAAAAGGGAGACAACTGATACTGCGACATCCAGAAGAGGCAGGACACAGGGAACTATGAAAATCTAAACCCGGTGAGCGAAATAAAGAGTTCAGTTCGAAATTCCAATCACCTGAAGAAGGCTGGAGCGTAAAATGACCGGAAACGTCGTAAATATGGCAACAAAGATGGGTACAACAGTCCGAACAATGTAAATAGTGTAAGTAATGGCAGGTATACACATAGGGTGGGGGAACCTTATTATAGAGAGATATATCTATAGACGAGATCTTCTTACAGTCATGGAAAATATTTCTCTAGGAGAATGTGCTACATGGGAGATATTCATCTAGTCGTGAGATATATTTATAGCCACGAGATAACTTATTCTAAGCAAGAGAGTTCTATTTAAAGGTATGGAAAATCTTGTTATATGGTGGATAATCCTCTAGATATGAGAGTGATTTTCATAGGCACGGGATACGTTATTCTAGGCATAGGTGTTCTATTTATAGGTCATATATATATATATATATATATATATATATATATATATATATATATATATATATATTGATTTTAGCGTGTTTTTCCCCCTTTTCTTTTGCTCTTCATTTTCGTTGCTGTTCTTTTCGTTTAATTCATCAATTTTTCCAACGTTTTTCTCCTGATGAGATGTTGGACGAAAGGGCCTTAGGGACTATTACCATTAATAAATTCCTTGTTTTTAAAATAGTATATAGATTTTGTACCTCCATAAATTTGTTTTGATATATATATATATATATATATATATATATATATTAAAACATTTTTATGTTTATACATTCTTTTTATAGATACAAATATTTAAGTAAATGCTCTGTTTTTTTGTTGTTGTTTTTTTTTTTTAATAATAATAAACAGTATTTATAACATTTACCGGCCTGAATATCCGAAAAATTTTCATAGAAAATATTCGTCCTCCGACAGGAATCGAACTTGCATCCTATATATATATATACCCAAGTGTGGGATTGGGATATACGGAGTAAATTCCAATAACCAACAATTATTATTCTTTAAAGTGTGCTCAATACAGAGGTAATTTTTTACTTTTAATTTTAATTTCAAATTTTATAAATCTTTTAATATCTATGATAACCTTGCTTCGTTGTCAAATTTTTTGAATTACTATACACTTGTATTTTGATTGGTCATTCTAGCTTATGTAACAGCGTTTACTCCTAGCGAAGGATCGTTAATTAATTTGAAACTTTTAAAACCATTTATTCTACATTCAACATCATCACTTGATAAGACACCAGGAGTGTTGAAACAAAATGACTATTTTTGTAGTGATTTTATAACATATTTATGTTATAATTTTTAAATAAATGATTATATATATATATATTATATATATATATATATATATTAATGCTGGTACTCGCTTGGAAAAATCTTGGGTATTTCGGCTTGTAGTAGTACAAACCAGTCCTTAAGGAAAAATGAGGAATAAAAAAGAAAGAACTAAGATCATGTAATTGAGGCGAAAACAATCGTTCAGAATTCAAGCTCAGAATCCAAAGAAAAAAAACTACAACACGAGTAAAAGCAACTACGTAAAGTGCTCAATACACGAAATAGAGCAAAGCTAGTAGGTTTGCTTGGCTCTTATATATATATATATATATATATATATATATATATATATATATATATATGGGAAAATATTTCCATAGGCATAGAAAATCTAGGTACGGAATACATTCATATAAATATGGTTATAGGCATGGTTGACATCATATGTATGGAAGATATCCTTATAGGCCAATAAATTCGCCTAAAACCAGTAACATTATTCTGTATAAATAAATCCGAATGTCAGTATATCACCGTTTTTCAACTTTACTCCTAAAGACGGAAGCCCAGCATATGATACTATTTTCGAATCAGGCCGACTCCGCGAGCAGATTAAAAACATTCCATGGCACTATCCTGAAATTTTGGATTCCCAAATTTTCATCAGTGCGATTGTTTTCGGCTGTTTTTTACGTGATTTTTTCGAACGAATTTTTTGTACGATAACAACTTACATAACTTTGTAATAAGTTTGGGAATAATTGAAATTAATTGCGAAATCCAGTGAAAGTCACCCATGAAATAAAAATAATTGTTTGCACGTAAAAAAGGACCTACGTACATCAAATTCTTTAATTTCACTGCTGGCAGACGATTTATCGTTGAACTTTTGAAGGGTAAGCTTAAATATTAATGCAATACTTAAATGCAGTGATCAATTTTGAGTTCTGTAGTTTATTGTTGCCTATAGCATACGGTAGCACTATGCCTCGTAAAAAGAAATCTTCACCAAAAGAGGACCTGATTTCAATGAAAAGACTGCAGCGAAGAAAAGAAAATGAAACGGCAACCTGGAGAACTTCCAATTCTGATAATATGCAAAGACTTAGGGCCTCTCAAAATCCTGAACAGGTCAAAAGCCCTCAGCAAGGGCTAGCTTATCTGCCGACCGGGAGGACGGCTTTTAAGCTATTGGGTTGCTGCATAATTATCAGGCGTTTTATACTAAATATTTTTTTAAAACGCTTGATAATTATGCACCAGCCCAGTAGTGTAATGATATCAATGAATCCGTCTCTGTTCTTATTTTGTTTACATAGCAAGTAGGAATTTTATGGTGGGAAATTGCCAGATCCATGTACAAACGTTTTGTTTTTTATCATGATTATTATTATTATTATTTCATAGTTATCTTCGTCTTAGTCTTGTTCACAACAAAAGTTTGAAAACGCCGTTTGTCATCCATATACAGTGTAACCCGGATATAAGAGAAACCCGGATATAAGAGAGATTTTCTCTGGTCCAAAATTAGAGCCTGTGTTAATGTATATATAATAGACCAAGCCCGGATATGAGAAACCCGAATATAAGAGAGATTTTTTCTGGTCCCAAATTAGAGCCTGTGTTAAAGTATATATAATAGACCAAACCCGGATATAAGATAAACCCGGATATAAGAGACTTATTATCCGGTCCCGACAACTCTCTTATATCCGGGTTACACTGTACTTGGGGTGGGGGCGGGCTGGACAATGATTCAAACTGTTCTCAATATTATTTTTCCGTAAGTGAGCCTAATGTAAATTTACAATCCAAAGTATGTTTCGGTTTTAAGAAAGGGCTGATGAAGCCGTATTCAAAGAGGAAGCGAAAACTTAAAGAATATAGTTTCGATTATAAGATATTTAAATTTAAGGAGAAAATCTATAAAAAGTGCACTAATTTCGGAATCATATTACAACAGTTTTTTATGAAATATTTACTCTGTTAACGTAATTTTTTAAAATTATTTCTCCCCAAGCAAAGCGATAATGTCACTAAGACGCAGGAGGTTACTGAGATAGAAAGTGAATGAGAAGAATTTAGGGAAGAGAAAGAAAAATAATAGAATAATATCCAGGAAGACAGCAGATGGCAATTGACGTTATATTTAAATACTTAAAGAACTCAAGTGGCAAAATCTGGAAGAGAGATCCGCAGGTGAAAAGTACGAATAAAGAAAATACTAGAATATAACTTACGGTTGCATCTAGCTATTTCAACATTAATTCAAACTACGTTTCGGCTTTAAGTAAGGGTTGATCAAGCCGTATTAAGAGAGGAAGCGATGACTTAAAGAATATAGATTCGATTATAAGATTATTAAATTTAAGGAGTAAATATGTAAAAAGTGCACTAATTTCGGAATCATATTACAACATATTTGCCCCTAGGAACCGTAAAACCTATATCCTTTCCTCACAAAATTACTAATACATTGTGAGATAATTACAATAAAATAACGATAAATATAAAAGTCATACAAATCTGAATAAATTCAATATATACACATATCAGACATCATAATTTAGTATTAAAATTTTGAATACCTCCGAGTCGTTAAAGTTTCGATGCTTTAACTCGTGTTTGTTCTATTTCTCCCCACGAACTTTCCCCACATATAGGTCAAATGTTTGTGGCCACCTATTCCGAAAAACTGAATGTTGCCTGCTTTTTTTTTCTAAACTAATGCACTAGCTCAATTCTGGTCACATGGACTTTCTCTTCCTGAAGGATTTTATCACAGATTCAATCATAACGAAATTAACGCATTAACGTATGAAGTTTCATGAAGATTTTCGCTCTGTTTTGACTAATCTAACTTGTTGGCTAATTGTAAAAGTAGCGCTGACGGATCTTAAATCTTATGTAATCCTCTTTTTAAAAGAATTGGACGTGAATGGATTAAATAATTTCATCATCCTAGCTTAGTACGAGTTAATTAAACTAAAAAAACAGTTATGAAACTTTTGGCCTAGAGTGAATAAAATTCTGAAGAAGTTCTCTCTTGGAATGAATATGTATATGTAACGTGTTATTACCGTAATTCCATATGTATATAATACGCCTTAATCTATAATACGCACCCCTAAAATTGTGCTGAAAGTGTGGGAAAATGATTGTGTCCTTAACGTCGCGAAAGCTATGAATCTATCCCTTCCCCCGCTACGAGTTAAATAGTACGATCTGTATCTAGTCAAAAAATTGTTAATGAAATAGTTACTCTATTAAAGTATTTTTTAGAAATTATTTATGCAAGCAAGGCAATAATGTCACTAAGGTCAAGAGGTTACCGAGGGAGAAAGAGAATGAGAGGATTTTAGGGAAGAGAAAGAAAATAATAGAACAATATTCAGAAAGACAGCAGACGTCGATGGATGTTATATTGAAATTCTTAAAGAACGTAGGCAGCAGAAACTGGAAGAGAGTTCCACTGGTAAGAAGTGTAAGTAAAGGAACTAGTAGAATAGAACTTACGGTTGCATCTTAGCTACTTGAACAGTAAAAGACTGAGACCTATTCCGCTATTTACCAGATCCATGTACAAACGGGGAGGGAGCGGACATTGATTTAAACTCTACCCAATATTATTTTTTCCGTAAGGGAGCCTAACGTCTTTGGCCCGAATTTAAAGTCGGCATGAGAATCCTATTTTCGAAGTGTAACCACTACGCTAACATTTGTTACAATCGTAAGAAATTATTTGAAGATTTAGCAAATATTTATTAGATTTTTAAAAATAATTTCACATCGGGGCAAGGCGATAATGCCACTAAGACGCAAGAGGTTACTGGAAATAGAAAAGAATGAGAAGACCTTAGTGAGGAGAAAGAACAATAAAAGAACAGGTTTCAGGAAGAGAGAAGATGGCATTAATGCCACTATGACACAAGGGGTTACTGGGAGTGAAAGAGAATGAGAAGACCTTAGTGAGAAGAAAGGACAATAAAAGAACAGGTTTCTGGAAGAGGAATGTTGATTAACTGGGTATTTATATTTTTGATGATTGTAGGCGACATGGAAACAAGAAATCGGAAGAGATTTCCACAGGCAGGAAGTGCGAGCAAAGAAACTATTAAAATAGAACTTGCGGTTACATCTTCGCTAGTTGGACAATAAAAGACCTATTACGCTTTAATTCATGCGGTCTAGTTAGCAAGGAGGAAAGTTCACGAGAACAACTGTCGTGAAACTATTTAAAGAAACAAACAGGTTGTAGCCACGGCGGTGGAAAAGTTACTGAAGCCGAGATGTTAGGTCATGACCAACAACATTGCAGACCCTTATATTATTTATAGTAGAATTTAAAAATGTGAAAAATGGATTCCGACTGCCTGGAACGATACAGTGAACCAAGATTCTTAGAAGCAGGCCTAGTAATTGATTTAATATAATCGCAGTCGAAGAGAATCAGAGTCGGAGAAGGTGCAGTGAGTTAGTCTCCAGGAGGGTAGCACCAATCCTGATGATGGAAGATCAAAATGATGCTCTACGATGAGTAAAGAATAGCAGTTTCCTTGCATTATTTACATTAATCCGACTGTTATCCTGATCTTCATTTCCATATTCACAAAGTTTCGACGGTTGTACACTCCGCCTTTCTTCAGGTGATTGGAATTTCGAACCGAACCCTTTATCTCGTCCGCCTTTATCTGTCTGTGGATGACAAATATATATATATATATATATCCATCTAAAAAGAAAATATTCGAAGCAATCTAATATTTTATTGCATTTTCGGTAATTTGATATTATAAACTTACCTGTAAAGACGCTTGTTTAAAGAAATATTAGAAAATTCCAAGAAATTTTAAATTTACTTTAGTTAAGTCTCTTAATTCTTGATAATGTATGGTCATCTGTATTTACAACAATTGACACGTTTATTGACACATTTTATTTTTTTTAAATATATATTCTTATTTAAAATACTGGTGTGGCTGAAATATAGAGACCTTTTCAAGTTATGATTGATACAGTTTTAATTTTATAATAACGTCACTTGACCGCTATAAGTTAGTACAGTTTTATAAATTATTCTAATAAAAAAATAAAAACAATTCTTGTAAAAATTCATAATTCATCGAAAAATATTTTTTCTTACGACAATAATTTCATATTTTTTTATTCGTAAAAGCAATTTAAAACTTTACTAAGTTAATATTATATTAGTTTTATTGCATTTTAGATTTTATGATTAAGAGCAGATTTTGACCAAAAGAATTCGATGATTTAAATGCTACGATGACTTTTCCTTTTAACTAATATAAGCATTAAGTGATACAAAAAAGAATTTCTCATATTATTAAAGGAACAGCGAGTAACAGATATAAAAATATATTTTTACAAAGATTTTCCAAAAAATAAATACTTGATATCTGAATAATCCAGATTTCATTAAATTATCTTATTTTTGCCAAAAAAAAAAAAATTCCATACAAATCTGTTTTCCTCTGCAAACATCGCTCAATTTTCTCGTACAAAATTAGGGTCCCAGGTTGACGCCAGAAAAACAAAAATTTTAACAAAAATTTCCAAGATTCTAAAAATTACATTAAAAAAATCCTTTGATCCTTTATGTTATTTCTCAAAGATTTTTATGGTTAAATTTTATTTTTATTTGGGATATTTTTATCATCATGTACTTTACTGAATATCTGACGATGCCTAATTAACATAAAATATATATTAGTAGAATGGAACAATTATTCACAATACTGGAGGCAATTATTGTACAATTTGTATTAAATAAAATATCTTTTATGTCAGGATAGTGTAATTTGAAATTTAAATAAAATATTTAAAATGCGTAGAAAATAATCATAATACGTATACAAAGTTGATTTCCGGCGCTACCAAGCTCTGTGAAACAGTTCTGCTGATCTTGTCGTTAATATTACCACTGATGGTTGCTCCGTGTCGTCATGGAGGGTCTTGCCTGGTCCAATGACTCTGAGAACGATGCCGTCGGGTGTTCTAGACTCCTGGTAAGACCACCCTTGGCGGCAAGGTCGAAGATGAGGACCCAGACTAAGCGCGACCAACCACAAGGACCCCAACAGTGGAATAAGGGGATGATGAATATAACAGATCGCAATGGTTGACCCCAGCGGATGTAGTGGGCTACGTCTGACGGACATGCTACAGAAGCGCCACAGGAAATTATAAGAGTCAGCGGCAGTCCATTGCAGTTTCATAACTGAATTTTTCATGCCTCATTCCATATGTATCGCAGAGGAAGGTCATGAAATCAAGTATGTGGGTCCCTTCCTGACAAGTTGAGGTCTGCCATAAACAAATTCACGCCATCGGCACTTCTTCTACTCTGGTTTCTTTCCCCTCCAACCAACTATATGTGGGTCCCTTCCTGACAAGTTGAGGTCTGCCATAAACAAATTCACGCCATCGGAATTTCTTCTACTCTGGATTTTTCACCTCCAACCAACTATATGTGGGTCCCTCCTGACAAGTTGAGGTCTGCCATAAACAAATTCACGCCATCGGCACTTCCTGACAAGTTGAGGTCTGCCATAAACAAATTCACGCCATCGGCACTTCTTCTACTCTGGTTTCTTTCACCTCCAACCAACTCTTGCAAATCCAAATGGCGATAGAAAATGGACGACAGGAGCAGGTTTTGGTGAAACTGGAAATTTCTAGCCTTCAACTTGCACGTTGGCGGCGACTTTAATCATATACGATCAGTAATTAAATTCTTGGATACGAGATAAATCCGACGACGACGACGAGATTTAGATTTGAAATATAGAGTTCGTAAAATATAACGGTGTGAAGTTAACAAAATCTTTTCTCTGAGATACTGACAACACTTAGTTATTGATAATGACTAAGATCGGGAAAAGTACACGAACAAAAACAAAATAAAGGAAGTGAAAGAAAGAAAGAAAGAAAGAAAAAAAGAAAGAAAGAAAGCAAGCAAGAAAGAAAGAAACTGGAAAGAGAGACTAGTTAAAGAAAAATAAAGAGAAGACGAAGAAAACAAATAACAAAATATTAATTTACACTATTTACTTACGAACTATTATCCTAAAATTTATTGTTGTCATCACAGCGTTTCGAACGTTCTACCCTCCACCCTTCATCAGTTATATGTCGATCCGGGTAACCTAAAAAGATAAGGACATTAGTATCCGTCCAAGCTGGGATCATTTGACCAATGATCGATTGTATAACATTCGTCCAGTATCAAACATCATCAAATCTTCGTCCAGTATCAGACATCATTGTACTAGTGGCATTTGCGCCTTTCTTGGCGTGAAATGATTAATATATATTAATATGTGTGTGTCTGTGCGTCCGTGCGTGCGTAGGTGTGTGTGTGTCTGTGTGTGTGTTTCATTGAATAATTAAGATAAGTTTTGTCGATTTATTTTCAGTTGGGATCCTTTCACATTGACGGATAAGTTTTTTGGTGACATTATTAAAGGAAGAGAGAAAATTACTGTGTTGATACATATTGTTTATTCGGAGTACTTTCGACATTCGCACAATTTCATCATCAGGGTGCTGTTCATTTCAAGATAAATATTGTAGTCTTCATCATTTTCAAAGACTAAAATGTTGTGTTCATCTTAAAGTTATTTTTTTTTTATTTGTACAGTGAAAGTCTGAGCTAGAGACAGAATCTTTAGTAAGTACTTTTCTGGGAAGGAAACAATATATTTAACAATTGATTTGTGCACCTCCAGGTGGTGTAATAGTTAGAAAGCTTGTCTCGCTAGAACAATTACGCCTGAGTAGTGGGTGCCCCCTACTTTCGACCTTGTGCCACGTCTAAACTACGCTTCGAAAATCACTATATAAGAATTGATTTCAAAATTCCCCCACTCACGGATTTACGGCCACATCACGTTAAAAAACCGGTTCCCTTGTGATCGCCACAGTTAAACAACGTCGAGCCTGTTCTGCACCTAGATAGATAACCGTCTGGAAATACCAGGTGCTGTAATCTTTGATGTGCGGATGGTGTAATGGATAATTGCTCGTAATCGTTAATCGGAGAGCCGTGTTCCAATTCCGGTCGGTTTGTTATATCCATCCTTGAGAAAGGGATGGATAGGTCTCTTATCCTCCCAGCTTTGGTTTTATTAGTAAGATTTATATCTCTAAACGATTATTATCTAAAAAAAATTCTGACAATCTAAAAATATTTTCTGGCTTTAAATAACCTGCAAAGGGTCGATAAACCGTCGAAAACCAATCAATGAAACACTGAAATACTGATGAGGTACAGAGGCATGTCTTTTACAATTATTTACATTCTCTGGAATATGAATACATTGAAACTACCGTGGTCGTTGTGTGAGGGATTATTTTATATCTTGATTGTGATATAGAATTCATCCCCCATTTTATATACACATTATAATTTCATGTTTTTTTTTATCAATTTCTTATTAGGTATAAATCCATTTCTTCTTCCCCTCCAGCTATGGATTAATCAGTAAGAATTATATAACTAAAGAATTATAATTTAAAAGTCTTAGAATCTAAAAATCCTGTCTTTAAATAACCTAAAATGGGTTGATAAACTGTAAAAAACGAATCAATCAATCAAACAAACAATCACGCTGCTTACTTGGTCCTGTGTGCTTATTTGTCTATATTTCTGAGATGAGGTATTATGTACATTATTTACATTATTCGGACTATTGTCCTCATCTTTGTCGCCATATTTATTACAACGTTTCGGCCGTTGTACGCTCCGGCCTTCTTCAGGTGGTTGGAATGTCAAACTGAACCCTTTATTTCGCTCACTGGGATAGACTAATAGATGTTAGCTATCAGTTATCTCCTGTTAATTTTCCCTCTGAAATTCATGCACAGATGTCCTCAAGGAAACATGCCATAGTGGATAAAGGCGTTGGTTAGATCCAGTGACAGAACCCAAAGAGTGTGAGTTCAATACTCGGTTAAGGTAGTGGAGAACTTTCTAAAGGGAAAAAATAGCAGGAGATAACTGATAACTCACATCGATTAAACATGGCACGTAGAAGTAGAACAGTCTACCCCAGTGAGCGAAATAAAGTGTTCAGTTCGACATTCCAACCACCTGAAGAAGGCCGGAGCGTACAACGGCCGAAACGTTGTAATTGTCCGAATAATGTAAATGGTGTGCTTATTATTTTATAAATAATTTTCTCCACGCCACTTTTATTTAATGAGCTTAAAAATAAGCTACAGAACTATTGTTTAATTATTGTGTATTAAATACAAGTGCTAGCAGGAATTATTCCAGCCTAGCAAGATGCTTATTTATTAAGACACGCTTATCATTTTTTCAATTAATTTTCTCAGGTGCACGATCATTCTGTTCCAGTTTATTACTCTATATTATGAGTTGAAAATTTCCCACCGGTCTAATTCTTCCAAACGAGATTTTTATTTGGCACAAAAGATAAAAATATCGAATGGAGCTGAATATTTATTTAGGTTTCAAAACAGAGGAAAGCAGCAGAAACGACAGAAATAAAAACTTAAAAGAAAAACATGAATAGTCAAAAACAAGAAAGCGAAAAGAAAAATGACCAGTTTTAAGGGATTTGAAAAGAAAGGGAAAAAAACACGAGAAAGAAATAATGAACGATACTTTTTAAAGACTGGAAAAGTATTTTCAAGAAAACAACA
>OZ038508.1:12633683-12648683 GCA_964036315.1 Acanthosepion esculentum | reverse complement strand
TGAAACTTTAACATGTTGTTTGATTGTTAATCTTTCCATGGTTGTAATTGCCAAAGTCTTAAGTTGTTAAATCTGAAAGAAAAAGAAAAAAAATCATTAGACGTTTAAACTTAATTCACATTTAAAATCAGTCCATTTTATTGGAACACCTTTTACATTCCCTTCAGTCAGTCTTGACAACCACTACCCTGGATTGAGCCATAAAATCCTAAACAAACTTTTCAACAGCTTCATATACGTCAATTTGTCTTTTTGCATACATGTATGTCTGGCTCTGAAATAAAATTAAAACAAAAATAAACAGCTTAACTTTTTCTTCCCTCGAGTGAAAAACCTTTAATATCTTATCGATGATTATTTAGCTGTTTTTATCTCTTGTTACCTGTCTATTCATGCCTACCTATATCTGTCTATTCGTATCTGTCAATATCACTCTATTTACTTTTATGTCAATAAAGGTCTATTCATATCAATTTATTGGTGCCTGGAAGTCGACGGCAGAGAGATGGGCAAAAAGGATATATCCAGTTTATTACTTAAAGGCCATAAAAAGTGAATTAGGTTAAAAATGGCACAAGTGGAATGAGACGACACTCTTTTGGCGAAATATCCGTTAGCTTTTCAAAATCTGAAAGGTATAAAAGATTTTATTGACCTTATCTGAAATTATTTGCTAATATGGAAAATAAAAGATACATGCTTGCCTGTAAAAGTACATATGCACAAAATTTGGGTGATATTAAAATAGACTTATGTGTCACGGGGGGTAATTTCCCCTTTATGTTTGCCAAAACTCCATGCGTAACTGTAAAACTGGTTCACATTCCTCATCGGTATTTTGAACAGGATTAGAGGTTTATCCCTTGTTTCCAGTTTAGGGTTCCTGGTTCCTTGTAAAGTATTCCTATTCTCTTTCGAGCCCAGTAGCCCCTTGCGTCTTAGTGGTACTATCGCCTTGCTTGGGGTGATTTGAGTAAAATTATTATTATAATAATATTATTATTATTATTATTATTATTATTATTATTAAAGTATATATTGTGTAATCCAGATTTATTTGATCAAATGTTTGTTTTTATTCTTGGTTGCTATTTATTTGCGTATTTTTGTATACTTTCTACAGTTACAGGCTTGTAATATTCATTGCCGCCAGAACGTAATACTGGGTTGGCAGCTAGGTCTCGCGGTTTTACTGTTGAACTAGCTAGATGTAACCGTAAGTTCTATGCTAATAGTTCCTTTTCTTGCACTTTTCACCTGTGGAACTCTCTAACAATTTTTTGCTTCCCTGACGCTTACAATCTTTTAAAAAATTCGACACCCAGGCATGACGCTCTGATCTTACTCACGTTTCTTAACAAAGAAACATGCTGCGTCAGATCATCATCGTAATAATAATATTAATAATAATAATAATAATAATAATAATAATAATAATAATAATAATAATAATAATAATCGACACTACCACTATCGCCACAACCACAGAAGTTCGCCTATCGACTTCTTCATACTCCTCGGTCTTTTGAACAGGATTAGGGGTTTATCCCTTGCTTCCAGTTTAGGATTGGGTTCTTGGTTCCTTCTAAAGTCTTTCCATTCTCTTTCACTCCCAGTAGCCCTTCGTGTCTTAGCAGCATTATCGCCTTGCTTGGGGTGAATTGATTTAAAAAATAAAAGAGATGCACGGCTTTTAAAGACGTTCTGTATTTAAACTGAAAATATTTTCTAATAAATCTAGTATTTTAAATGAAAAAACAATTTAAATGTGAAAATTGATCTGTCAGAGAATCGACGGATATTGGACTAATTATGATAAAAATAACGAAATAATATAAAAATCAACATTAAAATATTTGGCAGTATATTCATTGTACCAAATGTAGAAACGATGGCAAAATAAGCCTCTTCATGATCACTACTCTGTCCATACCATAAACCTGATGTAGACAAACACCGTACCCATCAGTGGTTACTTAATGCAGGGTTAAAAGCTGAAACCGAAGGTTTTATTCTTGCTGCACAGGACCGATTCTTGCCAACGAGAAACTACCAAGCACTTATACTGAATAATTGCACTGAGTTAGCACCAAGTGAATAAAAAACTAATCATGATAGAATGTACCAATATCAGCACTGGAAAATTTGAAACTTTTACGGAAAGGAAACTGCAGGAAATTGGAATGAACACCCGACTATAGAGATGGGACCTGTATCAATTTTATGGGACTTTACAATACACACAGACGGAACAGTCAAAACTAATCTCCCAGACATCGTGACCAGAGATCAGAAAAATAATAATGATAATGATAATAATAATAATAATAATAATAATAATGATAATAATAGTAATAATGATAATAATAATAATAATAATAGTAATGACGATGATGATGATGATGATGATGATGATGATGATGATGATGATGATGATGATAAAAGTGTATACTTGCCTAACGAATGACTGCCGACAAGAATGAATGAATTATGATTGAACATAAATGAAAACGTGAGAATCATTATTTTCATTTGTGAACGGAAGTCAAGTCGCTTGTTTCCGCTGTGACAAAATTCGCCCAGTTTGCCTATTATGAAATAAAGAAAATTAATCCCTGGCATATTAAAGAGTGATATATCTTTTCTCTTTTTAACTGTCTGAAAAATACATAAAACATTTTTCTTTTCCAGCAGAGAGAAAAAATACAAAGACCTTTGCCGGGGCATGATCTGTAAAAACAAATAAACGGAAGTTACGCCACTCGTATCCGAGCGAAATTCAATGGACTGTTATTAAAGTAAAGAATAGATTCTTCAAGTGGCTAATAAGTGAAGCATAGATAGATAAAGTAGGCGTGACAAGTTTCAGCTCTGCATAAGTGTGGGAAAGCCGAGTACGAATTCCAGTACTGATTTAGAGTATCTAATTTACACTAATCTTCATGTTAGATGTGTGAGCGTATAGCCCCTAAAAACACATCCAGGATTAGAAAAACAATTGCAAAATTATAGTACTAAACATTAATCTAACTTTCTTGCGTCATAACTCAGTATTAATATGGTGAATATAACATACATGACTATATATATATATATAAATATTAGTAGCAGTAGTAGTAATCTTATAAGTATAAGTAACTACACTCGTTTCGGAAAACCTTCGGTTTCTTGATTTGAAAATAATCAAATCAATATGGAAGCGAAAAAAGGTATAACTACATATATATATATATATATATATATATATATATATATATATATATATACATGTAGTGATTTTCCAAGCATAGCTTAGATGTGGCACAAGGCCGAAAGTAGGGGGCACCCAGTGAGGATCGAACTCACTACTCAGTCGTAATCGTTTTAGCGAGACAAGCTTGCTAACCATTAGACAGCCACGAGGTTCTCCCCACATATATATGTATATATATAGATACAGAAATATAGTTTTAAAATATGCTCACTATTCGAGATAGAGCGTATGTAACTATAAATATCAAAGAAAACTATGAAGTGAACACTCAGAGGCGTCAGGTTGTTTTCATTCTAAGCGCAATCGTTAGGCCTAATGGTTGCGTTTCGCATGAAACAGTATGTCGCCTCTGAGTGTTGATTTCAGTGTTCACGTTTACATATATATAAACTGTCAAAATAACCAAGGGAATTAAGAGCAGCATGAATCCATACAGCTCTTATCTCAAATAACAACTTAAAAGAGATTGACCAACACAAGGGCTGACCAAAATTCATGTTAAAAAAATATAAAAAAACAAATGAAATCTACAGACAGAAGTTCATTTTCTCCATCAAGATATTCATGTCTGTAGTTCACTGCTACCAGCAAGCAGAAAATTATTTTTTCTCCTGATGATGGCCATGTTGGCCGAAACTAGTCGAGGAATCTAAATGAAATAATAATAAAAACGAAAGAATATTAATATACAACCCAGTGTTTCTGAAGAATTTAATTTTTTAATATTTTTTATTGTTCAATATATATATATATATATATATATATATATATATATATATATATATATATATATATATATATATATATATATATATGTATTGGATAGGGGTCCGGCTGTCAATTGGCCTTCCTGGATGTATTGGTACATCGGACGCCAGAGGGTTTTCTGACATCGGTTTACAGGAAACCAACCTTCGCAGGATTATACACACGTTGGGACTCCTTTTGCCCCACTAAACGCAAGTAAAAACATAATAAGAACCCTCCTTCATAGAGCGTTAAAGATATGCTCTGAGTCCTTTTTTTCCCTCACACTCATTTCATTTTTCATCGCATATTCTCTGTTTTTTAATTACAATAAAATCTCCAGTACGAAGCCTGAAGAGCGGGAACGAAACCGGTTCCTTCGCTTTTTATTCTTTGCTTTAGTATGTTAATATGTCTAGTAATATTAAGCTTAACACCTTCATTTCAGATATATATATATATATATATATATATATATATATATATATATATATATATATATATATATATATATATATATATATATATATATATATATATATATATATATATATATATATATATATATACACACACATCTCAGGGTGCGATGGCTAAATTGTCGTTATTTTATATTTTAACTTCACCCATACGCGTTGTTTGTTTTACATTCTGTCGACGTCACAGTATGATAGACATAGATGAGAACCGTTCATCAGCAAAAGAACTCATGACTCAATTTTCTCGGCTAGAAATTTGAAAACGGCACGCTGTACTACTTGACATTCGTGTCGAAAGCTCCAATACGAACATTTCAGAGTTTTGGGGAGGGTCAATCTGAAGACAGTGCAGGGCATTCGGAAAGAGTTGGATGAGTTTAATTATGATTACGAAGGTATTTGGAGGGAACACTAATGATGGCGTCGCTTTATCATCTTCCCACAGTGCCTCAGACCTAACACGAAGGCCTGCCTCAAGTGCCTTGACGAAGTAGTGCTTCCCTGAGTCAAGAGGGTGGCTGATGCAAGACCCTATGTCTGGCAACAGATCTATGCACCATGCCAGACAAGTAGGAGAAACCAGTCATGGCTGTCAGACAATTTCTGCGACCACATCACCCTTTACATCTGGCCACCTAACTCCCTTAGCCTGCAGCCCCTTTGATTATTATGTGGGGCACAGTTAAGCGAGAGACCAACAAAAATCCTTGTAACTACTAAGATGAAATGAAGTCAAGGATTATGGCAGTGTTTACCAACTTCAACAAGAAGACCGTCCAGAATAGTTGCAGGAGATTCCGAAGTTGTCAGGAGACCGTGGCTGAAGCTAATGGCAAGTTTATTGAATGAATTATCTCTTTCGTATTTTAAGATATTTTTGTGTTATTTTAGTAAATATATCTATTAAAATGAAATATCAGTGTAATTTAGACGACAATGTATCCAACAGACACTGTACAGATATATATATATATATATATATATATATATATGTCTGTATGAAAGGTTTCTATCGATCTATCTATCGATATATATATATATATATATATGTGTATGTATATATATATATATGTATGTATATATATATATATATATATACATACATATATATATATATACATACATATATATATATGTATGTATATATATATATATATATATATATACATACATATATATATATATACATATATATATATATATATATAGATCGATAGAAACCTTTCATACAGACATATGTATATATATATGTATATATATATATATATATATATATATATATATATATATATATATATATAATTTTGACATCACCATGGGATCTCTAGACTCTGCAGAATCTTCCGACCTTGTCGGTCTATTTATACTGTACAATCTAACCGCGCACCGTGAATTAGACATTAAGGACATCGGGCTATACAGAGATGACGGGCTTATGGTAGTGAAGAGCTCCACAAATTTTAAAACAGATAAAATTAGAAAGATAATTTATAGTGAATTCGGAAAACTAAATTAAAAAATTTTTTTATAGTCAACACTAAATTAAAAAGGGTAAACTTCCTCGACGTAACTCTAGACTTAATGAACAACATTTACCTGCCTTACAGAAAATCTAACACTAATCCCTTGTATGTACACCCTAAGTGAAACCACCCTCCATCTATAATTAAGCATATACCCACATCAATAGAGAAAAGTATCAGCATGAACTCCGCTAATAAGGAAATATTCTGACAACACAGTAATCTTTATAACACAGCCCTGAAAAATAGCGGATACAAAAACGCTGACATAAGCTATAGAAACAATAGTACCAATAGTAAGAAAAACAGGAAAAGAAAGATGAACTGGTATACCCCTCCGTTCAACCAAATGGTCAGTACTAAACTAGGGCATAAGTTCCTAGCTTTTATGGAAAAACACTTTCCTACTAATTGCAAACTTAGCGAGATCTTTAATAAAAACACCTCAAAATTAAGTTACTGCTGCACTGAAAACCTAGAAAGAATCATAAAAAAAACATAATAATAAAATCCTAGAAAAACACGCATACCAAAACAGTATTAATAAAAATCCTAAACTGAAATTAGACAAACATAATGAAAAATTATGTGATTGTAGAAACCCTAAAGACTGCCCGTTGGAAAATAAATACCTCACAGAATCCGTGGTATACCAATGCACTATCTCATCCATTGAGAGTCCTAACACTGATAGAATATACATTGGGTCAACGAAGAATGAATTTAAAATTAGATGGAGACAACACAAAAGCTCCTTCAACAATATTCAAAATGGAAATCAGATTTTAAAAGAAACGAATAAAACACCAAAAGTAAAATGGAAAATAATAAACAGAACAAGAACTTGTAAAACCTGGGATGACCCATGCCCTTCATGCCTACATGAAAAACTACACATCATTAAGTTTCTAAATAATGAAAACTTATTAAACCATAGACAGGAGTTAACAGTTTTCTGCCGACCTCAACACATTTTCACATCAAATAATTAGCATAAAAAAATAGATAAATAAATAAATTCCATAGTTTAATAAAAGGCTTAAAAGCTTAGCCCAATCATTAAATAGAAAAACCCTTTGTGAAGTCGTCAAAAAAAACAAAACAAATTGTAGTTCAGTGCAACGCGTTTATATGAATCAGCCATTTGAATAAACAAATAAATAAGTAGATAAATAGATAGATAATATAATATAAAATAAAACAAAATCCTCTCGACACTTAACGACTTGCCGTCGCGCCACGAACTGTGTTTCGCTTTAAAGTAACGAGACGGTGACCGCCACCACCAGCTTTGGAATAGATACCCCACCCTATCCTGGCATTACCTTTCCGAATGTGGCTGATCTGTAGATAAGAATTAACTTTTTGACCACCTAACCAAAATGTCCGTCACAGCCGTTTCCATAGTAATTAATGTTGCAAAGGACCATACTTATAAACACGCGCAAACCACATGATAGCTTATTCCTAAATTTTCGCTTGATGATGAAACGGGACTCGATACCTTAATTCAACTTAATTTTAATAATTATATTGAGGGTTCCGGCTCTCGTTTTTGAAACATGAGAACTCTTATGTAGCGAAGGAATCATATTTTTTAAAAATATATCATAATATATATATATATATATAGAGAGAGGTAATACTAAATAATAATATTAAAATAACTGATCCGATGTGCAAATTTCTTATAATAACGGTAACATTCCTGTATTTATTGAACAATTTAGTTCATGCCATATTGACTGGAAAAAAACCTACTTCTACAAAAGAATTCTCATATTACTATATTAGTACAAAAACGCACAATTCAAAATTTAAAAAAAAATTCAACCTCGGCCTATTCAACCTCAAGATATTTCGGAGTACATCTTAACTTTCGTTGTCCTGTTATTACCTGGATGTAAAAAAGACATATCTATTTCCATACCTGAGGATGATTGTATGAACAATCGAAAGCTTGTAGTAAAAAAAGACCTTACACAACTGGAATTTCGTAAACAGGGATCATAACATTCATCAACGGGTTCGAGGTTAATGTATTTTATTAAAAATTGTTTGCGAGAGTGATTCTTGCCATTTATATCATTAACTTCACTATCTGATTTTTGTATGAATGATTCATGTAATGTAAATTGAACTGCACCGCATACTTGATATATATATATATATATATATATATATATATATATATATATATATATATATATATATATAAATATATATATATGTATACATATGTATACATATATATGTATATATATATATGTGTGTGTGTGTATGAAAGTGGGTAAAAAGTGTCTGTTGGCTCGACTATTTCCATATTCTGGATTATGGTGCATTATGGTTAGCAAGGTCTATTTCTCTATCCTCACGGTTATTATAAAAAATGATAACGGTTATATTTCATATTATTCTAGATCAGTGTCTCTAAAACTTTTAACCAACGGGACATTCAGGAGCAAATGAAAATATCACGGCACACTTATCAAACTTTTTAAAGGGTATATATTTAAATGTTGTGAAATAAAAACAAAGATTTTTAAATAATACACACACATTTCATTGTTTCTATTCAATATTGTGCCCGGTGTTTTTCACCATTTCTTCACTGTTTAATCGACAGTGCGATAAGCAGACCCTCATTTCTTCTTCAGTTGAGCGTAGTCTTTCTCGCTTCTTATTTTTGATGTTACTTAGAGGTGAGAAGTTTAATTCACATAAATAAGAAGTAGAAAATAGCAATAACACTGTTAATGCCTTACTTTTAGCTAATGTGGGGTATTCCTTTTGCATTGAAATCCAAAATGTATCAATGGGTATTGTCGAAATAATTTTTAAAAAATGAATATTAAAACGAAGTATTTAAAATGACATAATCGAAGAATAGTGAAAAGAAATCTTAGAATTAAAGTAAATACTTATTCATATATTCAACTACTAACGCTGTAACATAATTACTTCCACACGTATATGTATGACCTGACAATATTTCAAGGCTCACTTAAGAGGATCCCCCGGTACACTAATGGACCGCAGCCCGGTGGTTGGGAATCACTGTCCTTGAGGTTAAAAAATAGAAATAATGGTGGATATGAATGCTCTTATTTGTAGCTGTTGTATTGTGTTGTCCGTTAACATTTTACACTTTATTTATTACTAGCAGCATGATCCGGCGTTGCCCGTGCTTGATTCAAAAATCGTACGACTCATACAGCAATCGTTATCACTTGACTTAAAATATTTTTGCCCTTCCTTGCCTTTAAAGAAGTGCCGTTTGCCGTGCTGATGTTGCTACATGCCTTACTTCTTGCCTATCTCACACTGCGAATTTTTGTCTAAGCTCTATACTAAACATTAAATCTGTTACGAAAAAAGAACTAAACAAAATGAACACAAAACGATCAGCTTTAAAAAAGGACACGTAACTGGAAAAACCCGAATGAAAAAAGAATGTTAACAAGAAATACTTATTAACACCCAACCCAGCTCTGCGGAATCAGAATTAACGTTGTGTTTAAGCAAGCAAATGAGGCAATTGGAGTAAAGTGCCATGCAGATTTAAATTTTTCGCACTTGTGACGAATGCAGCTATCGATTTTTGTTGCATGCTAGCATGCTAGTTAACATTCGTGTCAGTCAGCTGTTGGCTCTCACGCTGGCCAATAGAATCTTCCTGTCTATTCGTGGCAGCCAGCTATAGGCTCTCAATCTGGCCAGTAGAAAATGGTTGCAAATTACATGAAAACTGCCGTAGGAGCATGACAAAATCGATTATTTCCATTATCGTTGGGAAAGGCAAAATCGGTCTTGGCCTTTATCGCTAACTTGGAGCATGTGCATGTAAATTTTGGCGCAAATCCGTCGAAAATTGCGGCCGTTTCATTCGTTACACACACACACATACACACATCCTGCCTTTTATAGATAGAGACTGATTTCTTAAATAAATGCTGTTCATTATTATTATTATTATTATTATTATTATTAATATTATTATTATTATTATTACATTTACTTGTGATTATGTCTGCATTCGTTGTTTGTTAATTTGTTAATTATTTCTTTCAGTCTATTATTTATTATGGATTTTTTATTTATTTATTAGTTTATTTTAATTTTCCAGGGTCAGTTATCTTACTTGTTTATATTTGTATAAAGTACATTGCGTTATTTGCTTTATATATGTCTCCTGGGGCACCTAGAGGCGGTGTAATGGTTAGCAAGCATGTCTCGCTAGAACAATTACAACTGAGTAGTGAGTTCGATACTCACTGGGTGCCCACTACTTTAGGCCTTGTGCCACATCAAAGCTACGCTTGGAAAATTATTAGAGCACCACGAGGTGGTGTAATGTTTAGCAAGCTTGTCTCGCTAGAACAATTACGACTACGACAGTAGTGAGTTAAATCCTCACTGGGTGCCTCTTACTTTCGGCTTTGTGCCACGTCCAATCTATATATATGTGTACATTTGCACTTGTCAAGGTGATATTTTACAAGGTAGAATTTTTATTTTTCGATGTTTAAGTAACCTACTAAAGTTTTTTCATACCTGAATCAATCTATCTATATATATATATATATATATATATATATATATATATATATATATATATATATATATATATTCATATATATATATATATATATATATATATGATATGTGTGTGTGTATGTGTGTGTGTGTGTGTATATATATATATATATATATATATATATATATATATATATATATATATATATATATATATATATATATATATAAATAAAGTTAATAAATCCGTTGGTATATAATCCAAGTGGATCCTAGTAATATCAAATATTAAAACTGATCCACAAAATGAGCTCAATGTATTTATTATTACAGAGCAAATAAATAGTAGTACTCAATGAAATAAAATATTACTTCATATGGGGAATAGATCTAATTCAGCTGACGCAAACTTCGTCAGTATTATTCAACCCCCGTATATAGAGTGAGTTCGTGTCGGAATTAGAAACTTAAATGTGAGCACTGAAGAAAAAATAATACAGATTTTATCCATTTCAATGTTGCAGTCAATCGAAAGGCATGAGACAGTGGTTAGGGAGAGTGGTAGGTATTTGACTTAAAGGGAACATGTTTTATGACATTAAACACGGATATTAACCCATTACATTGTGTTTATTTGAAGAACGAAGTGTTAATTTGAAACTAAGAGAAGAACAAAAAAGTTGTTCTTTTTAAATTTATATGGATAAGGTTAAGTTAAGTTCCTAATATATATATATATATATATATATATATATATATGTGTGTGTGTGTGTGTGTGTGTATATATATATATATATATATATATATATATATATATATATATACAATATGTATGCTCCCTGGAAATCAAGTTGAGATGTCTGGAAAAAAAGGTTAATTTTAAAAACAGTGGCTCCTACAGATATTAATGCATTGCTCTTCAACTGTATTGAGCTCTCCCGACCACCGGCGTATTTCGTATAAAAAACCTTAAAATTTTCTTTTCACTCTTCCGTGCGACAATGAACTAGGTGTAGTATTGATGCTAATTTTGATCCCGGCTTGAAGCAATCGGTCTAGCCAAACTGAAGAGTTGTCATACAGCGAAACAGCCTGTCTGTGGATGGATATATATATATATATATATATATATATATATATATATATATATATATATATATATATATATATATATATATATATATCAAACGGATATTGTATCATGGCACATGGAACTAGAATAGTCTACCACAGCGAGCGAAATAAAGTGTTCAGTTCGACTTTCCAACCACCTGAAGAAGGCCGGAGCGTACGGCGGTTTAAACGGTGTAATAAATATGACGACAACGATGAGGCCAATAGTCCGAATAATGTAAATAGTGTACATAATACCTCATCTCAGAAATATAGACAGATACTGAAAGGCCGAAAGGATGTAATAAATGTGGTGACAATGATGAGGACAATAGTCCGAATAATGTAAATAATGTACATAATACCTCATCTCAGAAATATAGACAGATACTGAAAGGCCGAAACGTTGTAATAAATGTGGTGACAATGATGAGGACAATAGTCGGAATAATGTAAATAATGTATATAATACCTCATCTCAGAAATATAGACAGATACTGAAAGGCCGAAACGATGTAATAAATGTGGTGACAATGATGAGGACAATAGTCCGAATAATGTAAATAATGTACATAATACCTCATCTCAGAAATATACACAAATACTGAAAGGCCGAAACGATGTAATAAATGTGGTCACAATGATGAGGACAATAGTCCGAATAATGTAAATAATGTACATAATACCTCATCTCAGAAATATACACAGATACTGAAAGGCCGAAACGTTGTAATAAATGTGGTGACAATGATGAGGACAATAGTCCGAATAATGTAAATAGTGTATAAAGATTTTGACAATAAAATAAAACTTTTGTTTTTGTTAAGTTTCGGACATTTTTTCAACATGTACACTCATTTCTAGCGAGTCTGTAGATTTAACTATTTTATAAGTATTTTATAATGGCGTTACCTGTATTGAAATATATTTTATTTTATGCGAGTTCTTTCTTTGGGATAATATTAGCTTCGAGCATTTTGTACATTTCTTTGTAGTGAGTGTTGCATAATATTAAGCATATTTATTTAATAATGTCGGATTAATCGAAATCCTTTGTAGCTAAAATGCACACTCGCACTTACGCACACACTCACACATACGGACGCACAGCGGTTACAGACTTATTGATTTTCTTACTGTCACTTTTGTAACTTCCACTGACAACTTGCCTTTCTCATCTTTACTGTCTTCTCTTTCCTTGAGCCCCCTTTTTTTTCTTTTATTTTTTTTTTGATCGCCTTTTACTCCTGCTTCTGTTCCTCCTTTGTTGGTAAATTCCCGGCAAATCCATGGGATCCAGTCCAACAACGTTCGACAAATTGCTGTTGACCGTTTCTTTCTTTGATCTCCAACTCGACTTGCCATCTGCTTTTGCTCATTTTGACTAAACATTCGTGTGTTTGCGACCGTGCTTGTGTGTGTGTCTGCATATATATATATATATATATATATATATATATATATATATATATATATATATATATATATGTAAGCAAATATGTGGATGTAGATCCGACGGTATGAGGAAAAATATGGAAAAGTCAAAACAAAATCCGAATATGCAAGTTTACTGTTTTAATGTTGTTTTACTGTCGACGTCAGACGTTTCGGTCTAGTAGACCATCCTCAGGACATGGTTATTAGAAACATACTTAGGATTAGACGATATTTAAGTCAACATGAAAAGACGATAGACACAAGAATAATCAGAAACAGAACAACTGAAATTCTGTCGTCTTTTCAACTAAACAACTGAAATTCTATCGTCTTTTTTCATGTTGACTTAAATATCGTCTAATCCTAAGTAGGTTTCTAATAACCATGTCCTGAAGATGGTCTACTAGACCGAAACGTCTGACATCGACAGTAAAACAACATTAAAACTGTAAACTTGCATATTCGGATTTTGTTTTGTCTTTTCCATATTTTTCATCATATATATATATATATATATATATATATATATATATATATATATATATATATACTGAGGAGCTGTGATACAGCGAAACAGTACTGTCTGTGAATGACATAATTTAGCTCTTGAAAATACATTTCAATTGAGCACTGTTGAGTGATAAGCTAATTCTATAAACAACAGTCATATGCACTAATGCAAAGCTCTTCAGCAAAATGAATGGAGCACTTTGGCTGATTGCCGTTTGTTTACATTTGTAAAAACAATACGCTAGATTTAGTTGTGTAACTCTACCGAGTGAAGATAGCTCTGGCTGACACCAAATTAGTTGTGCTTCAATCCTGGCTTGAGACATTCGGAAGTCTAGTCGCACTGAGGAACTGTGATACAGCGAAACTGTACTGTCTGTGAATGACATATATATATATATATATATATATATATATATATATATATATATATATATATATATATATATATATATATATATACAAGTCGATATGTGTTTATTTACATGTATATATGTACATATACGAGTGCGTTGCCATATGTTAGAATTTATTTGAGATTTTGGAAAGGATGTGGTTTGTGCGTTTAAATGGGTTCGTCGTCAGATTAATTTCTTCCAAATAACTCCCCCCTCAGTCTCTTTCTATTTTTTTCTTCTCTTTTTCAAGAAATCTCCCTTCCACTTTTCTTCACACCGTTTTCCCGTTTCTTTTTTTTCTTTATTAATTTCATCTTTCACTTTACGTCTGAATCTTTTTATCTTTATTTACTTTTCATTCAGTTAATTTCTCCTTATCTTTCATTCTTTCTTTATTTCTATATTCCATTCTTTCTCTCCTTCTATATGTCATTCTTTCTTTCTATCTTTCTGTTGTAACCCAGGAAGGGATACTGAATGGGGAATAGCCAAAACGAAGCTTGGAAATGAAATGGTAATCTATATAACTTCAACAAAATACAATACTCGCCAGCGGCGTGAAGTAGGTAAACCACTGCTAATTGAGGACTACATAGACATCAGATTACTCCACACTTACAATAGTGTCCAACGTATTTAGGAGGACTGAGACATACCCGTTAGTGTTCATAGGTACGGTATATAATATTTTCTTTCTTTCTTTCTTTCTTTCTTTTTAGCTTTCTTTCTTTCATTCATTTCATTCTTTCCTTCTTTTATTCTTTCCTATATTTATGTTTGCTTTCTTTCTTCATCCTTTCCATTTTTTCTTTTATTCTTTCTTTCATTCTTTCTTCTTTCATCTTTCTTTGTATCTTTCCTCTTCCTTTTTTCTCCCTTCGTTCATTCTTTTCTTTCTTTCATTCGGCTTCTCATATTTGTGTAGAAAAATGTCCGTTACTGAAAAGTTAAATGAAGTTTCAAATCCTACCGGGGTGCGCATTTTCCCTCAATAAGTCCTCCCG
>OZ038508.1:12606183-12626183 GCA_964036315.1 Acanthosepion esculentum | reverse complement strand
CTGCAGTTGTAGTTGCAGTAAAGACCACAGGAGTGCTCTGTGGGTGTTGAATAAACACAAATGCGCCTGAGCAAGCGTCTGCAATAGGGATTATCTAGCCGCCCTAGTAGGCAGGTATCCTCGAATACGAGTGGCCAGCTATACGTATACAAAAAAACGGAACAGCCTGAATGAAAAAGAAAATTTAGAAATATATCAGAACACGAAAAAACATTAGAAAAATGGAAGTAACAGTCATACCAATCGCTATCAGAGTACAGGGAACAGTTCTGAATTGACTAGGGAAAAGTTTAAGGTACTGGAAATTAATGGAGCATTTAGCACCATACAGACAAGAGCTTTACCGAAAGAAAAAAAAACCCTCAAAAGTGAGAATTTTGATTAAACTTGCTATCACATCATCACCAAAATAAGCCACCTGCTCCTACTGTTGGGATTTGATTTTTATGGTTTATCAACCTTTTGCAGATTATTTAAAACCAGAAAATATTTTAAATTGTCAGGATTTGGGGTGGGGTTTAATAATGATTTATGAATACAAGTCATACTTATGGACTCATAGTAAGCGGGAGAAAACTTGAATTGCTACTTTTTCCAAATTTATTTGCGCGTAAGTGAATATTAATGACTCCGTCTAGAATTGGAAATCGGCTCTCCTATTTCTAATACCGAGCTGTTATCAATTACACCGCACACGTCGTATTTCAAAGCAGTTACTCATCTAGCTAATGACCAGTCTTGACTTTGCTTAACTTCGGTTATCGTACGAGAAACGTTGTTTCAACTTAATATGGATATAAATGCCTAATGGCTTTATAATAATAATAACCAAAGCTAATCATCCAGACATCGTGATCAAAGACCACAAAAACAGAAAGTTTTTTCCTGTTGACATGGCCATCCCTGTAGGTTGTAATGTATCTTTGAAGATGTTCAAAGGTTATCAAAATACAAGCATCTTGAAATGAAAATCTAAAAATGTGGCACGTAATGGCGTCAATAATCCCTTTTGTAATTGGAGCCTTCGGATTTATTGGAAAACGTTCCTATAGAGTCATTGAAGGGATTCCTGGTAGACTATGCCTTAGAGAAATACAATATATTGTACTCACAAGTACCACAATATATTGTACTCACAAGTACCACAATATTTTGTACTCACAAGTACCACAATATTTTGTACTCACAAGTACCACAATATATTGTACTCACAAGTACCACAATATATTGTACTCACAAGTACCACAATATTTTGTACTCACAAGTACAACCTAACCTTATCTATGTAAAATATGCGTGATCTTAGTTTTTTTTTTAAATGATCAATGGAAAATGTCATGATGGCATTTCTGACTTTAGGTCTCTGGTTGGGACCCTGAAGGAAATGAATATACATCATAAATAAAAGGAAATAATAATAATAATAATAATAATAATAATAATAATAATAATAATAATAATAATAAACAAAATGATTGACTTAACTTTTCCAATATTTTTCAACAGTAAAGAGAAGAGTGCGTTTTAACAAAAGAAAAAGAAAAGAAAAAAAACACAGTTTTTGACAATGTTAAACAATAATTCCACAGAATGTCTGACTTCCACAAGTTATTTTTTTTAATTTTCAAGTACAAAAATATATAAATTTACAAAAAATTATAAATCTTTGCACAAACGTTTGCAGCCGCTTTTTGTTTGCAAGTCACGCAACATGTGTACAATGACGTTATTTTTTGTAGCTTTAAATATTTTTATACTTGAAAATTAAAAAAAATATAACTTAAAGAAGACAGACATTGCGTTGGAATATTGTTTAAAAGTGTTATTCTTTTCGTTTTCTTTTCTTAAATTACGCTTGTCTCTTAACTGTAATAATAATAATAATAATAATAAAAAGAATAATAATAATGATAGGTACAAAGAAACAGATTCTTCAAGCAAAACAAGATCTTCAAAGAAGATGCCAAGAAACTATATCGAGAACTGGGAAAAATAAAATAGAAATAAATGACCCAGTTAATTAATATCCAGGAAGTTGAGGAGTTCTGCTGTAAGATGTGGGAATCAAGGATCAAGCAACAACGAGAACAGCTCACACATGAAAAGTGTCAAAAATGGACGGATACCAATATTACTGAAACAACCGCTGCTATCTGCAAAAGCAAAATCTGGAATGCACCAGGAACAGACAGAATAGACAAGTTTTGGATAAAAAATAAAAACCAAGAATTCGCATGGGCATGCAGTAATATAATCCTAAACTCAGAAAAATGTCCCAAATGGCTCACGTAGGGAGTAACACAGAGAAAAGAGACAGAGTACCCGAAGAACTATAGACCCATTACCTGCCTACCAACAATGTGCAAGATCCTCACTTCTATCATAACCCTAGTGGACGTACTTACTTGAGAAAAACAATTTACTGCCAGCAGAAGAGAAGGGAAGTAAAAGAAGAAGTGGCGGGTGCAAGGGACAACTAATTATGAATAAAACAATAATGGAAGACGAGGTGAAAACAAGGAAATGAAACTTATCGATAGCATGGATCGACTACAGAAAGGCGTTCGACAGTGCACCACACTCATGGATAGAGAAGAGCCTAAAAATATACAGACTATGTCCCACAACGGTCAAATTCATAAGAGAAAGCATGAAAAACACTAAACCTAAACTAAAAAAACGGGTCTCCACTTTTCACACAAATAGACTCACACAAGGTATACATATACCCGGACAGTCTGCAACAGAGTAGACGGCGACGTCTTCTCTGTTAGACGGTCGAACTCTCTGCCTCTGAGCAGAGAGGAACCTGGACGAGGCTCCGCCGACGTGCAGAGCCTCGTTCAGGGAGGTTGACCCACCCGATCCCGTTTATACGGGATGTACGGGCATTTTTTGACCGAGCCTACGGGCTCAGGAATACCCCACTTTAAACCCGGCCTTGTGCCACATCTATCCCTCGTGGGGGGGGGGCAGTAAATATGGTCTGCAATAAACGAGACGGCGATGCCTTCTCGACCAGACGGTCGAACTCTTTGCCTCTGAGCAGAGAGGAACCCGGGCAGAGTCTCGTTCGGGGAGGTTTAAACTTTAAACCCGGCCTTGTGCCACATCTATCCCTCGTAGTGGGGACAGTAAATACTTTCTGTAATAGAGGAGGGTAGCACAAGAGTCACTGTTAGCGAGCACGTAGACTCAGTAAGGAGTCATACCAAGTGCTATATTAGTGCTACTAACCCGTATTCCTGGATCTACTAACCGTATTGCTAGTTGTATTATTACGTTAATACATGCATTTTCCTTATCCATTCCTGGCGTTTGTTATTCATTGATATCGGATTTCATCCCGGAATCCACAACAGAGACGAATTAACATCAAAATCGGGATCATCCAAGAAGATTCATTGTCACCTCTACCTTGAATTAGCACCACTCAGCTGCCTAATGAACAATAATGGCTACGGATACAAATTACAGAATGGCAAACAGAATCACCTATTCTATATTGATGATCTTAAAACGTTTGCCAAGGATGACAAGCAACAGAAAAACCTACTCACCATTATCAAAACATTCAGTAAAGATATTAGAATGGAGCTCAGAATCGACAAATATGTCAAATCCACCTTCAAAGGCGGTAAACTAACGAAAACTACAGATTTAGACTTTGATATCAACAACACGTTTAAGGAAATAAATCAAGATGATACATGCAAATGCTTAGGAATTAATGAAGAATACGGAATCAAAATTCATAATCGAAGAAAAAGATCCGAAAAGCATATTATAGAAGAGTACTTCTGATACTAGAAAATATTACATAATGAGGGCCAATAAAATGAATGCTGTCTAAACCTTAGCTAGACCCGCAGTAACATACAGCTTCAACATTATTAAATGGAAGTTAAATGAGATTAAAAGATTGGACGCCAAGATCAGAAAAATGCTTACCTAAATGAGGATGGATCACCTTAAATCAGATGTTGATAAGCTGTACGTGCCAAGAGCTTTAGGAGGCCGAGGTATAATGCAAATTGAACTAACTCTAAAAACTACAACAATGGGATTGGAAGCATACCTCACAAAAATCAATGACCCTCTCCTAAAAATAGTAAAGCACCAATTCCACTCCATCAACAAAGAAGGTGCACTCCTCAAGAAACAGCTTAATATACCTGAAATCCTACCAACAAAAAAGAAGCGAATACCATCTACACCAAATGAGTAAAACAGAAAGAAAAACAACTTGGTCCAATGAAATTACAAAAACAAACTGGAAAGACAAGACGTTGCCTGGTGAATACCTAAAAAGAACGAAATAAGATGTAGACCAACAAAAAACACATCAGTGGCAGAGGAGTACCGGGTTGAAAGCTGAGACAGAGGCCTAATTAATGCAGCTCAGCACTAAAGCCTCGCAACCAGATCCTATCACTATCACATAATCAAGGATGGACCTAACCCGAAATACATCTGCGCAAAATATGATGAAGCTGTTGACCATATTACCTCGGGATGTCCGGAACCTGCAAAAAATGAATATACCCACAGACATAACAAGGTAGTGATATAGATGCACTGAAGTTATGCAAGAAGCACAAAATCGAAACCACTGAGAGATGGTATGAGCATCACCAAACACTGTTACCCAAAATAACGATATAATTATCCTCTGGGGCATGCCAATTGAAACTGACAGAGAAATAAATGTCAACAGATCTGATATTATCATAAAAGACAAGAAATTCAGGAAGTGTAAACTTATTGACATAGCAGTACCATCTGAGAGAAACACACCCATAAATATTATCGAGAAATTATCCAAATACAATGACCTGTAGATTGGGATTAACAGGATGGGGGGAATAAAGACTGTACCAAAAGTAATCGGAGCTCTGAGCCTCGTGAGAAATGGAATGGATAATTTTACTAACAGTGTCCCAGGTAACATCAACATACAGGTTTCACAGAAGATCGCTTAACTTGGAGCATCCCGTATACTAAGAAAAATGATAATTCTCCCAAAGGGCTTAAGGACAATAGTTTGTACCAGGCTCTAAAGGATACGGAGCAGGAAATGTAACATACAAAAATGATAATAAAAATATCTTTAAGAAGAAAAAACTTAAAATAATGTTGATATCAAATATCAACGTCACTGCGCTATGGAATTTTCAAGCCTAAACAGACGGAATAATGAAAGCCAATAAACCGGACATAATTATGAAAGTTTTGACGGGAAAATCGCTCAGAAGGAAAAATATATAAAGATTATGTTTCTCAACACCCTTGTGAACCGATTTTGCATATAAATGCAAAAGATTATATTCATGAGTACTTCCAACCTCCTCAGGAAGTTTTATTAATGAGACTGCTTATGGACTTACTAGAATTTGCATACATATTCTCATATATTCAGAGGAACAAACGTATTTTCCGTTCTGGGGTAGACCATAAACAACATCCGGGTCCTGGGTAAGACGATAAACTACGTCCAACGGCACGGCCTCTGATCAGGACGTTTTGAGGAGTGTGGTACCACCTCTTAATTGCTGGTATTCCCAAGTCCACTCTGACTCGGGGTGGTAGCACCTGTTAGGGTCCCAGGTATGGGAAAATATTTAACCGTCAAATCGGAGTCAAAAGACGATGAAAGTGTAAGAATAGGTTTTAATAACAGCACTAATTTTTTGGAGGAAAAAATACATTATTACCAGCAATATATTTTTTGAAAAAATATTACCAGCAGTAAAAATCCTGCCGGGATTAAATAAGGCATTGAGGTTTATATGGCGTAAAACAAAACGAATCAAACCAAACGAATTTTGAATGATTTTTATATTTTGAAGATTGAAACGGAGTGGCTCTTGCAGCGTGTCTCACTGACGACGGTTCGAGGTAATGCTTTCTCCATCCTAGCGGCTGGCAGAGGATAGAAAAAATTGTTTATAGTTACGTTGTTCTGGAATTGTCATCATTGGTCGACTGAACTTGCTTTGTTTCAATGACTTTTGTTTTGTTATTATTAGTTACTTTGTTCAATAAATATATTGTTGGATTTTCTATAATTCTAAGGAATTTTATTCTTGTGGCGTCATTTTGGTTCTTGAGAATCTTCATGTACTTTCTATATACATTTTAACTGTAGATGAATTTTATCTTTGCAAAGACGTTCACATTTTAGTGAAAGTTTAAACTATTATACACAATCATACGACATCGTACTATTAAAATAAAATTATGCTGGATATGGTTCATTGTCAGTTAGATAATTCTCTATTTTTAAGACAGTTTTATATTTATACATTCTTCTTATAGATACAAGTATTTAAGTAAGTGTTCTGTTTATAATAAACAGTATTAACAACATTTACCGGCCTGAATGTCCGAGTAATTTTCATAGAAAATATTCGTCCTCCGATAGGAATCGAACCAGTATCCTATACGGAACCGTCATATAGCCTGACGTGCCTTAACCGATTGGGCCACAGAGGAGCGTTCGTTTAGCAAGGTCGATTTTACTGTCTTTAAACTACAGTCTTCCATGATTCTCTCACGTACATTCATATCTGCTCATGGCGTATCCAAATGTAAACAAATGACGTCACACATTATGAAATGTAAAAAGTCCGACAATTATTTTTAAGACAGTTTTATGTTTATACATTCTTTTTATAGATACAAATATTTAAGTAAATGCTCTGTTTTATAATAAACAATACTAAACAACATTTACCGGCCTGAATGTCCGAGAAATTTTCATAGAAAATATTCGTCCTCCGACAGGATTCGAACCTGTATCCTATACGGAACCGTCATATAGCCTGACGTGCCTTAACCGATTCGGCCACTGAGGATCGTTCGGTTAGCAAGGTCGATTTTACTGTCTTTAAACTACAATTTTCCATGATTCTCTCGATTTTACTGCTTTTTGACTGTTTCAACAGTGAAAGTGGGACCGAGATGCCGACCAAATAGTACGCTTAAATTCACGCAATTGGGTTACCAATGAAAGTAGCTCTTCAGAGCAGATGCCAGGAAAATACTTCTAGAAAAGACAGAGGGAAGAAAATGACTGTAGGCAAGATGCCAGATCAGGACCAATCCTATTGCATATCCGTCTCTGGATTTTGTCGAGGATATGGAGATGAACAGCGGGGGCACCAGACCATATATGGCAGCAGTATTCAATGCAAGGACGAATGGTTGATTTGTAAATTTGAAGGACGGAATCAGGCGAGAAGAAAATTCTGGCGCGACACACAGAAACAACTTTCTCTGCGGCAGATGAAGCTATTGATTCAATGTAGTTGTTCAGTCAGTGGAATGCGTGAGACGAAGAAGGCGCGGAGAGGCGCTCTCGTGGAGTTGGGCACCAGCCATTCTGATAGGGGAGGCAGGGAGTGTTCTCTATGGTGGGCAAATGAGAGCGGTGTCTTTTTGGAGGCATTAAAGTTTTCAAGCCATTTCCAGTCTTAGACAACCACAGATTAGAGGTCCTTTTCGAGAACAACGGCCATGTTAGTTTTATCAGCAATGCCGGATTTCCTATTGAGGCAGGAGTAAATAATAATGCCGTCTGCGTAGATGCCTACTTGGGAACTGATGTCATCAGGAAGATCGTTAACGAAGATCAGAAACAGTGTAGGACCCCGGAGAGAGCTTTAGTTAATTACGATCATTTGACAGGATGCACAAATCGAGCCTAGACAAAAGTTACAAGCCATCCGTAAATAATACCACCATTTTAATGCTTCTCTGTATAATATTTCGTCTGAGAAAAGAATGGCGGACTTTAAATAATATTGTCATTGAAATCATGAGCAGCAATTGTCACTGCCTAGAATAAATCTATCGAAAACCATTATGTAAAATTAAAAACTGAAAGTCGTGTACATGATTTGTGTTTGAAATGCAAGCTAGAGAAAATAAGTTAGCCAGAGAGAAAAAGGAAAGGAATTTATTTGACAAAAATAGGGGGGGAAATAGGACCTTACCAGACATTTGTTTAAAGTGTAACCTGTGGCATATAAGATTAATTATATTGAAGACAGAAATATTGACATCGTAAAAAGTGAAAATTTAAGAGACTATGTAAACTGTCCGGATTACAGCAATGTCTGTTTCGGTAACAGTGAGGGACTTGCTTTCACCCAATCCTGAATGAAGGCCCCAGAGGTCTGAGTAAAATATAGCAACAGTAGAACTGGAAGAAAAAGATTAGAAGACTTAGAAATGGAGAGAGAAAAAAATAGAAGAAAATGTAGATGACTATGATAGGAGAGAAGGTGAAAGTGGTAGAGAACACGAAGGTGGTGGAAGCAGGGGGTGAAGGCGACAAAGAAGAGGAAGAAGAAGGATCAAGTGGCGGATGAGGAGGAGGGGGAGAAAGAAGAGAAGCAGAAGAAGAAGAGGAGGAAGAGGATCAAGGAGGAGGAGAAGGAGGAGGAGGAGGAGAAGACAACGAAAAATGAGTAGAAGAAGAGGAGGAGGAGGAGGAGAAGGAGTATGGATTTATGAGAGAAAGTAAAGGAAAACAACTGGAACATTTAGAAAGAAAGAAAGAAAGAAAGAAAGAGAAAGAAGTAATAGAAGATAAAAGAAGAAGAATGGATCTATTAGAAGAAAGTAAAGGAAATCGACAAATTTAGAAAGAAAGGATGAATAAATAAGAGAAGGGTTCAGAAGAAGAAGAAGAAGAAGAAGAAGAAGAAAAAGAAGAAGAAAAAGAAGAAGAAGAAGAAAGATCAAGAGGAGGAGAAGAAGAAAGAAGCAGAAGAAGAAGAAGAAGAGGAGGAGGAGCAAGAACGAGGAGAAGGGGAGGAGGAGGAGAAGGACAACGAAAAATGAGTAGAAGAAGAGGAGGAGGAGGAGAAGAAGAAGAAGAAAAAGAAGCATGGATTTATGAGAGAAAGTAAAGGAAAACAACAGAAAGAAAGAAAGAAAGAAAGAAAGAAAGAATAAGAAAGAAAGATTTAATAGAAGAAAAAAAGAAGAAGAATGAATCTATTAGAAGAAAGTAAATGAAATCGGCAAATTTAAAAAGAAAGGATAAATAAATAAGAGAAGGATTAAGAAGAAGAAGAAGAAGAAGAAGAAGAAGAAGAAGAAGAAGAAGAAGAAGGAGAAGAAGAAGAATGAAAGGTTGAAAAGCGAGAAAGGTAAAAGAAAAATATAAGAATATAAAAAAAGAAAAAGAGATAAATGATAATCGAAACCTGAATATGAAAGAAAGAAAACAGAAATAAAAGAAAAAGGTGAGCACGAAGGGGAAGAAAAAAAAAACAACAACAAAATAACAAACGGCAGGAAAAGAAGAAAATAAGAAACAAAAAAGGAAAAAAAAGAAAAAAAATGAGGAAAAATACAAAAACGGGGAATATAATAGAGAGAGTGAAAGAGAAAAAGAAAGTCAGTGTGAAAGAGTGGTGAAGAAAGAGGGGGAGGGAAGAGGGAAAGAAAGAGGAAGCGAGCGAGAAACGGCGGGAAATGTTTTGAATAAGAAAGGCGGAAAAGAACCAATGTTTGGTCGCGATCTGATGATTGCGTCCTGTGCATGTCAACGGTTCATGTAACGGCAAAGCATGAAGAGAAAAAGCAAAGCTAACGTGACAACATGTCACTTGTCAACACATTAACAAGAATGAAATTCACACGAATTCTTTCTTCCGGGCTTTCTGCTCTGTTAAAGACTTGGGCAGGAATACACAGAATCCATTTCTCAGAAGCACCTCGTATCTTGACAAACACGCAAATACTAACAATTATATCTATCTATGTATCTACCTATCTCTCTCTCTCTCTCTCTCTATATATATATATATATATATGTGTGTGTGTGTGTGTGTGTGTGTGTGTGTGTGTCCAGGAAAAATGAAGTATAATTCCACTATCCGTAACATTTAATTTAAAATTACGCTCAATACAGAGTAGAGATAATTCATATATAGAGATAATATATATATATATATTAGAGATAATTCATATATAGAGATAATATATATATATATATATATATATGATGGACTCTCCCGTCGAAGTCGACGCATGAGAGCCAGACAGATCAGTTCCCAAAAACTGAAAGCCGGACACCCACTCAAGATTTGATTATAGTGGTGAAGGCTTTCTGTAGGGCCATCCACACTTACCATACAAGGACCTGGTGCAACGAATGCCACAAGGTCCCCAAACGACCCTCCGCAGGTTTTGAATTCAGAGTTGTCCTTCACCTAGACCAGTTGCCGTCCAAGGCTATAGAACCCAGTCTGTCCTGCTATTTACCCATAGCTGGAGGGAGAAGAAGAGGATTCACACCTTTACCAAGGGTGTTAGCATGTAATGGATTCGACTGGAATTCGAACTCGGCTCTCCGATTCCTCAATCCAAGCCGTTATCCATTACTCCACCGTGCCTCCTCATATATTATAATAAAAACAGTAATAACAGTAATATATATAATCCGGTTTTCTTATTGATATTTTTATATTTACAAAACAGTCCTCATTGTAAATTTACAGAGCATAGATATTATAAATTAACTGATTTAAAATATAGTTCCTTGCTACACAGCAATTACCATGTTTCAAAAACCGAAGCTAAAAACTTCAAATTTAATTATATAATTAAATTAAAAGCATTAGTTCCGTTTCATTCTCAAGCGAATTGGCTTGAGTGTGTAACGGAATTAATGCTTTTAATTTAATATAATTGAATTTGAAGTTTTTGTTTTCTGTTTTTGAAACATGGTAATCCCTGTGTAGCGATGAAACCATATTTTTAAATCAATTAATTTGTAAAATTTATGCTCTGTAAATTTACATTGAGCACTGTTTTGTAAAAATAAAAATATAAATAAGGACACTGAATTACATACCTTTCTGTTCTTCCTTTTTTTTACTATAAAATCTATCTATCTATCTATCTATCTATCTATCTATCTATCTATCTATCTATCTGTCTGTCTGTCTGTCTGTCTGCCTTACTGTCTTACCTGCTTAACTGCGTTCGTTCCTTCCTTGACACAATTTCAAAAAATCCGAATAACAATAGTCAAGTTAAGAAAAGTTCAAAGACTTTGTAAAAAAAAAACTAACGTGCCTTATGAAGTGTATCTAAATATGATATCGCCTAATGAAAACGTTTTAAATCATTTCACACAATGTAGATAATAAAGTCACTAAGATGCCAAAAGCTACCGAGTGTTAGAGAATATTAAAAAAAAAACATTATTAAGAAGAGAGACCTATAAAAGAACAAGAATTAAGAATACAGTAGATAATGATTGACAATGCTTTTAAATTTGTGAACATTAAAGTTGACTCTAAACCAAAAATCCGGAAAAGATTTCCATAAGGGCGAAGTGCGATAGAAACTGTTAGCAGAGAACTTATAGTTAAATCTAGTCATTTCAAATATAAAATGATGAGACCTAGCTGCCAATCTAGTACTGCGCTTAAATTCATGAAGTTCAGGTAGCATAGAGGAAAGTTCGTCAGAACAATTGCCACGAAAGTATTTATAGAAAGGGCACAGGAGAACTACGTTACGGCGTTGGAAAACTGCCTGAAGCCGAGATGACTGGTCCTGACCAACAACATGGCAGATTCTTTTTGGGATTTTATGAAGAATCTCTAAATATAAACAGGAACATCAGGCCAGATGTGACAGAAAGATGAATGGTAGATTAGGTAATATTTTTACATCATGTCAGCGGAAAACGTGTGTCCGAGAAGGTGCAATGATCCACTTCATAGAGGGAGGTTAGCATCGGTCATGCCGATGGAAGTTAAAACGGGTTCCCTTAGACAATTAAAAGAGAACACTTTCAATACGGAGGCGGTAATATTAACAAGCTATTCTTTAACTCTGTTAACTACAGATTGTAGGCCATTTTTAGATCACCTATTTATTTGACCTTTTCGAATGGATCAGAATTACTATTTATATAATTCAGTGAATTTGGCTGGCCTGACGAGTGGTGTATCTGCGTTACTTGAGGTCGATCCTAAGATAAGTCTTTTGAACTTTTCCTTATCTAGATATAGAAAACCATTTCTGACTTCCATCGCTATGCTAACCTCCAGAAGAGCAACATTTTGCACAGTCTTTGTCTCACATTTTCCACTGACATAAAGTGGCGAGATTATACTGAAACAATTGCTCAATCTGCTTCTCGGAATGTTGATTATCTGTGTCCGAGCAGACAATTGTTCTCGTCAGAATCCATCTATTCAAAACCTTTCGCCCTTTATACTCTCCGGCCTTCTTCAGGTAATTAGAATTTTTCTTATATCTCTAAGGTAAGGTATTATAATTACATGCATTATTTACAATATTCGGACTGTTATCCTCATCTTCATTGCCATATTCCCAACGTTTTGGCTGTTGTACTCTCCGGCCTACTTCAGGTAATTGGTATTTCGAACCGAACTATTTCTTTCCTCCTCCAGGGTAGATTGTTCAAGTTCCACGTACCACGCCACTTCCGAGTGTCTCAGTTATTTCCTTTTAACTCAACTCTCAAAGTTTCGGTTCACTACTGCTGGGGCCTGGTATAGAACTCACAACTCTGTAGGTCTAGTCTAGAAGCAATGAAGACAAAAAAAAAAGAATTAAAATAAATATTGCGATATACACTCAGGTAAAAATGCAATAATAATATCAAAAATTACAATATGAGCACTGGTAAAAAAAAGGTTGATGAGACATTAGGCTTGTAAGTCCCCAAAAGTCACATGTCCTCAACGACACATAGTCCAGTGGATAAAGACGTTGGTTAGATCCAGTGACTAGATCCGTACAACGGCCGAAACGTTGTGAATATGACAATGAAGATGAGGATAACAGTCCGAAATAATGCAAGTAATCATGATACCTCATCTCAGAGATATAGACAGATATTCTCCTTATGTTTGTTGTTATTATCTCAACGTTTACGGCTGTTGTGCTCTCCGGCCTTCCGAATATAAATAATGTAGATAATAATAACTCCTCTTCCCAGAACTTCTGACAGAAGGGCCTGGGTATGTTCTACAAGACAACCAAAAAGGTTCTGTCCGTTTTTAAAGGAAAAAAAGAAAACGCTTCACAGTATGTGTAACTTATATTTAGTCTTCGAAGTAATCGCCATCGGCATCCAGCACCTTCTGCTAACGTGTCTCCAGCTGTTCAATGCCCTTGCGGTAGAACTCTGGGTGGGGGGTTGATGCAAAGAAGTCCGTGTTGCGCAAGTCTGCTTCAGTGGTGAAGGATTTCCCACGAAGATGATTATCCAGGGAGTGGAAGAGGTGGTAATCGGATGGCACAATGTCAGGTGAATAAGGTGGATGGCACAAAATCTCCCACCCAAGTTGCTGTATGGTGTCCCTGACCACTCACGCGACATGCCGCCTGACGTTGTCATGGAGGAAAAGCACACCTTTGCGATTCACCAGTGTTGGTTCCTTCTGGCGCAATGCCTGTTGCACACGTTTCAATTGCTGCGAGTATAGGTCTCCAGTGACCGTTTGGCCTGTTGGTAGCATAATGAACCACTTGACGGCCTGTCCACCAGACACAAAGCATAATCTTGCGTGGGTGCATAGGCGATCTTGCGGTGTGAGGGACAGCATCCTGAGGAGACAACCAATGTCTGGAATGTTTGGGAGTTTCGTACAGAACTCACTTTTCATCACTGGTAAGCACTCGATTGAATAAGGATGCGGTACGGTGGCGAGAAAGCAGCGATACGCAGGCTGCCACTCGTTGCTATTCCGCCACCGTTATTGTAGCATAACAACTTCTTTGTAAACATAAGCGGACGTCATCTTTGATTGTGAATATCTTTGTTTAAATGTCCATATAACCACTCTGATGATAGGTCACTTGAACCGAAAGGTTAGAGCGAGGAACAACATAATAAATATTATCCCAATATTGGAGAGTTTTGTCTTTATTTTCACCCGAATTTAAAGCAGATATACGACGCTTAGAACGGCTCATGATCAAACATAATATACATCGGTTGTCTGTTATATTTAATAATATATGTTTGAATAATGATCCGCTGCCCCAACACACACACACACATACACACACACACACACACAAACACATATATAAATATATATATATATATATATATATATATATATGTATATATATGTATATTTATATATATTATGAAATGCACAAAGTTCGACAATTATTTTTAAGACTTTTTTATGTTTATACGTTCTTTTTATAGATACAAATATTTAAGTAAATGCTCTGTTTATAATAAACATTATTCTCGGATATTCAGGCCGATAAATGTTGTTAATACTGTTTATTATAAACAGAGCATTTACTTACATATTTGTATCTATAAAAAGAACGTATAAACATAATAAAATGTCTTAAAACATATATATATATCTATATTAACATTTTTATAAACGTCTTTCCAAATGTCAATAACTTCTAACTCAGTCGGGATTACATGCCTAAATTTATTACGTATATATATTGTCATCCACAAACAGACTGTTTCGCTGTGGATAAACATCCGATTGTTTCAAGCTGGGATCGAAACCCGATTAATTCGGTATGCGTCTGAGATTATATCCCTAACGTAATGGCGTGGATGAAGGTGACTTTAGACGTAGTTAATTTTAGATAAGCACGCCAGTGACTAGAGAACTCGATTTGTCTTAATGACGATATATATATATATATATATATATATATATATATATATATATATATATATATATATATACTAAATACGATATATATATATATATATATATATATATATATATATATATATATATATATATATTTTCTGATCCTAGGGAACAACCGACGAAAATTACTCTCAGCTACGGCACCATCTCCATAAATGACACATACGTTTTTTTGCTGTTCATACAAATTTTTTTTCAACTCTCCGGAAATAAAAGCGCATCAAATATCGAAAATATATTCTTCCACTTTCAGTTTTAGTGTAAAAATTTGTAAGTTTCATGATTCACACACAAATCACTCAAAAAACAATTTGAAATGCCCAAAAAATGTTCTCCCTTTTTGACATCGTATTCAGATTCAATATTTATAAACATGCAGTTAATTTATTTAATTTAAACCGTTAATCTTCTTTGCAGGTCAATAAAAAATAATATTCCGTAATCTTAACTAATAATCCTGTTTCTAAGTTAATAAACACTGCAGTTATTGCTATTTAAAGAGTGAGTACATTCCTGTATATGTGGCCGTGTTGTTAGAACGGTCGCATTCTGAGACCCGAGTTCGTATCTCCCCATGGTGTTCTTCCTGATGTTATCGGACTGGAGGGGTCGATCCTAGCGTGCGGCACCTTTGAAAAATGCCTGAACATCATACCACAGTGTGATTCAAACCTTGTGAAATTGGGTAGATGAAAACCTTGGGGACGTCGATAGATGTGCTAGCACGAAGTTGCAAGCCATCATCGCCGAGGGCTTGAGCGTGCTGGCCTTGTTCAAATTGTTGATCAGCCTTGCTGTTGGACGTAGTTTATCGTCTTACCCAGGACGCGGATGTAGTTTATCGTCTTACCCTGGACGCGGATGTAGTTTATCGTCATACCCAGGTCGGTGGGTTCTATGGGTTTTAAATAAACGCAGTAGACGGATATCCTCGAATACGAATGGTCAGCTATACATTCCTGTATGTATCATATAATTCAATCATACTTGAAAAGAAATCAGGTTCTCAAAAGTCACCTACTGGAAAACACGACAAACTTTTGTTTCAACTAAATATATATGTTACCATTATTTTGCCAGTTTAGTCGAACTTGTTTATCTGTTCCTAAATGTAATTCGGTCAATCATTGACTTTTCTCTAAAATTTGTCTTTTCGCTTTGACAACAATTATATATGCACATTTATTACGTGTTGCTCTCTAACAAAACTATCTAACATGAAGGAGAATTTATATTTGAAAATCAGTGAATCTTGAAAATTAATTTCCTGACGATATTAACAGATGTGTTCTTACCTACTTATCGGTGATAACGTTCATGTGTTCTTTGTTCACACCCACAAAGAACATCATTACTCGACAATAAAAGTTATTGCTTTTCGGTAATCTGCTCAAAATGCACCAGTAGTTTTAATCTTCTCTGAAGCGGATTCTAGTAAAATAGAAAAAAACTTATGTATTTTTAATGATAATAACGTTCAACTCTTAGATATCTGCTATAAACTCGTATTCAGGTACGAGAAAAATTAATGTTTATATATATATATATATATATATATATATATATATATATATATATATATATATATATATATATATAACTAAAGGGTATGTATATATAAAACTGACTATGTGTGTGTGTATGTGTGTGTGTGTTCGCGAACTACTCGAGAACCATAAGGCATATTTCCACCAAATTTGGAACATAGATTTTACTCGATACTGGGTGTGTCTGGGCAAAAGAAAATAGTCATTTTTCACAAATCAATAACCGATAACCGATAAATATAATGTTTAAATGGGAATTTCCATTAGTTTGGTTGTTTTTAAACCTTCAGATATGAAGTCTAAACCATAAGGGCGAGTTTAATGAAACTTGATAAGTGTATGCAACTTACTGTCACGCTTATTATACGCTATATTGATTTTCGTTTCTCTCGACAGTGGGACCCCCGAAGTGCCCCAAATGGACCCCCCAAAAAATTTGAATTGCTTCGATTTTGATGAAATTTTGCATGTTTGTTACGCTCTTACAATGAGATAGAAATCGGTTGTCAGATTTTTAAAAATGCATGAGGGGACCCCCCAGGATGACCCTATAAATCCCTTGATGTCTTAATTGCTTTTCAAGTGTATTTTGTAGCAGTATTTTATATATATATATTTATAGTATCTTCTGTGCTTCTGTAAAAAACAACTTTCTCCTGTTATAAATGTTTTCACACTTCATGTCATTAGAATTTTTCGCCATATAGATAAGAGGCACTAAAGAAAAATCTTCTTTATTTTAACTTTACAGATTGGATGAGGTTCGTGATCTTTTTTGAAGAAACCAAGGGAACGCCAGGTAATTCTGCTAGTATATATATATATATATATATATATATATATATATATATATATATATATATATATAAAGTAACTGATTTAAAATATGTTTTTTTCCCGCTACACAGTAATAACCCTGTTTCAAAAATGTTAGCTAAAAACTTCAAATTTAATTTGTAATTAACTTAAAAACATTAGCTCCATTTCGTCCTCAAGCGAATTTTGGAATAACTTATTTTTTAAATTTACTGAGTTTTAATCGCACAGAAAAAAATTATTATTCACTGTTTCCAAGGATACAGAGAAATCCAATCATTCAGACACGGGATGGTAGCGTGTTCATTTTTATTAACTTTTGTTGTATCAGTTATTAGTTACGTTCGAAAAAGGGGTTGAGTTTAGGGAGAGTAGGGATGTATTTTTCAACGAATTCTGGCATCCGTTAAATGCATGTCGTCTAGGTTTTTTTTTAATTTTATTGTTAACAGCAAAACATTCTTTCGGCATTTTTTTTATTTGTATATTAAAGATTTTTTGGGGAGGTTTAGGTTAGAATACGTTTTATTTAACTACAATTTTAAAATATTTTCACTTTTAATTTTAATAGAATATATTTCTTTTTAAAACAAGTAAATGTAATAGAATTACTTAGAGTATATAAAATTATTTTTTCATATCAAATATAAGTATGTATATTAGCAGGTCACATTTTTTTAATTTTATTTTTAAATATTATTTAAGGAATATTTTTTTAATTTTTTTAATTTTTTATTTTTAGCCAATGACGATAAAAACTAGCTATTTCATTTCTCTGTTTCAGTAAATTTTTATTTTTTTTCATAAACCTAGTAATATATAGTTTTCCATGTATTGGAAAAGGACATGGGTCATTTCTTGGCTTACATATTCTAGTTTTTCTTATTAATTTCTATTTTACTCTAGGTGTTTTGCTGGATTGTTTTTAGTGCCAGAAGTATTTTGAGAGAGATGTTTGATTTCTATATTTATTTAACCTAAATGAACTTCGATGTTGGTCGAAACGTTATATATATGTATAGGAATTGCGTATATATATATATATATATATATATATATATATATATATATATATATATATATATATGAATTTCATATATATATATATATATATATATATATATATAGGAATTGCATATATATATATATATATATATATATATATATATATATATATATATATATATTATATGCGTGGTTCTCATTGGAAAGCGGTCAATAGCAGTGATAGAGCTAACATACTGATTTGCGTCGATGTGTGTTTGTGACCTTGTATATTCATAAAACTGAATATGTTAGCACTATAATAGATATTGAGCACTTTCCAACAAAGTACTTCGCTTATAATATATATAAGAATATATATATATATATATATATATGTGTGTGTGTGTGTGTGTGTGTCTGTAATAGATATTGAGCACTTTCCAACAAAGTACTTCACTTATAATATATATATATGTGTGTGTGTGTGTGTGTGTGTGTGTGTGTGTGTGTGTGTGTGTGTGTGCCTGGGTGTCTGTTTGTGTCTGGGTGTCTGTGTGTGTTTGCCCATGTTTATACATGTATATGTAATACCGCTGGTGTTTAATCTTTAAAAAATAATATCAAAAAGGACATAAAAATAAAACATGAAAAAACTCCGTTAGATATAATATTGTTAGATTAATTATTTGATTTTCGAGAAGTTTTGTTCATTTATTTCGTTAATGTACATTTATATAAAAATACGTTATATGTATATCTAAAAATAAAAAAATAAATAAATATATATATATATATATATATATATATATATATGTAAACTGCATGTAAGAAGCACCGTGTTACACGCAGAATTGACAAAAGTTTCTAATTTCTGTAATAGAGTACGCACCTTTTTGGCAAAGCTATCATATCCTGCATTCTGGCAAGTTCTGAAATAATATCGACGGGTTGTACGCCTCCCCTGCTTCCACGAGCGGGGAAAATTAAAGTCTATATCTTTCATCCATCTTGAAAGAGATTTGGCGGGGTATCGGCATTAAGAACTCAATGTCCAACTGCGCATGCTCAAGTTCCGGCCGTCGTACGAAATTTCCCGCGCGACGAAAAGTTTCGCATCACAAAGGATTGAAGGGAAAAGAAATCGTGGTTAAGTCACAATATCGCCACACTCTTCCCTTCCACTGACACGCACGGAAAGAAATTATATATATATATATATATATATATATATATATATATATATATTTAGATACAAGACAACATTATTTTCACATTTTCTTATGGGTATAGTGAAATTTTATCTCTGCAGCCTCATAGAAAAAGGTGGATCAATAAGTCTATAACTTGACGTGTATTCAGTGATTGAATATTAATGTGATATTTCGACTTTTTAAGACTAGTGGAACATCTCAGATGATATTGGGTAATTTATGTTCAAATTCTCCCGAGAAAGCAGCAAAATGGTTCAAACTCTACGAAAAATGATAATCTTTGAGGTCTTCAACCTAACCTGTATTAATGAAGAGTCCTGTCATATATATATATATATATATATATATATATATATATATATATATATATGTGTGTGTATGTGTGTATGTGTGTGTGTGTGTGTGTGTGTGTGTATTCAAACAGGTTTGGTTAAATAATTTAGACATATGTCGATTAGTTTTCGTTGTGATCCTTTCAATTTCTTGGATTAATATTTTTGTTGATTTAGATAAGAAAAATAAGATTGAGTAAGAAAAATACAAAAATTTTCTTTCGAATATTTTTTATTTTCCCAAGTACTTTCAATCTCATCTGAGACCGTCTTCATTGGGTTAAGTTGTCTGCGAGAATGTATATGTGTTTCTGCGAATTTAAAAATTTCAACTCTTCATGCACTATATATGCACACACACATACGCATATATATATATATATATATATATATATATATATA
>OZ038508.1:12598683-12601183 GCA_964036315.1 Acanthosepion esculentum | reverse complement strand
ATATAAAGACCCCTTCCCGACCACCTAGTAAAAAATGTTTACTCAGCCCAAGTTATTCTATTGATAATTACAATTTTGGATATAAATGAGATTTAGGGAAAAACTGTGTGCAAAAACAGTGACTCACTTATTTCCTGCAACTAGTAATCAATAGAAACATAACCGAACAGCTTTAAATAAAGAATAATAGAGGTATAATTTATTTATAATAGGTAATATAGTTCGAAATATTTAATAATCTATGGGTCCTTTTGTAATTTGAATAACCTTTTCAACCCTTTTTGGCATTGACTTGATTAGGTTCTGGCAAATCTCATCGCCAAGCATTGGATTTCATTCGGATATGAAATCCACCATCAAATCCTCTTTGTTGCTCAACTGCTTTCTTGAGAGCCTGTACTTTATAATGCTCCATAAGTTTTCTATGGGGTTGAGTTCAGGAGATTGGGGCGGCCATGTCATAGCACTCACCTGCTTCTCATCAAAGTATTCCTTCATCAGTTTTGATGTGACAGGGAGCATTATCCTGCATAAAAATGAGCTTGGTGGGGTCGATTTGCATCTTTTCAGCAGAAGGGAGCAGACAAGACTCTAAAATTCTCTTGTACTGTTCGCTCCTGAGGGTCTTTTCAATAGGTTTTAAGAAACCAATTCCATGAAAAGAAAAGCATCCCCAGAACATTATACTGAACGGATGCTTGATAGTACTTACTGTTAAATTCAAAGTGCTTTCAAAGCTTCTTCTTCGGATTTTAGATCGCTTATCCTTTGAATTTAGCTCAACTTTTGTTTCATCGGAGAAGAAAACATTTAGTATAAAAAATCAGGTGAGTCACTTTTATCGAATAGAACTGTATATTAAATGCTAATCGAAATATTTTTATTTTTTTAACGTATACAAACTTTTGGAGCGTGCAGTCGCAACGCTAAGGTTGAATTTTTTGAAAATTTAAGAGAGTGCGTTTTTACTAATATGGTAATTTGAGAATTATTTTGTTGTAGGAGTTTATCAGTCAATGTAGCATGAACTAAATTGTTCTATAAATAGAATGCTGTCTCAGCTGTTTTCCCGAAAATTTGCACGTCGGATCAGTTCTTTTAAATCTTTTAAATTATGTGGTGCATATCTTATGGTGTTAAGATTGTAGCCGCCAATAATTAATGCCCATGCGCCAACTAATTCGCTCCGAATAGTCTCATTGTATAGGTCGAATATAATCGGCGAGAAGATACAGCCTTGTCTTACACCCCTTTCTACTTCTACGAGGGTCATTCAAGAAATAAGTTGAATTTTTCGGTATAAGGACTTCGAATACAAATAGAAGCTTACTCTTTTTTATTTATTTATTTTTTGTTTTACTTCTTTTTCACATGGATTTAATTTCTTTTGCAGGTTAAAAAAAACTTGAGAGTTTTGGCGATTAACAAAGATGGCCGACCAAGAAGCTGCTCCAGGACTGAACAGCGGCCAGTTATCAAGTTTTTGGTTGCTGAAGGGTGCAAACCAGTTGAAATTCATATGAGAATGTCAACTGTGTATGGTGCCACATGTTTCAGCCATAAAATGTCTACAAGTGGGCTAAATTGTTTAAAGTAGGACGGAGCAGTGTTGAGGATGAAGACAGGCCTGGGAGGCCTACAGAAGTGAGGTCTCCTGAGGTGATCGAATCTGTCAATGAGCTCATTCAGTCTGACAGAAGGGTGACAGTGGATGACATTGCAAGGACTTTGAGCTTATCTGTTGGGACAAACGCAAGGGTCATCAGTCAGAAGAAGTCATCTTGCATCATGATAACGCAAGGCAGCCCAAAAGGTGCAGACCATCAACGAGCTGGAATGGGAACTGCTCCCTCATCCCCCTTACAGCCCAGACCTTGCTCCTTCAGACTTTCACCTGTTTGGTCCCTTGAAAGAATTCACGAGAGACACGAAGTTTAAAAGTGACGATGAAGTCAAAAGTGTTGTGAGCGACTGGCTGAGACATCAGTCCAAAGATTTTTACGCTGAGGGAATATGGAAGCTTGTGCACAGATGCGAAAAGTGTGTGACAGTGCTGGGAGACTACGTTGAAAAATAAAAACAAAAGTAAGCTTCTATCTGTATTAGAAGTCCTTATAGCGAAAAATTCACCTTATTTATTGAATGACCCTCGTGTATATTTACTACCTTCTTTTTCTATCCGTATGGAGAAGGTTTGCTGCCAGTACACGTTTGGGATTATTCTAATATCTTTCTCCAATATTTAATGATTATCTAGCATTTCCAGCAGTCAAAATTCTGCACAGATTGATTGGTTAATACAAGTTTTACTATGAAAACATTAATTCCAATAATAAAGTTTTTACTTTGTACAATATGCCAGACTTTCGCAATACATAGTTTTTGTATGATTCGAAAAACTGAAGCAAGTCGTGTGCGTGCGATGATGGAGATGATGCAGGAACTTGCAAGCTTATTGCGGAGGCTCCATCGCCATTTCGCCGGACTGGCCGATTGACAG
>OZ038508.1:12586183-12593683 GCA_964036315.1 Acanthosepion esculentum | reverse complement strand
TTCTGCAACCATGACGAAGATGGCTGAACTTGAAGAGAAGCTCCGAATCAAAATAGTTGATGCATACAAACAGGTTGAGCGATATACATCACTTTCCAAATGTTTAAATGTCCCTACATCGACAATTCGTAGCATTATCAAAACGTACAACAAGACTTATTGTGTTGAGTATAAATTAAGGGCTGGTAGAAAACGGTTAACTTCAGAGAGAATGAAAAGGAGAATTGTTAGAGATGTCTCAAAGAATCCTTATTTAATGACAAAGGACATTGTGAATGGTGTAAAAACATCAGGTTTGAATGTATCAACAGTCACTAGAGCCTTACATTGAGCAGGACTTCGAGCTTGTCGCCTAAGGAAAACATCCTTGCCTAAGAGTAATCATCTAAAATGCAGATTTGCTTATGCTGGAAGCCATCTACAATATGGAAGTAAAAATTGGAACTCTGTTCTATGGTCAGATAAAACAAAACTGAAATATTTGGTTTCATGAACTCCCGTTATATATGGAGGAAAGTGAATGAAGCTCACAAAATAAAAAAGTACCCGTCCTACAATTAAGTATGGTGGTGGGATTATTCTGCTGTTTTGCTGCTTCTGGGCCAGGAGAAGTAGTGAGAGTACAGGGTAGCATAGATAAAAATCAGTATCTGACTATTCTTAAAAATAATCTAAAACAAAGTGCACAAAAACTGGATTTAGGTCGTCACTATACGTTCCAACATGAAAATGACCCGAAACACACGGCACGAATTGTTACAAAGTAACATGACAGCAAAATTAAGGTATTAGCATACCTCACACAAAGACTGGTATACATGTTTAACGTAGTCTGAATGTAGAAATCCAACGTAGTAAGTAATTTGTTCAATGAAACAACACCAATATCTAATAGAAGCTATTCAGTAATTCTTAAGGTCTTCCATATCAGGGGTTGGCAGTGAATATTCGGAGAGAGTTGGAAAGCGTAGTTCTTCAGGTCTTTCATCTGACAGGTTAGCAGTGGATATTCCTACAAGAAAAAAAATGGCCGACTTTATACACATCGGATTGAATATTCCAAGTCTTCTGATTGGTAATCTTCTATTGGTGGACTATAAAATGAGTCAGCTCATTTCGGTTGGCTCACTAGTAAATCGGTACACAAAAAAACTGTAACAAAGACCTGACCTAAACTCCACTGAAAATTTATGAGCATATTTGAAGGAAAAAGTAAGAGAAAGATTCCTTCTAATTTGGAGGAACTAGAAGCTATTGCCAAGAAAGAATAGAGAAAAATACCTATTAGTGAGTGTATTGATCTTGTAAGGAACTATCAAAATGTTTAAAGGCAATAATTAAGAATAAAGTTTGTATAATTGATTATTTAAGCAAAAAGGTCAATAATTTTGTCATGTGTTAAATGTTTTTTGGTGATTTTTATTATTGTTTGACATTAAAATAAAATAAAAATTATTGTGAGCATCACTACACATTCTTTCAAATTTGTGAAAAAAAAAGACGTGACGAAGCCGGTGGTGAAAAACTTGATGTAAGGACTACTACTGAATAAATTGTGGAGGGTAGACACTGTGGGTCGCCTTAAGTGAGTCCGTATTACGTTTCTCTTTCAATTAAATACATAGCATTATTACATAAGCTTGTAGATTTTTCAAATAATTATTTTACGGCGATATTTTTATGTTCAATGGGAGCAAATAATTTTGTCCACAGCTGTACAACTGTTCTCTCAGAGAGGTAAAGCAGGCTTAAAGCAAATTAAACATGTAATAGCGGAGCAGGGAAGATATTTCTTCGAAACACTATTGAATGGCGTCACAGAAGCAAAATGAACTTTACCAATAGATAGCAGATTGAAGACTTTCAACAGTAGCATGAATATCACTTGTAACTCGGAAGATGATGATAACATAATGAAGATATTAACTTTCCACACGACTTCAAACAAAAGGTTAGAAAGGAAATCCCTATCAATAATGGAAAGAGCTATAACAGTTACTGGAATAAAGAAATCTGTTTTACTAAAAAATTATTCTAAGAGAAAGATTTCATAAATTTCTATCGACCGTGACTGCTTGGTCAATACATGCCAATATGTTTTCTCATAAAGTAACCGCTAATATTATAATAGCATTATCATTTCGAGGCAAATATATATGAAATATTTTTACGTGGCAAGGTTTAAAAAAATTACCGATTCTATCGACATTGCTGCAGGCGTCAGGCTATACCACTGTTAGTATCATGAGACGCTACAGTACGGGAGACAGATTTCGCCCGAAGACGTGACGAAGCCGGTGGTGAAAGACTCGATGTGAGGACTGCCAACGAATAAATTGCGGAGGGTCGATGCTGTGTGTCGCCTTAAGTGAGTCCGTATTACGTTTCTTTTTCAATTAAATACATAGCATTATTACATAAGCTTGGAGACTTTTCAAATAATTATTTTTCGGCGATATTTATATAAACAAATGCCAACTGGTACAAACTTACACGTCGTTGGCAAATTAAAGAAAAATATTAATAGCCTTTTTTTATGAAACAGATGGCCGACAAAGAAAAAAAATTATATCTAAAAGAAATGAAATCAAATGCATAATTAACTTGGAATTTCGATTAGCAAAGCAAGATTGTTAACTTAAAGAGGTCATATATCAGAATGAAATATCCACACCTGCACGAAGTTAGAGGGCGCCTGTGGTAGATCAAGCTTATCTCGAAGTCGATATGTAGTAAGTGCCAATGTTTAATTATTTCACAATAGTATCACTATTCGTGACAATTCTCTTCTTGTGTGCTTTTAGACTTACGGCCATATGACGTTGCAACACCGGTTCTCGTACCATCTCCGAAATTAAGCAACCTCAAAACTTTTCAGTATCTATATTGATGCCCGATTTGGAATACAAGATACTGTAAATTTGAATGTACGGCTATGTAATGGATAATAGCTCTGAATTGGAAATTGGAGAGCCGTGTTCGAATTCCAGTCAGGTTCGTTATCTTCACTTACACAAATAAAAACTCTTGGCAAAAATATTTGAAACCATCTCTGCTTCCCCACCAGCTATAGGTTAAATAGTTGAACTAGCATTAGTAGGACTATCATTATTATCTACATTTACACTCTAAGAATATTTTCTGGCTTTAAATAACCTGAGAAAGTTTGAGTAGCCGTAAAAACAAACCAATCAATCTTCTCTTAGTGATTTTGGTCCCACAGCGAACAAACGAAGACTGGTTAGGTTTAAAAATGTCCCGGTTCTATCGGTATTGCTACAGACGTCAAGCTATACGACATGAGTATCATGAAACGCTACCATAAGGGAGACAGATTTCGCAGGAAGACGTGACGAAGCCGGTGCAGAAAGACTCGGTGAAAGAACTGCTGATGAACAAAATACCATCCTCATTAGGTGACAATTTTGTTACTTATTGCGCCTACATGGTGCAGAGTGAGGTCTTCAGCTAAACAGATTTTATACTAAACAATGAAATGTCTCTCTTAATATCTAGGATGAGGATTTGAAATTATTTTCCCCATTATTGTTGTTGTTATCCCAACGAATGTGCTTTCGGGCCTTTATGGCTGTTCATCTGTTCATCCAGCAAGCAATTTCGAAGAAAACGTTTTATTTAATTTTTCGGGAGTAGATTGTCCTACTTTAGACAGAACTAACCATTAAAAATTTAAGATAAGTTGGAACCAAATAAAATTTATTCCAGGCAAAATAAGAGAAAGAACAAGTAGGAAACGAACTTGTTTCGCTTTTATCAAAGCTTCATCAGAGAATGAGATATGGAGAAAAAGAAGAAAAAAAAACGTTAACGTTAACGTAATTTATGGAATCCAAATTCAAACAGAAAAGGAGGGCTCCATTCGAAGTTTCGAGAAATTAACGGATTCCAAGCCTTAAATGTATAATAATTCTAATTTGTCTCTTTGGGATTGAGATGATAATGTATACTCTTAAATGTATATGTGTTTGTATATGTAGTATTAGTAGTATTAGTATTAGTAGTAGTAGTAGTGTGGTAGTAGTAGTAGTAGACATGATATTTGTTGGTTATTCGCACGTTGATTTGGGAATGTTTTTACGGACATAGCGTCTGCTCCAGATAAACACACGTTAGATTCTTTAAGAATGGATTCAATAAAGGTTGCTGATGTAATGTTTTTTCTGGCGTCGGTTAATAGTTGGTAATATTGTTATTTAAGATAAAAACGTCTAAAATTAGCGAACAAGAAACGAAAAATATGCAGAGTAAGAGTGCCAGAGATAGTCTGAAATGACGGGAGACTCCAGGGATGTTGACCACCGAAGGAATTCATTCGCGTGAAAACACTGTGGAACACGGCGCATGTCAAATTTCTTCTTCTTCTTCTTCTTCTTCTTCTTCTTCTTCTTCTTCTTCTTCTTCTTCTTCTTCTTCTTCTTCTTCTTCTTTCCCCTCTCCTCCTCCTCCTCCTTCTTCTTCTTCTTCTTCTTCTTCTTCTTCTTCTTCTTCTTCTTCTTCTTCTTCTACTTCTTCTTCTTCTTCTTCTTCTTCTTCTTCTTCTTCTTCTTCTCATCATCATCATGTTTCGTGATCATGGACCTCCACAACCGCTAATTGCATTCCTCCCTTCACCAAGACTCTTGCCGCCCGTTCCCCCCATCCATTCATCCAAGTTCCTGAGGGCGTGATCCGCTGCCTTACTCCATCTCTCTATATGCCCTATAGAATTCTCAATAACCTTCTGTAGAACCATATTTCTGTTGCTTCCAGTATCCTCTTAATTTGTGATGAGATTCAACAGAATTCACATCAATAAAAGGGCATTAGTCACATAGCAATTCAGCAATCATGTCTTTACTTCGAGCGATATTTTCCTGTCTCTTACTACTTTGTTTATATTTATGAATGACTTCTTCGCTAATCAGATGCGCTTTCGGATTGCGGTGTCACATTTACCATCCTCTGTTAAATCACTTCCCATATATGTAAACCTCAGTACTTATTTCATGTTGATATGACATATCTGTCTATATTTCTGAGATAAGGCATTATGTACACTATTTACATTATTCGGACTATTGTCCTCATCTTTGTCGCAATATTTATTACAACGAGTAGGCCTTTAAGTATCTGTCTATATTTCTGAGATGAGGTATTATGTACATTATTTATATTATTCGGACTATTGTCCTCATCTTTGTCGCCATATTTATTACAACGTTTCGGTCCTTCAGTATCTGTCTATATTTCTGAGATGAGCTATTATGTACACTATTTACATTATTCGGACTATTGTCCTCATCTTTGTCGCCATATTTATTACAACGTTTCGGCCTTTCAGTATCTGTCTATATTTCTGAGATGAGGTATTATGTACACTATTTACATTATTCGGACTATTGTCCTCATCTTTGTCGCCATATTTATTACAACATTTCGGCCTTTCAGTATCTGTCTATATTTCTGAGATGAGGTATTTTGTACACTATTTACATTATTCGGACTATTGTCCTCATCTTTGTCGCCATATTTCTCACATCGTTTCTGCCTTTCAGTATCTGTCTATATTTCTGAGATGAGGTATTAGGCACACTATTTAAATTATTCGGACTATTGTCCTCATCTTTGTCGCCATATTTATCACAACGTTTCGGCCGGTGTACGTTCCAGCCTTCTTCAGGTGTTTGGAATGTTGAACTGAACCCTTTATTTCGCTCACTGGGGTAGACTGTTGTAGTTCCATGTTTTCGTGTTTAATGGATGTCTGTTCTCCACTGCCTTGACCGGATATTGAACTCACACTCTTTGGGTCCTGTCCCTGGATCTAACCAACGCCTTTATCCACTGTGCCATGTGTCCATTAAACATTGCATGTCATAGTTTGCAATTTTCTCTTACTGACAACCATACTTTATGCCCTCATCCATTTGATGGCTAATCCTTTTTTAATTTTAAATTTTTTGCTCGGTTTCCTTCACTATATGATCTACGACAGTGATTTTCAATGTGGGTAGTACTTCCCCCTGGGTGCTATGCAAAGCTTCCGGGGGACCGCTGAGAAAAAAGAGAACAAATTAGAAGGTGGCTGTGGCTCATCTGAACCATGACATACACCGCATACACACGTTGTACCTGAAGTGTATCTTGCCTTCACTTACCACTGTATCCCATCTATACAGGGTGTCCATAAAGTTCGCGTGAACTTTAAAAAATGTATAACTTTATTTGTATTTGCGATAGAAATAATTTAGGATTAGAAAGAAGTAAATCTATATTAAGGTTTTATTGAAATTTTATTTAAGTTTCCACATTTTCTCCATCATTAGCAATACGAAGGGTAATACGATTTTGCAGTTGACGGAAAACATTTGCCAACTGATTTACAGTAATGCCTGAAATCACATTAGTTATTTTAGCTATACTTAAAACTAAGTACATTAAACTTTATAACATTTTTTACAGGTTATTTCTATCGCAAATACAAATAAAGATATAAATTTCACACACGAACTTATGGAGACCTTTTATAACAATTATTATCAGAAATATTAATATATCTGACATAGCACTAAGAAGATCCAATCAAAGGTTGACTAAAGATTTTGGTGGGGCGTTAGGACTGTGTTTTGTTACGCAAGGGAGAGGCAACCTCAAAATGTCACTGGTCTAGGGGATCCTGTACATCCAGTCATCTGCCTATTTCATATTGTTAAGATTGCGCCCCCCACCATAATTCCTGATTGGATCTCGAGATTCATGGGATAATCTCGCTGTAGAGGTTGAATAGATCTGAGAAGAAACAGCATTGTCATTCGCCACTTTTTATATTTGTATTCTGTTCAGTTCGTTTTCTATCCGTATGCAGATGGTTAGCTCCCAGTATAAGTTAAAGATCCTTTCCAAGTAGATCTAGTTTTCCTAACATTTCAAATAGATAGCTAGTGTTGTAACTTGTCAAATGCTTTTACGTAATCTATAAAACAGAAGTGGACATACTTCTTCATTTGCATTGCCCTCTCCGATATCGTTCAAATCATAAATATCACATTTCTTGTTCCGGCGTCTTTGACAAAACCGGGCTTATTCTGTTTAACTCTCGATTCATCATGTTTCGGATCATTAGTTGGTTATATGGCTCATGTAGATGATTTTTCGACAGAGTTCGTATACATTGGTAACTGGTTTCATACGAAGATGGACCTGCTGTTCAATCCACCGTTGTTTGAACCGGCGTATACAATACAATAAAGTGAATACATATATTAAATTTACAAGATTTATTTTAGACAAAATATTTGTTGATATTTATACCGATAATTTAGTTGATCTAGAGAGAGAGAGAGAGAGAGAGAGAGAGAGAGAGAGAGAGAGAGAGAGAGATTAAGCTAGAGATGGATAGATGGATAGATAGATAGATAGATATAATAAATTCATACGTTAAATTCATGCTATATTTATGGATAAAAACTCAATATCAGGAATAAACGGATGCATATATAA
>OZ038508.1:12571183-12583683 GCA_964036315.1 Acanthosepion esculentum | reverse complement strand
ATTCATAATAAATACGATGTTAGTATTTGCCCTCAGCACAGGTGAAGCATGCTGGTTAGGGTTAAGTAGAAGATAAGATTTTCATCTTGTTAACTCCATGGTTACCGAGGAATTCATCTCAGGTAAACCCATCATTTTCAGATAAAGATCAAACATACTTTTCTAACCAGAGCTCGATTTCTTCACCAAAATGTTTATTTTTCGGGCTCAGTCCGCACAATTCGCGTGAAAGACGTCAGGAAAATCCAAATAGACTACTTGTATGAATGTTAATACCGATTAAGTTCCATCAAGTATGAAATGTCCGTCTGCAAAAAAAAAAGTCAGTTTTAATATTCGACGGCCTTTATTGGTGGTCTGGCAAATTAAATAGCAATTGGAAGTTAATAAATTTGTACACATCAGAAAATTAATATCCCTTCTGCTTTGTTAATCAACTAAGTGCTTTTATATGACCTACAATTATTCTTTATAAATATGCCGAAAAGTATATACACAGACACATATATATTCACACACTCACACACACGCATATATATATATATATATATATATATATATATATATATATATATATGACAAATTGGAAAAATTGTCATTCTTCATTTATTTAAAATCTGTTTTTTATATATCAAATCTTTTATGAATGCTATATATTGTTATCCTATATATATATATATATATATATATATATATATATATATATATATATATATATATATATATATATATATATTGTCATCCACAGACAGACTGTTTCGCAGCTCATCAGTGTGGCTAGACGTCCGGTTGCCTCTAGTTAGGATGGAAACCCGACTGAATTTGCGTCAGTCGGAACTTCTCCCACTAAGCCGCCAGCGCACGGTACGGGATGAAGGTGAATTTTAGCGTGTTTATTTTTTGATTTAGATAAACACACAGTGAATGACAGTGACTCAATTCTGCCGAAGAGTCGTGCAATATTAGCTTAAATAGTCACTGTTTACAAATTCACACCTCAAACCAGAGAGCTCAACTGAAATTAATTTTTCAGGAGCCAACATATATATATATATATATATATATATATATATATATATATATATATATATATATATAGTTGTGTAAGTCTATCGAGTGAAGATAGCTCTGGCTGACACCAACTTAGTTGTGTTTCAATCCTGGCTTGAGGCATTCTAAAGTCTAGTCACACTGAGGAGCTGTGATACAGCGAAACAGTAATGTTTGTGAATGACACACACACACACATATATATATATATATATATATATATATATATATATATATATATATATATATATATATTGATGATATGTATTTCAAAATTATAACATAAGTATGTTAGAACATCACTACCAAAATTGTCATGTGTGTGTGTGCGTGTGTGTGTGTGTGTGTGTGTGTGTTTAATTCATAAAGACAGACAAGGTACTACGATTAAGCTTTTTATTTAATTGTTCTTATATCGGAACAAGTGCTTTCTTTTTTGGACACAGTGTATAAAAACTGTCCAAATGTTCTCTAATTCCGAGCGCTTTTGACTATACGTTTAGCCATTATCACGGATGATATTATTTATGTAAATTTTTTTTTGACTCGAATAAACAAAAATTAAATTAATTATCTACTATAAGAAATTTAAAACAGATAACCTTATCTTAAAAAAATAACAACACACCAGCAAAGTCAAAATTACAACGAACGGACATTATCTATGTGTTCAAATACCCCTTAAGGAACTCTGTCTCTTCTCAAACCGAATTAATAAATAATTGCATCGGTCACACAACTACATGCCTATCCTGACGCCTTACGTTACACCTATCTGACCAAGACTCTATTAGAACTCATTTAGAAACACAAGCAAACTTGCAAAGCTCCATTCGAAACATACTAGTAGAAAACAGAAACATAATAACCTCATCCACCTGTAAAAAAAGATTAAAAATAATGGAAGCCCCGATAATAAAAAAAGAAAAGCCAACACTAAACAATATTAACTACGAACAAGGCCACAATGTGCTAACCGTGTTCGGAAAATAAGGCATCTCTATAACACTAAATACATATTCATAACACCCACACTCAATTAAACTGAGAAAAAAACATTCTTGATAATGGCTAAAAGTATAGCCGAAAGCGCTCGGAATTATAAAACATTTGGACAGTTTCTACACTGCGTCCAAAAATAGTACTTGTTTGAACCCAAGAAAAATGAAATAAAAAAAGAATCGTAGTACGTTGTCTGTCGATTTTAATGAAACATGCATAAATGAAGGATTGCTGTCTAAAAACACAATATATATATATATATATATATATATATATATATATATATATATATATATATATATATATATACTATCAGCATGGCCCGGCGTTGCCCGTGCTTGATTAAAAAATCGTACGACTCATACAGCAATCGCTATCACTTTGCCCTTCCTTGCCTTTAAAGGAGTGCCCTTTTGCCGTTCTGATGTTGCTACATGCCTTACTTCTTGCCTATCTGACACTGCGATTTTTTTCTAAGCTCTATACTAAATATTAAATCTGTTACAAAAAAAGAACTAAACAAAATGAACACAAAACGATCAGTTTTAAAAAAGGACTCGTAACTGGAAAAAGCGAATGAAAAATGAATGCAAACAACAAATACTTTTTCACACCCAGCCAGTTCTGCGGACTCAGAATCAACGTTGTGTTTAAGCAAGCGAATGAGCCAACTGGAGTAAAGTGCCATGCAGATTTAAATTTTTCCCACTTGTGACGAATGCAGATATCGATTTTTTTTGCATGCTAGCATGCTAGTTAACATTTGTGTCAGTCAGCTGTTGGCCCACACGCTAGCCAATAGAATCTTCCTGCCTATTCGTGGCAGCCAGCTATAGGCTCTCACTCAGGCCAGTAGGAAATGGCCGCCAACTACAAGAAAACTGCCGTAGAAGCTTGAAAAAATCGATTATTTCCACTATCGATGGGAGTTGGGAAATGCAAAGTCGCTCTTCGCGCTTGAACTAACTTGGAGCATGTGCCTGTAAATTGTGGTGCAAATCCGTCGAAAATTGCGGCCGTGCATTCGTTACACACACACACACACACACATCCTGCCTTTTATATATATATATATATATATATATATATATATATATATATATATATGTAACGAGCGAGCAAGAGAGAGAGAGAGAGAGAGAGAGACAGACAGACAGAGACAGAGACAGAGAGAGGATAGATAGTCTGATTACTCAGTTTTAACGCAGTCTTCAGAATTTGAAACAGGATCTGATGAAATATATATATATATTTAAATATAAACATTTGATAGGATAAGAAACACAGGAAAGTTTGATAAATTTAACATGTTTCGCTTTTATTTAAGCTTCATCAGGAATGAAATACGGAAGAGAAAAAACATTACCGCATTTTTTATTTTGGTTTTGTCTGTGTTTCATTTGTTAAATAAACGTTCTGTGAATTTTTTTTCTTCTGATAACCTTCCCGTGTATAATTCCTGTGTATTTGTGGATCATAATTCTAATTCGTTTATGCTAGAATTTACTTTTGTACGGAAGTGTTTGTATGTTGATTGGGGTATGTTTTGTGTGGAAGTTAAAGAATTTATGTTACACTGGTTGTGGTTATGGGTAGTCTGAACTTAGATTCTTTGAGCATGGATTTTCTGAAAGTTAGTGATATAATAAGATGCGTTTGGTCTGTGTCTATCGATGGGAAAGTATTTAGCAGGATTCATTCTATGTATTTTCTCCGTAATAAATGTTGTACTTTTCTTATTCGGGTGGGATTTATTAAATCGAAGTTATGTGTTGTTTTATTTCTGTGTGTAACGAGTGAGTTCAAATGTTTTTCCCAACATAGATCTCTCCAGAAATCGAAAAGCTCTCATCTACGAGCAGAGAGTAAAAGACATAGGAAAGTTCTAATAAATGGTAGAATTGAATGTCACATATTTGCCCATGTCCACTTTTCAAAACGATTATCTGAACATTATTCGAAAATAATTGTTCGTAAAGCATTTATTCGAATTGTAAATTGTTTGAATGAAAATTAATCGAAAGGTCAATTGTCATCACTTTCATCATCATCAACATCATCATCATCATCATCATCATCAGATCGATCCTGACTTGTTCCTTCCAACCATCTCTGTATGACATAGCAGTCAACATGTCCTCCAGATGGCATCTAGAGTCATCTACTAGTTGGTCAATGTAGGTGTGATGAGGTCTTCCAACCGATCTTTTGCCGCGCAATGGGTTCCATAGGAGGGTGTTTACTAGTAAGTTCGGACTTAGTTCTGCAGGAGTGACCAACAAACCGAAGCCTTCTCTTTTCGGATTCTTCTGACTTGTTCTTTCCAACTGTCTCTGTCAGACATTGCTGTCGGCAAGTCCTACAGATGGCATCCAATGTCATCTACTAGTTGGTCAATGTAGGTGTGATGAGGTCTTCCAACCAATCTTTTGCCACGCAATGGGTTCCATAGGAGGGTGTCACTCACATGTTCTGACTTAATTCTCCAGGAGTGACCAGCTACCCGAAGCCTTCTCACTTTTAGCGAAACTGTGATAGGAGGAAGGTGTCCTTAGGCAATTATAGTAAATGATAATTATTCGAAATGCAAAATTCTTTATTGCAATAAATATAAAACTTAGAAGAGGAAATACACAAATAATAATTATTCGAAATACGAATTTCGTTAATAAAACAATTTATTAAGAAAACTATCCTTATAGACTTAAGTTATATGATACTGCACGCAAATAGTCAACTACTGAAGAGTACCTCTTTGAGGATGCCACCAATTTTTAAGCTTTACTTTATCGTCTCGGCATTTCTTGGTGATCTTGATATTTTGGTAAACTTCTCTTATTTTTCCAATATGAATTTCTGACAAGTCCTTCTCTCAAGAACGTCTAAGAATTTCCATATCGTGTGATGATGGGATGACACTTGTCAAAAAAGCCCTATGCCATTCTTCAAGGGCGTGATTTGTTCCAGGCAAATCAGCATTGACACTCTCAAAGCAAGCCCACATACGTATTTCAAACAAAGGTATTTCGAATAATTATCCTTTAGTGTAATTGTCCTTTTGATTGATTTTCATTCAAACAGTTTAAAATTTGAGAAAAAGGTTTTTCGAATAATTCTTTGGCTAGAGAGCCAAATCTGCCTTGCTATTTAATCCATAGCAGGGGAAGAGAGACATTCATGCCACTCCTAAACGCATTAGTGTCAAAATGAAAGAAACTGACCCGATCGGAAATTGAACTCGAATCGGAAATTTCACTTTCCTCACCGATATCCGTTACCCTGCTAGCTACTGCGTGCTCAGTAAGGTCCCCTCAGTTTTATGATATATTATGACCGCACAAACTGTTCGCGATATGTTCAGAACTGTTTTATACGTCCCCGACGTGTGTGTGTGCGTGTGTGTGTATGTGTGCGTGCGTGTGTGTGTGTGAAGTTCACAGTTCGATATATTAGTTATTTCCTATACGAGGCAAACACCCAATCAAAGACCAAGTTCCCAAACCCCACTAAATTCGCCAACTTCTAAACCAACGCAACAATAGCAAAGCTATTAATTCTTAGACTGGACTTCACGCCCCCAAACTCACTTTTGAGAAATGGCGTCTTCTTTGTGAAATTCATCCGATGAACACCCATGCACAGCACTCTCGATCAGCCACCTCTCTGTACTCCAAACTCCTTGATTAATTATACCCGACACCCCGTCGAAAATCTCCGGCTGCAACCAAAAGGGATCGCACTAGTATATCTCAGCAGGAAAGAAATTGGCGGACTGAGGCAAATGACGCAAGTTAACCAGGTTTGGTCGTCGGCCAAATGCCATTTTATTTGCAAGAGGGGAGAGGGCGCAGAGGTCATAAGCCAAATACTCTTCACTTACAGGAATTTTAAGTTTAGACGCAAAAAGATTAGAATTGGCAAGTGCGGTGGTGACGTACTGCAAGGAGCTGTGAATGACAAAAGAAGTGACGGTGAGGTCTTAACGAATATAATAGCAGAAAAGGACGAATGGTATCGAATTTTCATGGATATTACCGATTATCTATCTATCTATCTATCTATCTATCTATCTATCTAATAATGGTAATATCTGTGTATCTATCTATCTATCTATCTATCTATCTATCTATCTATCTATCTAATGATTGTGATATCTATCTATCTATCTATCTATCTATCTATCTATCTATCTATCTAATGATGTTAATATCTGTCTATCGACCTATTTATCTATCTATCTATTGATGCTAATATCTATCTATCTAATAATGTTAATATCTATCTATCTAATAATGTTAATATCTATCTATCTATCTATCTATCTATCCGAGGATTAAAACTATAAAATGGCAACAATTTACTCATTTCATCCCCCACACAATATATATATATATATATATATATATATATATATATATATATATATATATATATATATATATATATATAAATTATAGTTTTAAAGTATGCTATATTAATGGAAAAAGTAGTAAATATCAGAAATGAAGCGTACGTAAATATAAAATTTTTCAACACAAATTGGTCTCATGCTTCATTGAGAGCTTGAAGATTGCGTTTAAGCATGTCATAAAACGTCGCATCTTGGTTTTGATCACATATATTGTTAAATATAACAGACAATGAATGTCTATTATGTTTGATCATGAGCCGTTCAAAACTCCGTATATTTGCTTTAATTTCATTTGAAAATAAAGACAAAATTCTCCAATATTTGGATATCTTTTTTATTATGTTGTTCCTTGATCTAAGCTTTCCGCTCACATGCGTCATCCTCAGAGTGATTATCCGGATATTTAAACAAAGATATTCACCAGCAAAGAGATGAGAAAGCCATATTTGATGGTGAATATCGTGTTGACATAGAAGATTGATATGCGACGATAGCGGTCGCGGAATAGCAGACGCAGATCGTAAATTCATGATGTGGTTCGTTCCACGTGAGAGACCAAAAATAATAACAGAAAAATATGTCTAGATGCAATGTAATGTGTTGTGACTATATATATATATATATATATATATATATATATATGTGTGTGTGTGTGTGTAATTTGGCAGCAACTTTTCTTTCAAACATGTAGTGTTGAATGTTAAAGACAACGTCGTCTTACATATTTTCTTTTGAATTTTATAGAGAATATGAGAAAATTCAAAAGAAAATATGTAAGACTATGTTGTCTTTAACATTCAACACTACATATATATATATATATATATATATATATATATATATATATATAATAGAAATTGTTAGGAGGATTTGATAATTATAATTAAGTAATTCAGTGAGTCTGAAAGTAACCTCAACAGAATGCAGAAAGCACTGGACGGCCGTTTCGTCCTATATTTGGGACTCATCAGCAGTGCGCATCCACTACCGAGAATTGAAACCCGGACAGTTAGGTTATCAAGCAAATGTCATACCAACAGCTCAGTGGGCCTCAGTGACGAAGAGATAGCAAATCAGACTCAATATAGCGCCTCTCGCTCATATATTCCGTGGTGGAAGTCAACTGAAGTTCTCTGTAACCATAGGACTGTGCCCCTGGGAGCCACGACTACTATCACCAAGCCGCTCAAACTGAAGCATTAGAAGCCGGATCAAGCAATGAAATACACGTGATAGAAATTGTTAGGAGGATTTGATAATTATAATTAAGTAATTCCGGGTTTCAATTCTCGGTAGAGGATGCGCACTGCTGATGAGTCCCAAATATAGGACGAAACGGCCGTCGAGTGCTTTCTGCATTCTGTTGAGGTTTCTTTCAGACCCAGTGAATTACTTAATCATATATATATATATATATATATATATATATATATATATATATATATATACATATATATATATATATATATCGAGAGTGAGAGAGAGTGAGAGAGAGAGAGAGAGAGAGGGACTGGGATATTGTCAGCATTGTTATTTAAAGCCGAAATATACACATTTTAGCGAGTGAATATTAGATATACCAATTATTCCAGACACAAATCCTACTATTTAATTCGCCCTGAGTATGAACATATACTATACCCAGCAGCAAAGCCTCTTAGCCAGAGACTGGATATTTTGAGGAGCATGGAACCACCTCTTAACACATGGTATTCCCAAGTTCATCCTAACCCAGGGTGACAGAAACTATTAGGGTCCCCAAAAAAATCAACAGGACATTTTTTTTATAATAAAATAACTAACAATACATTTTTATAGCAAGATGGCAATCAATACAACACTAAAAAAAATATGTAAATAAAAGCAACATATTTAAAACAAAAAAACATTTACATTTTTCGAGTGAAATTATCAACACTACATTCCATGATCTACTAACTACCATGAAAGTCTAAAATGTTCGAAATATTTAAATTTCGGCATTAAATAACCCGTAGATATTTTGATGTGTCGATAAACAAAATCAACCAATCAATCTTCTATTTAATTCATGAATGGAGGTGAAGTTATGTATTCATATCATTCCCAAGGTTATCTCTGCGCATTGGGAATAGATAGATAGATAGATAGATAGATAGATAGATAGATAGATAGATAGATAGATAGATAGATATGAATCGAATGAGATAGATAGATAGATAGATATGACTCGAATGAGATAGATAGATAGATAGATAGATATGACTCGAATGAGATAGATAGATAGATAGATATGAATCGAATGAGATAGATAGATAGATATGACTCGAATGAGATAGATAGATAGATAGATAGATATGACTCGAATGAGAAAGATAGATAGATAGATATGACTCGAATGAGATAGATAGATAGATAGATAGATAGATAGATATGACTCGAAGGAAATAGATAGATAGATAGATAGATAGATAGATAGATAGATAGATAGATAGATAGATAGAAATATGTTGCCTCTATTTTGTTTCTTTATGTAGTTGACATGTGAGATCATGTGAAATTTATATTACTGAGAATTACATATTTTTCGGTTCCTCCTGCAATTCTCGCCTGTGCTTGATATAGAAGAGCCTTTCTTGAACTGGATAACCCAGCGGATATTATTGGACTTATTGCGAAAATCAACAATCCCTTGGTCGTGGCTTCTGATAAAATTGATTCTTCCTCATTTCAACTTGTGTACGTGTATATATATATCCATGGACATAATTATGGTGGACATGTAGAAAAGTTAGAAATATGCGTGAAACTCGTACATATATTAGCTGAAAACCCCATAATAAGCCTTCTTGAATTGATGGCATTTATGGTAGGGACGGATGCCAAGAATGATTTGTGTTTATTGTGACTTATCTCTATCTATAAAAGGTAGGATGTGTGTGTGTGTGTGTGTGTGTGTGTGTGTGTGTGTGTGTGCGTGTGTGTGTGTGTGTGTGTAACGAATGCACGGCCGCAATTTTCGACGGATTTGCACCAAAATTTACATGCACATGCTCCAAGATAGTAAGAAGGCCAAGACCGACGTTGCATTTCCCAACTCCCATCGATAGTGGTCATTTTGTTTAGCTCTTTTTTCGTAACAGATTTAATGTTTAGTACAGAGCTTAGAAAAAATTCGCAATGTGAGATAGGCAATAAGTAAGGCATGTACCAACATCAGCACGGCAAAGGGCACTCGTTTAAATGCAAGGAAGAGCAAAAATATTTTAAGTCAAGTGATAGCGATTGCTGTATGAGTGGTACGATTTTTGAATCAACACGGGCAACGCAGGGCCATGCTGCTAGTTTAACATAAGTTGGCAAAATCATTTATTTGAAATTCAATCTGTAGTGCAAAAAAAAAAGAAAAAATTCTGTAATGCTAAATCTTTTCTACTATTTTAGTAACACGTTTAGTATCAATTTATAAGAACTTCTTCTTTGTTGAAAATGTTTCCGAAGAAAAACCTTCCTGAAACTAAAAGTGCTGAAATCATTGCATTGTTCAAAGAATGGTTTTCCTTAGTCAAAATTACAAGAAAAATGAAATTCTCAAGAAATGGTGTACAAACAAATAATAAAAGAGATAACGAAACCAATTCTTTCGAAAATCGTGATAGTCAAGGCCGGAAAATTTGTACAACCTCAAGGGAAGACATACTGGTAGAGAGAGGGTCTCTAGGTGATAGGAATAAACTCTTCTAGCGTAACTGCTGAATTTCGAAAGGTAACAAACAAAGTGATATAGACTTGCACAGAGAGAAGAAGCTTAGTTGCAGATGGCCTCAAAAGATGTAAAGCTAGAAAAAAACACTGCTGTCTAAGCTTAATAAGAAAAAGAGATATTCTTTTGCAAATTGGAGGCTGAAGATTGGGCCAAAGTTTTCTGGTCTGATGAAAGCATATTTGAAGTAAGTTTCTTTATTAGTTGAAATCATTTTATTGGGCATAATTGACTTTATTACGCATATTAATACTGTGGTTTTATTGAATAGAAAATCATCCCTAATTTTTTTTTATCAGTTTTTGGAAGCCCTGCTGTTGTTTATGTTCGTCGAAGATTTGGGGAAGCATAAGATACTCAATGCATTTCCCCCAACTGTAAAAATTGGGGCAAGGAGCGTAATGGTTTAGGACTGCATGTCGTCTTCCAGGACAAGAATGTTATTCACATGTCAGGGTAGGATGACTTCCAACGCTTACATATTACCAAACTTCATTAGAGACAATTTTCAACAATAACATACCAGATGGAGTAATCTTCCAACAAGACAGCGCACCATGCCCCACCCATCCAGAGTTTCGAACGGTTGGTTTGAAAAGAAAGAAGTGAGAGTAATGAAGTGGCCTCCTCAATCCCCTGACCTGAATCCCGTTGGACATCTGTGGTCATGCTTACGTACAGGACTGAGGGTGCAGAAATATTCTTCAAAACGCGGATTAAATTACAAACTTCATGAGGAATAGCAGATAATCGAGCGAACTACTTGTGCTAAGTTGGTTTCCAGTATGCAAGTCACCAAATAGCAATTATAAAAGCAAAAGGAGTCCACAACAAGGATTAAATATGGATTACATTTACTTTAAAAGCTTTGTTTTGTTTTTTTAATGATAAAATAAATGAATTTTAATTATATTTATAACTTTTTTACACCTGCCCCATAATATATATATATATATATATATATATATATATATATATATATATATATATATGGAGAAATAAACTCTTAAGGTGTGCTATATATATGGGATAAAGTGCTCAATATCAGAGATAGAGCATGTGTAAATATAAAAGTGAACACTGAAGTCAACACTTAGAGGCGACAGGCTGTTTCATGCTAGATGCAATCGTGGACTGACTATTGCATCTAGCATGAAAACAGCCTGTTGCCTCTAAGTGTTGACTTCAGTGTTCACTTTTATATATATATATATATATATATATATATATATATATATATATATATATATATATATATATGTTTGAATTGTGATGATCATTCTATATTGCGAGTGAATATTGCATTAACATGATTTTGTTCCAGAAACAAGTCCTAATATTTAACCCATAGCTGGGGAGAGTAGGGTGATTCGTACCTATCCCATTGGTATTTTCGCTTAAGTGAATGTAACGAACCCGCTTGCAATTCGAACTTAGATCTCCGATTTCTCATTCCCAACCACTAACCATTACACCACCCTCACATTCATGGTTGCGCAGAGAACTTTTCAGATTCCTCTCGTAATAAAAAAAATCTAAATGATCTTTCATCTTTCTTTTACAATAATTTCAAGAGAACATTTCGAATACTGATTTTCAAGATTAGCAAACTCTTCCTATTCGGCAAGCTGACGCAACAGATTCTTCCTTAACTGTCACTTCAAAACAAGATATTATTTTGAATGTTGATTTTCAAAGTGATCAGAATATTCACAGTTGGTAAGTTCGTGTACCAGAACCTTCCTAGGCCACCATTTCAATACAGAATTCTAAATATTACTTTATGTCTAAAATACATATTAACAGGACACGGGTTTCTATGGTAGATATTAAATGGAACTTGTATTACTGCTAAAATCGGTTAAGAAATAAACTTCTATGTGCTTCAACCTTCAGGGCGTTCGCTATCATAGCTCTCCAAAATTTACTGCCCTTTATACCTCTTAATAAATTTTGTCTTTTTGTGTTATTAACCCTGTTCTGGCATCCATACACACAATCTTGCTAGGTAGATTACACACCGTCTTCGCTTGATTTGGTTTGTTTTTTTTATGGTATATCAACCTCAATGGATTGTTTTTAACGCCGACAAGATTTTTATTGCGGGTAATAATTTTTCCAAAAAGGTATTGCTGTTAATATTTTTTTTTTTTTATCAAAATGTATTGCTGGTAATATTTTTTTTAGAAATGTGTTGCGGGTAATATTTCTTTTTAAATAATGCATTGCTGGTAATATTTTTTTCAAAAATTTACTGCTGGTAATAATGTATTGCTGGTAATAATTTTTACTTCA
>OZ038508.1:12548683-12563683 GCA_964036315.1 Acanthosepion esculentum | reverse complement strand
TAATTCTCAATGTTATCTGCGAATGTGAACGCAACAAATTCGAGTTCTCAATACCAGCCACTATCCATTATATCACTGGCACTTCCTTATATATATATATATATATATATATATATATATATATATATATATATATAGAGAGAGAGAGAGAGAGAGAGAGAGAGAGAGAGAGAGAGAGAGAAAGAGAGAGAGATAGATAGATAGATACATAGATAAGGACAAAATGAGATAGATAGATAGATACATAGATAAGGACACAATGAGATAGATAGATAGATAGAGAGATAGATACACATTTATAAATGAATAAATGCAATATTTATGAGTATATTTACTTTAATTGAATATTTATTATCCCACAATGTCTGTTGCAAAACTCAAACACCACCCCACTCCACCCGACAAAAATGTTTTTAAAAATAATTTTAAATTCAGAACATTAAAAAGTATGGCGATATCCACAATACACGCATAAATACAAACTTGACGTTTATCAATTACAGCTAGGTACAATAAATCTTTAAAAACTTCAGGTGTATCTACCATACCTATTTGTAAAAATATAAATTAAAATATTTTACTTTCATTAGATTTTAATATGATCTTTGTGGTTGAAACTTTGCTGCTAAAAATTTAATTTTTATTTAGTAATTTGTAAGTTTTGGTCTTCTGTCTCTTCGAGGAAATATATCAATTTTATTTCTTTCTTTGGTCAAGATTTTGTCGACGTGTTGTCTCGCTGCTTGACTGTCCTTCTGCCAAGATGGCGGTGCCGAGTTGTATCCTCTTGAAAAATATAACACAGAAATAATATTTTCAACTCAAAGTTATCGTCACTAACACTTGATCTAATTCTTAATATTATCACTGTGACTATACCAACATAAATGCTAGGTATTATCCACTTCTCAAGATTACTGTTCAAACATTATAGTGCAATGCGCATGTCAGTCAGTGACAGCAGACGACACTTGTTGCCAAATACCGAACGAAATGTTTCAAAATCATTAGTTCAGTTGAAACATTAAAAGATGTGGAACCTGCCGGACGCAGTATGATGAGCTCTCATTAAAAATAATTTATTTCGTCCTTAAAATGTAAAAGACTTAATTTCATAAACAGATGAGAAAGCATAAATTTAGAAATGTTTATTAAAACATAAACTCGTAATTTTTATCTACAAATATTTCCACTTAAGAAAGAAAAGAACTTCTTTGTGAAAACATATCGCCCCGCCCCTCAGAGAAACAATCGCCCCATGGTGGGCGATATGGCCCCCCTTGAGAATGCCTATTCTAGCCTAAGTCATTTTATAACCGCAGCTCGAAATTTGCTTAGCCTCATTTACACGTCGGGCGTAATCAGACAATAACACCGGCTATAATCTGTTAAAAGGCTCCATTCTGGTTGATTACACCCGTTCTATGCATATACCGCCAACTTTTATTTCAAAAGTTGATTTCGCTCATTGTGTTAGTAAAGCCATCTCTACCTGCTCATAAGGTACCTTCTACAATTTGAAATAACTATTACATATGTATTCTTTATAACTGGATCCACACCATAAAACCCGAATTAACAAGGGCGATGAATCAAGAGTTCAGTTTCAGATGTACAAGTAATTAATGGATTGATTCGTTTTTTACGGTTTATCAACCTTTTGCAGGTTATTTAAAGCCAGAAAATAGTTTTAGATTTTTAAATATTATTGTAGAGACAACAATGGTTTAGTGATAAAAGTGTTACTAATTAACCCATATCTGGAGGAGATGTGGATTCTTAACTTTTCCAAAGGCATTCGCGCGTTAGGGAATATAACGACGATGCACGGTGGTGTAATGGATAGCATAATGGGTTAAGGAATCGGATCTATTATATCCACTCACCCTTGAATCCTGCTCTTCACCCCAGCTATGGGTTCTATAGTCTTGGGTAGCAACTTGTCTTGGAGAAGGAAAACTCTGAAGATGGCTGGGTTCTGTCAGGCTATCTTGCCCAAGAAACACAAGTTCGACTGCAGCTACAGTACTTATGGTACCCTTATGACAATATAGGGTCAAGGGATTCGTGATTGTGGTCGCGAATATAACGAACACAACGGTAATTGTAACTCAGCGCTCTGATTAACAATTCCTAAGCTACAACAGGCATTCTCAACTGGGGCCATATGGCCCCCAAAAGGCGATTGTTTCTCTGAGGGGTGGGGTGACAAGTTTTCATTAAAAAAGTTATTTTCTTTCAGAGTTGTATTACACCATAACGACACCCACACATCCAAGCTTTAGCACCTGGTATTCGCAAGTGGTTACCTATTTCGGTACTGGCCAGGCTAGCCGTTGCTTAACTTCGGTGATTTCAACGTGATGTAGAAGAGAGCTTATGTCAAAATGAAAAACTTGAAATCCAGCTTCGCAAACAATTTGCCTCATAAGCTTATCAAAATCTTCAAACTTTCCTGGCACGTTAATGGAGGCGATCTCTGAGCATAGAAACAGGACATAGAAAAATAATTACATATTCTGCTGTTGGTTCGAACCTCTCTCTTTCGTGTTAACAGCTTCAAAATGGAAATGGCGAGCAGTTTTACAACATGAGCCGCGCGAAGCGTTTCAATCTTTTACGAGAATAGGACTCCATGATTATATGACGGATTATGTTGGAGACGCCATGCAAATAAATCCCGCTGGGTTACGTGAATCGGCGAGATATGCAGATGGTGTTTAAAATCTGCATATATTTTCGATAAATTCGCGCGTAGATAACGCCAGACATTGAGAAGGAGGACCTATCTACATATTTGGCCTCGTCTCGATCCATGGTTGAAGCAATCCACAGAATAATGGCACCAGACAAGAAAATAATGGAGAAAAGATGATGTAAAGATGTAGAAATAAGCTAAAGAAAGAAAGAAAACAAAAAGAGAATAATGGTGAAGAAAAAACAAAAAGGAAGAAAAAAAGAAAGGAAATAAGATACACAAAACGAGAGTGAGGCTCAGATGAAAAAAGAAGGAAAGGTTAAGTTTTTCAAAAAAAAGAGAGAGAGCGAGATGATGAGATAAATGAAAGGATAAGGATAAAGGGAGAATAGAAAGGAAGATGAAAAGTTAGGATAAAAAGAAAGAAAGAATGAATAAATTAATGGAGAAAGAGAGAAACCTGGTATAAAGGAATAAAAGAACACACGAAAGAAAGAACGAACGAACGAAAGAAAGAAAGAATAAAGAGTAACAGACACAAAGAAGGGAACGGGTGGGGAGAAAGAAAATAAAGAAAAGGGATAATTAATTACGGAAACGGAGACATTTCGCATGAAGACTTGAAGGAAGAGACGAAAGAAAGAATATAAGCCGGTGTTTCTTGCGCAATAAATCGGCAGTTACTGATTTCAGTCAGCACCTGACGATTGCATTTTGCATGAAACTAAGAGTTGTACTATCGGTAAGGAAAAAATATTTTTTTTATTAATATAAATTACACCTCTGTTGTTATATATAGAGTGTTATTTTATTAACGCTGCCCCAGAACTCAACGCGCAATACGTATATATATATATATATATATATATATATATATATATATATATATATATATATATATGTGTGTGTGTGTGTGTGTGTATATATATATATATATATATATGTGTGTGTGTGTGTGTGTAGGTATGCAGAAAAATAGGAAAGAACACGTTAGGTAAATAATCCGGAGTTCCTTAGTATTTTTGCTTTTATTTTTAAAAAGACAGTGCTCCATACAGAAGTAGAGCTTATATTATAATATTTAAAAAAAAAAAAAATGATTCCTTCGCTACATAAGAGTTCTCATGTTTCAAAAGCGAGAGCCGAGACCCCTAATATAATTTTTGAAATTAAGTTGAATTAAAGTGTCTGGTCACGCTTCCTCGTCAAGCCAGAATTTGGGAATATATATATATATATATATATATATATATATATATATATATATATATTATTATCATCCACAGACAGACTGTTTCGCTGTATCACAGCTCTTCAGTGAGGCTAGCCGTCCGGTTGCCTCTAGCTAGGATCGAAATATATATATATATATATATATATATATATATATATATATATATATATATATGTATTGAGTTTCTGCATAATTATCAGACGTTTTTAAACAATATTTATTATGAAAAAAGAAACATAACAATTCAACAATAACATTTTTTAAAATGAGTATGATTATCGACACAAATTTTTGTCACCTGAAAATAAAATATTTTTATTAAAAGAGTCAACAAAATAGTAATTTTTATTAAGAAATTCCTCGCTTACAAAAACGCCTGATAATTATGCACCAACCCAATATGTGTGTGTGTGTGTGTGTAAAGAAAGAAAGAAAGAAAGAAAGAAAGAAAGAAAGAAAGAAAGAAAAAATGAAAAAAGGAAAGAAAAAAGAAGGAAAGAGAGAGAGAGACCTGATAAAAATGACGCAAGGAACGAACGAAAGAAAATAATTAAAGACATTTTGGGAGAAAAGGATAAATATGAGAAATTCCTCGGTAAGAAACGAGTGAAAGGAAAAGCAAACAAGACAAGACGAAGCAAAACGGAAAGCAAATCGGAAGGTATGAAAAAGAAAGAAAACCAGCAGGTAAAAAGGACGAATGAAAGAAAAAAAATATGAGACAAAATCGGGCAAGAAAGAAAGAAAGAAGGAAAGAAAGAAAGAAAGAAAGAGAAAGAGACAATCAGAAAAGCAGAAGGGAAAGTAATCGGCGAGATATGAAAGATTGAATAATAAAAGGAAGAAGGAAAAGAAAACTGAACATCTCCAGATTTTAAAAGACAAGAAGGCAAGAATGGAGACAAAAAAAAAAAAGATAAAATAAAGGACGTGGAAAAAGAAAGGACGTGAAAAAAAAAGACAACCTGCAAACAAGAAGGAAGACGGGAACGAAAGAAAGCCGCATGAAATACAAACTGGCAGAAATAAGTGAAAGAATGAAGAAAGGAATAATGTCAAACAGAAAGTAAAACAGTAATAGGCAAGCTAAGAAAAATAATTATGGAAGGAAGATAAACAGGCAGGAAGGAAGAAAGGAAAGAAGGAAGGAAATAAGAGACAGGTAAGCGAGAAAGAAGGTAGGAAAGAAGGCAGATAGGTAGGGCAAAAGTCTGACAGGCATGAAAAAAAGAGCAGGCAGGAAGTAAGGCAAGAAGACAGACAGGAAAGAAGACGGACAGGTCGGCAGAGAGGAAAGTAGGCAAGAAATTAGTCTGAGAGGAAAGAAAGCGTTAAGGCTGGCAGTCAAAAAGGAAGGAATTAACGCAGGTAAGCAGGTAAGAGGGTAAGCAGACAGACAGATAGATAGATAGATAGATAGATAGATAGATAGATAGATAGATAGATAGATAGATAGATAGATTTTATAGGAAAAAAAAGGAAGAACAGTAAGATATATAATCCGGTGTTCTTATTAATATTTTTATTTTTACAAAACAGTGCTCAATGTAAATTTACAGAGCATAAATATTATAAATTAACTGATTTAAAAATATGATTTCATCGCTACACGGAAATTACCTTCTTTCAAAAACAGACTTTCAAAAACTTTAAATTCAATTATATTAAATTAAAAGCATTCGTTCTGTCTCATCTTCAAGCGAATTTTGGAATTTTAATTTAATATAATTGAATTTCAAGTTTTCTGTTTTTGAAACATGGTAATTCCAGCGTAGCGATGAAACCATATTTTTAAATCAGTTAATTTATAATAGATACATAGATAGATAGCGAGTTAGGCAGAAAGGAAGATATTGAAAAAAAAAACAACTGGAAATGTAACGACAGCGAGAAAAAGCCGAGGAAGGATCACAGAAAAACAACTAAAAGAAGAAAGAAAGGAGAATAAACAGGAAAAATAGCAGAAATCATGAACAAATGAAAAACTGAAGGAAAGAATGAATAAAAGACGTTAAAATCGTTTAGAGGAGAAAATAAAAATTGAAGGAAAGAAGCCAGTGTTGAACAGATTGAAAAGAAGAGAACAAATAAAGGCAAGAAATAGAGTGGCAGGAAAAAACTGGAAAAATAAAAAAATGGCTGGAAGGAAGGAATGAAGTAAGAAAGGAAGGAAGGAAGGAAGGAATGGGGGAAGGAAGGAAGGAATAAAGTAAGACAGGAAGGAAGGAATGAATGAAGGAATGAAGAAAGGAAGGAAGGAAGGAAGGAAGGAAAGAAGAAAGAAAGGAAGGAAAGAAGGAATGAATGAAGGAAGGAAGGAAGGAAGGAATGACGGAAGGAATGAAGAAAGGAAGGAAAGAAGGAATGAATGAAGGAAGGAAGGAAGGAAGGAATGAAGAAAGGAAGGAAGGAATGAAGGAAGGAAGGAAGGAAGGAAGGAAGAAAGGAAGGAATATAGGAAGGAATGAAGAAAGGAAGGAAGGAAGGAATAAAGTAAGACAGGAAGGAAGGAATGAAGGAAGGAATGAAGAAAGGAAGGAAGGAATGAAGAAAGGAAGAAATGAAGAAAGGAAGAAAGGAAGGATAGAATGAATGAATGAAGGAAGGAAGGAAGGAATGAATAAATGATGTAAGGAAGGAAGGAAGGAAGGAAGGAACGAAGGAATGAAGGAAGGAAGCAAGGAATGATGTAAGGAAAGAAGGGAGGAAGGAAGGAAGGAAGGAAGGAAGGATGTAAATAAGGAAGGAACAAATAAAAGCCGTAAAGAAAATAAGAATTAATTTTAGCGGATAGGAAGGAAAGAACAATCAAAATAGACGTTAAAGTTTGATTAAATAAAAATAAATATTTACAAATAATCATATTAGTTTGGCCAAAGGAGCAGAATTTGCAGGGTACGTTAACTCTACGTTGCTAACAAAGTGAAATTACTAGCGTACCTTGAAAATCAACATTCATAATCCTGTCTTGAATTGGCAAAATAGAGTGATTATGAGGTACTATCGTATCAACAGAGAAGAGTGTGCTAATCTTGAAAATCAACATTCAAAATCCGGTCATGAAGTGATAGATTCGGAAGACTCTGTGGCGCCAACCTACGAAGTGCGACGAGTTTTCTTACCATGAAACTCAGCATTCAAAATGCGGTCCTGAATTGATAGCTCAGGAAGATTCTGTGGCGCCAACTTAATAAGTATTTGCTTACGTTGAAAATCAGCATTCAGAACCCAGTCTTGAAGTGAAGGCGCACGAAGATTATGAGGCACAAACCTAACAAGTGTGTTCAGTTTACTACAGCTACAGTTCAGTTCAGCTACCTAATTTACCGGACACCAAATTCTTTCTAAATTTAACACAGTCGCCCACTGAGTTAAAATGGATAAACCTTGTGCCTTACTGGCTTTATTGCCTTGATGGGGGTGAAATGATTAAAATAAAACTGGCAGGAAGATAGTTTTGCCATAATTTCAGATTTAGAGGCCTTCGAAATACTGTTTTTACATGGGTTTGGACGCAAACCACTGACTCCAGAGAAGACAAAACACAAAAGAAATGAAAACTGCTTGTAAATTTGCAAACGAATAAATATAATTTCTTTTTTTTAAAAAAAAGAACTAAAGAAAACAATAGAAAGAAAACGTGATATTAATATTGTTCATTTGAGTAATTCAAAGAAAGTTATTGACATATCGCTATGCGATCGTAATCCTAAATCCGGCAGATACCAGCAAATCCATTAAGTCAGCAGAAACGCGCCGAATACTGTCTTCCCGCGCCCGCCTTACACCTCCTGGGGCCTTCGTAATCCACCTTAAATCTTCGGTGTAATTAATAATGTACAATTCAAGAAGACATCCGACTCGCCAAAGGAGACGGTGGAGATAAGACATGACAGGCGTGGCGGTCGTGGTAGCCGATTGAGAAGAGGTCATGGTAGATGCGGTAGTATTGTTTCTAAGCGTTACTTCCATTTTTACTGTTGTCGAGCTGTAGCCATTGTTGCTATCCGAGTTCTGCCTGTATACACGCGTATACGGCGGGTAGGGCGTTGTAATGGTCCTAGAAGCGAAGAGTAAACATCCGTTTTTAAGGATTAGTTTCACAGTAATCTCGTTTGCTATTAGGAGCTTGTCTCGGCGTATATGTGAGACATTGGAGGAATCGAGACTAAAGGCAAAGCTGTAGTTATATCTTCGTTATCACAGACAATCTACATGATTTTTACATCTGTCAAACATCAGAAAAGGTTAGTTTGCGCTATTAACGGCAGTGCTTAAATATCCCGATCCACTCGTAAAAAATAAAGAAACATTTTTCGGGAAATAATTTAAGTGGATTAGCATTCTTTTTTTTAAATTTTTTTTCTTTTTACTAATGTTCACCCAATACAAGGCCCAAGGGCCCCTCAAGGTAGAGGGTTACTGTGTGGAGTTTTATTAGCGTAAGAATGGGCAAGGTAACATGAATGATAACACTAATTTAGGTACCTCCAACGATTCGCTAAAAAATCAGTATAGCATAATGATAAAAGGTCCGAAACTTAATAAAAACAAAGTTTCATCATTAAAATGTTTATGTTATTATTAAGAGGAAAGAACAAAGTATTTTTTAAATTAAAAATTTTTTTTCCTTCTTTCTAACACGTTTTAAATTTGGGTCAAAAATCTCGTTTTTTTTTTTTGTTAAAACCGTAAGTCTTGTGGTCATCGCCATTTTTGGTGAAGCAGTTTCGGGGGAAAACGCATTAATTTTGAAATTATTGCAAAAATCAAATAATTGTCTAATTTAAATGAAACTTTCAGGACTTATTAAAAAATGAATGAATTTATTTTTGAAATTTTTAGTTTTAGAAAATCTTGGTAAAAATATATTTATTTTTACATCTGTTACCCCCCCCCCCACACACGTAAATTAATTTTATGAAATTTTATAGAATTTCAAAGAGTTCGCAAACTTTTTTTCTTTCTTATAAGCAGGACTCCTTGGAGAAATAAAATAATCAATTTTTTTTCCACAACTAATGCCAACTTTTTAAAAATCTGCTCCAAATCGTAAAATAAAAAACTGCAATAAACTATCTAATTATCAAATTAGATAGGCTTTTATTTGCTTTTATAAATAATATCCATTAAGGACATTATTATCTGAAGAAAAATTTTTTTTTCGAAGAACAAAGAATTTTTACAAGAATTGTTTGCATTTTTCTCTTAATTTTTTGCATTTTTTACATGATTTTGTATAATTTTAAAAAATGTTTTAAAATTCTTTCATACAGCACCTGGGGTCGGTTATTAAATTTTTAAGTGAAGACTATATTTACTAAGCGAAAATTAAAAGCTTAATACAAATAATGCTACCAAAACCTTTTACAATAATTAAAAAGATTATTTATTTTGAGTCAAAATGTTATATTTTTTTAGTATGATATCTCATAAGTGACATTATAGTTAAAAGGTCACGTGTTTTAAAGCTTGTTTCCTCCTTGGGCAAAGCCCCTTGACATGTAAAGGTCTTATCTCACTCTCAGTTATTAAATTAAAACTTAAATTGAGATAATAAAATTATCTCATTTATCAATTTAAACAATTAAAAACTCAGTGAGATATTTTAATTATTAATATAATAATTTATTAGTTATTATCGCAGTTATTAAATTAAAAATGTAATAACTTAATGTAATATTAATAATTGATAAAATTAGTTATCATTATCTTAGCTATTAAATAATGAAAGAGATAGAGGTAACTCAATAATGTAGGAAATTTTTATAGTATTTTAAATTATTATAAGAAACAAAAAAACCGTTATGTCACTTTTGATGCACCGTACTAAACCTGTCAACACATTCAGTCATCAAATTATCGATGGAAACGTGAAAATAACAAGACCCCGAGGTGAAGAAATGTTTGTCTAGAAAATTTTCTGCTGTAAGTAAGTGATTTTTGTTTCAGAACAGATTAATTTAACGTTAAATTTGCTACTTTTACGAAAGTAATGTTTCAGAAATGTATATCTTATTTTAGCGGGAATTTTAAAACTGAAAAATAAGTTCGTTTACATTTCACTAAAAGAAAGTTAAAAATGGCCGTGTCGATTGTTTTTATCGGAACATCGATTAAAATCATTCAAATTTCTATTTGAAATATTCTAGAGTATTTTTTCTGGAATTAGACAATTTAATCATTTAGCTTTCAATTGAAACAGTTGGAAAACATCGAAAAGGATTTTTCCTTTATGAAAAATACATTTAAACCTTAGCTATATCGAATTTTTGGAGGTACCTACACTAATTCTAGACCGCTCTGGGTAAGAGGATAAACTACATTCAACAGCAAGTCCTCTGATCAGGAGGTTTTGAGGAGCGTGGAACCACTTCTTAATGGCTGATGTTCCTAGGTCCACGCTGACCCGGGGTGGTAGCACCTGTTAGGGTCCCAGCTATGGGCAAATAGTTAACTCCCAAACTGGGGTCAAAGCACTGTGAAAGTATAAAAATAAGTAAAAAATGAAAAAATAATGAAAACGGAGCAATAAAATGAAAAAGGTTGAGAAACCCGGTACTTGAATATATACATTCCTATACCAATTCTGGCAGTTGATCTCTTATCTGAGCTTGTCCTAACAAATTGAAGTTAAGAAACCAAGATGGTAACATTTCATCAGCACCCTAAACTTACTTCATGAAAGATTGCACTCTCCAAGACGCTTCTTGGTTTGAACGTCTGTTTTAAAGTAACGTCACCCCAGATTTCAAGTGGAACTCATATATATGATCCATTACCAAAGACGCTTGAAAAAATTCCTTGAATCGATCTAGAAAGTACCTAACTCTTCCTGTTATTCTTTTCTTTAAGGCTGGCATATCTGGGTTGGAGTTATCCAGTCCTCAGCTTCATAGTTTGACAGAGATCAAAGTCTTTAGTCTTTTACCATGGGGTCGACATCCACCGTCTATAGTCCCATTCTCAGAGACGTAACCTCACAATATTAACGCTAGTCTATTGCTATTTTATGGTAAATATACGAACGAGATAAATACTTTAGTGTCACAAGTTCAATTCTTTACAGCAAAGGCCCACCTTGTTACGTCAACACGCTTAAATCATTGTCCTTCCTTACGTATTTGCTTTTGGTAATAAGAATGTTCAACTCCGAAAGCTTCTTCTGAGAACCAGCACTTTGTGGATCAGTAACTAATGTGGATGTTTCATCTAACAATCGAACATTAACGTCGTAAAATCGTTATAGTTATCTAGCCCCCCTATCCTCATAATATCTAGTAACTATTTCATTTTCTTAATTTCATATTACACACATTGTTCAGGATAACTTCTAGCATCTAGCCCCTTGATATAGGTGAATAGATATCTAGCCCCCATATCCTCATAATATCTACTTCCTATATCATTTGCTTACTTTCATATTACACTCTTTGTTCGGGATATCTTCTAGCATCTAGCGCCTTGATATAGGTGAATAGATATCTAGCTCCCATATCCTCATAATATCTATTAACTATTTCATTTACTTACTTTCATATTACACTCTTTTTTCAAGATACCTTGCAGCATCTAGCGCCTTGATATAGTTGAATAGATAAATAGCCCCCATATCCTCATATAGATATTTCTGCCTATTTCATTTTCTTACTTTCATATTACACTCTTTGTTCAAGATACCTTCTAGCATCTAGCACCTTGATATAGGTGAATATATATCTAGCTCCCATATCCTCATAATATCTATTAACTATTTCATTTACTTACTTTCATATTACACTCTTTGTTCGAGATACCTTGTAGCATCTAGCGCCTTGATATAGTTGAATAGATAAATAGCCCCCATATCCTCATATAGATATTTCTGCCTATTTCATTTTCTTACTTTCATATTACACTCTTTGTTCAAGATACCTTCTAGCATCTAGCACCTTGATATAGGTGAATATATATCTAGCTCCCATATCCTCATAATATCTATTAACTATTTCATTTACTTACTTTCATATTACACTCTTTGTTCGAGATACCTTGCAGCATCTAGCGCCTTGATATAGTTGAATAGATAAATAGCCCCCATATCCTCATATAGATATTTCTGCCTATTTCATTTTCTTACTTTCATATTACACTCTTTGTTCAAGATACCTTCTAGCATCTAGCACCTTGATATAGGTGAATATATATCTAGCTCCCATATCCTCATAATATCTATTAACTATTTCATTTACTTACTTTCATATTACACTCTTTGTTCAAGATACCTTCTAGCATCTAGCACCTTGATATAGGTGAATAGTTATCTAGCTCCCATATCCTCATAATATCTATTAACTATTTCATTTACTTACTTTCATATTACACTCTTTTTTCAAGATACCTTGTAGCATCTAGCGCCTTGATATAGTTGAATAGATAAATAGCCCCCATATCCTCATATAGATATTTCTGCCTATTTCATTTTCTTACTTTCATATTACACTCTTTGTTCAAGATACCTTCTAGCATCTAGCACCTTGATATAGGTGAATAGTTATCTAGTCCCCATATACTCATAATATCTACTTCCTATTTCATTTTCTTACTTTCATGTTACACACTTTGTTCAGGATAACTTCTAGCTTCTTGCGCCTTGATATAGGCGAACGTTAGTAAAATATAAGATCTTTATTTTTGCATCCAAGGACTATAGTCAGTATGGATGGTCCGGAGATTTTCTGCTTGATATAACCCTCAATTTTACTCGATTTAGGGCTTTGCACATCAGTCAGTCTCGCTGTTGGACTATTTTCTGAACCAGATTAGCTCTTTAAGGACTTTCTACTTGATTATTGGTGAATGAATTACCGTTTTGATTTTTACAAGTTTGTAGGCTGGGCACATCACATCATATTCACAGTAAGATAGAATCGTTGATACTAAAAATAAAAGTATGTATAAACTTGCCTGTTTGGTGTATAATCTAGACTAATCTATGTTATACCCCATAGCTGTCCCCGGTCATAGCCCGGTGCTACTTCTGGATTAGGCTTAATTATGCCAGTATATATTCTAGGTGGGGTTTAGTCTGGCCTGAAACACCGGACATTTATTTCAAAATTCCAAATGAAAACCTTTTATTTTAAATAACAACCTTTGTATCATAGTTCTAAATTCTATAAAAAAATACAAGTTATTTTTTTTTAAACATAGACAATCATGATTCTCTATTGCTTCCATTAGTTAAACATCTGTAAATTGTCATGACCTTTCTAAAGATACGCAGTGGGAATGTTTTACGGCACATCAACCTCATCGGGTTATTTAATGCCGACAACATTTTTAGGATAGATTCGTATGAATAAAATATGTATTCTTTAGTTTAGATTGGTTTGGTTTATTTTCTTTTACGGCATATCAACCTCATCGGGTTATTTAATGCCGACAACATTTTTAGGATAGATTCATATGAATAAAATATGTATTCTTTAGTTTAGATTGGTTTGGTTTATTTTGTTTTACGGCATATCAACCTCAATGGGTTATTTAATGCCGACAACATTTTTAGGATAGATTCGTATGAATAAAATATGTATTCTTTGGTTTAGATTGGTTTGGTTTATTTTGTTTAACGGCATATCAACCTCAATAGGTTATATAATGCCGACAAAATTCTTTTCCTGGTAATATTTTGTTTTGTCAAAAATCTGTTTCTCGTAATATTTTCCTTCAAAATTGTATTACTGGTAATAATTTTTTGAAAAAAACTATTGCTGGTAATAGTTAACTATTTGTTCATAGCTGGGACCCTAACAGGTGCTACCACCCCGGGTCAGGGTGGACCTGGGAACACCAGCAATTAAGAGAGGATTCCATGCTCCTCAAAACCTCCTGATCAAAGAGAGGCCTTGCTGCTGGACGTAGTTTATCGTCTTACCCAAGACGAATAGAAGCAGTGGGAGAGTTTCCGTTTGCTTTCTTCACGGGTTTGAATTCATCATTTTCTTCTAGACTGGTAGCAAACTAAAACTAGTGAGCCTACTCTACCCTGTTATTTCATTCTTAATCGACGAAGGGAAGATGAGTTCATCACTTTTTCTAGTGTCTTATTGCGGTGTAAGCACAACGGATTTGACCAGAATTTGATTTTGGCCTGTTGATTCTATTTTCGCATTAGATGGGTAACAATTGGCTTTAAAAGAAAGTTAAATTTAAAGAAATAAATGTGTATATGAGAACTCTAAGAAAACTAAAAAAAAACAAGTCCTTGTTTTTTCCTGAAAATATTTTGTATATTTCGAAACATTTCATCATTTTTGTTTTGATAGTTTTTCAACCGTTTTTTCCAGTCGTTTTTTAAAAATTCGCTTTTGTGGATTGCCATGTATATTTTTTTAATGATTCTTAAGGAATAGTATCCTCTTTCTTGTCTGAAATGTTGATGGTTAGATTCTGTGAGAATTATGATCAACGATTCCAGGATATCCAAAACATCTGACGTGACAAGTGTGCGTGGAAAGAGCATTGAATGAGATTTGAAGGAACAGCGATTTGGATGTAGATGTTTGCTGGGCGACCAACGCGTTCTTCTTCTTGGCTATCTGTCCAGATCTGTAGATCACTCGTGAGTTCTTGTTTTTCTTCTGACAAGAATGTGACCAAGGGAGCTATTTGTACATGCATATGCAACTAGAAATGGATTGGACCAGGATTGTACAAGCACCAGATTGAACATCAGATTTTTAGCTGATGCAGAGGTTTATCCCTTGATTCCTCTTTAAGATTGGGTTTCCGAATACTTCTCAACTTCAACCATCACGGTCCTGCATCAAGATCGGAAGGACATTAAGGTGACATTCTGTGTCATAACATAGCCGGTCAATTTAGGTGGTTGCGTGGCAACCAACTCGTCCTGTCCTTTGGCTAGGTGTCCAGAATTGTAGATCAGTCGCGAGTTCTTGTTTTTCTCGCCAGCTGTGTAATGTAAAGCGCCTTCTGCGTTCACGTAATATTGTAAAATTATCAGGCATGTGTCCCTAGAACTGGGATTTAGTTGGATGCTGTCTCCAAGAGTTGTTAAGTATAGCTC
>OZ038508.1:12533683-12543683 GCA_964036315.1 Acanthosepion esculentum | reverse complement strand
GATAGATAGATAGATAGAAATAACGTGATATCGATATATAGATACCGCAGGAGTGAAATAGATAGACACGAATATAGATAGATAGATAGATAGATAGATAGATAGATAGATAGATAGATAGATAGATAGATAGATATGGATAGATAGTAGGATAGATAGATAGAAATAGCATGATATCGATGGATAGATACCATAGGAGCGAAATAGATACGAATAGAGTGCGATAGATAGATAGATAGATAGATAGATAGATAGATAGATAGATAGAATAGGCTGAGAAATAAAAATAGATAAGTATATAAAAAGGAATAGATAGATAGATAGATAGATAGATAGATAGATAGATGATATTGGTTGTGTTGAACATAATAGATGACCAAATTTAACCTATCACAGAAAATACCCCCCCCCCCACAAATATGGACTATAACTGAACACTGATTTACTATTGTAAACAGTAATTCCAAACGAACCTCTGGGGAAGCTTGAACCGAGAGTTTCTTCAACCTTAGGATCTGAAATTTGCCAGTTACATCATTCAGGGATGTCCACTTAGCAAGCGCAATAACAAAATGAAAACATAACATAAGTGGCGCGAATGTTGAACCATCTGTCATTCCTACACCGATGCAGAAATACAAATATCTCCTGTAGAAGGCCGGAGCATACAAAGGGCGGAACGTTGGGAATATCACATTAAAGATGAGAACAACAGTCCGAATAATGCAAATAGTGTAAATAGTTACAATACCAGAGCCTCAGGAATATAGACAGAACATGAAAATTTATTCCAATTAAATGGTATTGGTCAGAATATCCGGTTCTATGTATAAATCTGACAACATTCATTGACCAAACAGCATATTCCTGCCATTCCTGAAATTTGTAGAATATTTCTATTAAAACATTTTTTCAGAAAAACAGATTTCTAAAGTCCGGTAAATATTATCGTTTTTTCTACAGTTGATGGAAGTTTCCTTCCTAACATTTTGTCTAAGGTAATGTGGAATGACAACATCTTACGTCATTATTTTCTTTTCGATATACATGTGCTATACATTTTAATTTTGCTCCTGTTGGAAGTCTTCAAGCGTTATAATATTTTTTTTGTACATTAATTGATTGATTCATTTTCTATTGATGACATACCCCATACCATATTTGTTAGACTGAAAGGTGTTTTGCAGATATTAATGGCTTAGTGATACAAGTCTTAATAATTAACCCGTAGCTGGGGGAGAAGTGGCGGATTCCTACCTCTCCAAAGTTATCTTCACGTAAGTGAATATAACGAACCCAACTGGAACTGGAGTTGAAACACGACTCTCCGATTAACTATCCCGAGCCGTTATCCACTGCACCATCCGCACATCCATGCTTACAGCAGCTGTTATTCTCAAGCGGTTACTCATCTATAGTACTAACCAGGGTCGACGTTGTTCAACTTCGGTGATCGTACAGTAATCAGTGTCTGAACATAAAATAAGCTGTTATTTGGTAAAGCTATTTGTGATTCTGTAGCGCCACTATACAAAATTTGATGAAAGACTGTCCTCATTAAGACCCACTGGGTTCATTCGTTTCAATCCATTCCTAATTATTGATCTAAGAAAACGGTTTTATGCAGATGATCATTTAAACATTTCTAACCGAAATGGATGCTATATATGACATCCACATGAGTGTCGAGATCTCCAAAGGCTATTTCAGGACATGACTTTAGTTTGCACACGACTCATAATTTTAAAAGAGTGGTAAAACTAAGGAGGCTTATTGAATAGGACGCCTGACGAAAGGCACTAATCTAATATTCTTTAAATCGAATGACCACATGACGCTTTTCTGTTTACATATTTATAATTAAGAGCGTAGTGTAAATAACTTGTGATTTCTACGTTCTGTGAATCGCGTATGATGCAAAGGTTTTTGTTATGTGAAACACTAAATATCAGCACATCTTATTTGCCAAATAAGCTGAGTTGCTTTGCAATGGCTATAAATCCGAAAACTTTCGGATAGTACACACGAACATGCCTTGGACAGGCAAAGAGTTAAGCCGACATTTTTTTTATTGCTTTTAGTGGATATCCATGTTTGAAATAGACGCTCCGTTTTAGATTTCCAACAGTGTGCATTACTCTACCTGATTGCACTGTCGAGAAATCTTAATCACGACTGTTTATTTTTTTTTTTTTTTAAATTTAGACGTTTATTCAAAACACGGGTTTTCACAAAATTTAGATTTAAATTAAGAAAAAACGTTCGGATTAAAAACAAATCCCTGATATATACACACAAACACACACACACACACACACACACACACACATACACACACACATACACACGCACATATATGTGTGTGTGTGTGTGTATGTGTGTGTGTGTGTGTGTGTGTGTGTGTGTGTGTGTAATCTTTTCACAGGGAAACAAAAGTCAATGTTAAAGAAAAAACATTTGTAACATATAGAGAGGGTGGACTTATGAACCCACATCGCGCTGAAGGAATGACATTAACTGTTACCATGCAGTTTTGATTCCTATAAGTAAAGTGTATCTCCTTCTCTCTTCCCTTTCAGTCACACACACTCTCTCTCTCTTTCTCTCTCCCTCTCTCCCTCTCTCTCTCTATATATATATATGTGTCGTCCTGGAGATAATGACAAACTACATCCGCGTCCTGGGTAAGATGATAAACTACATCCAACAGCAAGGCCTCTCATCGGGATGTTTTGAGGAGCGTGGAACCTTCTTTTAATTGCTGATGTTCCCAAATCCACCCTGGCCCGGGGTAGTTGCACCTGTTAGTGTCACAAATATGGGTAAATAGTTAACATCCAAACTGGGGCCAAAACATCATAAAATGTGAAAACAGATTTTAATACGGGCAATATATTTTGAAGAAAATTAATATTAGCAGCAATACAATTTTGAAAGAAAAATATTACAAGCAACAAAAATCTTGTCGACATTAAATAATCCATTGAGGTTGGTATGCCGTAAAACAAATCAAACCAAACATTCTACCGAAGAGGATGTCAAAAATTCGCATTGCTAAAGCCTGGGCCGCCAAGAATAAAATAATATAACCTGGAATTCTGACCTACAAGACAACTTCAAACGCAGATTCTTTCGCATCAATATAGAGGCGATTTTAATGTATGGTGCCCCTGGTTGGACATTAGTTAAAACACGAGTCTAAGCTTGAGGGAACTTAATCTCTAATGCTGAGAGTTATACTTAACATCTCTTGGAGGCAACATCCAACTAAATCGCAGAAATATGGACACATCCCTGATAATTTTACAATATTACGCGAACGCAGAAGACGCTTTACGTTACACAGCTGGCGAGAAAAACAAGAACTCGCGACTGATCTACAAATCTGGACACCTAGCCAAGGGACAGGACGAGTTGGTTATCACGCAACCTCTAACATTGACCGGCTATGTTATGACACAGAATGTCACCATAATGTCCTGCGAAATGAAGTTGACAATTACCATACAATTTTGATTCCTATAACTAAATTGTATCACCTTCTCTCTTCCCTTAAAACTCACTCACTATATATATATATATATATATATATATATATATATATATATATATATATATATCGTCCTGGAGATGACGACAAACTACATCATACTGAAAATAATTCAATTTTTTTTAATTTGCAACTTTTCAGTTGTTTTCTCCATATTATATATATATATATATATATATATATATATATATATATATATATATATATACGTTTTTATCAGAAAAGATTTTACTTTTGTGCTGCTTTTCACTGGCATTCGAGTTCTTTAAACAACGTTAATATAAATTGCAGCATTCCGAATTCCAGAAGAGAACACGCGTCCATTTCAACAAATTAATGGATTCCAAGCCTAATTGAAATCCGAACGGCACAAATTATACTAATATTGGGTTAACAAGTTCTTTATCCCATCGATATGTTGAATTCCGATCCATATTTGACGCCAACTCATATACCGGGTGTAACAGCAAAATTGTTCAAATCGTGTAACAGCAAAATTGTCCAATTCTTAGATTAAGCTTTGAACCGTTGTAGCTTAGAAATGATTAAAAATATCTTACTGGATTTCTCCGGGGTTTTTATAACTCTATTAGACTCTACTTTGAGAAATAGGAATGTATAATTACTCTACATGCTTGACAGAAGAATTTGTGATGAAATCGATCATAAATGAAAATGACATGTCGATCATTAAGTAATCATAGCTAAAAATTGGAAGCTCATGAAGGATTTAAATAAAGAATAATTTCGAGGAGTTCCTAAAAGTTGAATATCCATGTAAAACTCCGAGTAGAGAGTTCGGTTTATGAGAATAACATATCATACAGAGCAATATACTGATAAACTCTAGATTCAAATAGAATTCCTCTTTTCCACTTAAGATAAAGTCTCTTTCTTGGGAGCGTCTTGTGTCTATCGTCTCTTCATGTTGACTTAAATATAAATATGTCTCCAATAACCATGTCCTGAAGATGGTCTACTAGACCGAAACATCTGACGTCGACAGAACAAAATTAAAATAGTGAACTTGCATATTCGGATTTTGCTTTGTCTTTTCCATATTTTTCATCATACCGTCGGATCTACATCCACATATTTGCTTATGTATATATATATATATATATATATTGCATATATATATATATATATATATATATATATATATATATATATATATATATATATATATATATTGCATATATATATATATATATATATATTGCATATATATATATATATATATATATATATATATATATATATATATATATATATATATATATATTGCATATATTACGCACACATATATATATATATATATATTGCATGACTCTTCGGTAGAATTGAGTCACTGTCAGTCACTGTGTGTTTATCTAAATCTAAAAATAAACACGCTAAAATTCACCTTCATCCCTGCCGTGAGCCGACGGCTTAGTGGTAGAAGTTCCGACTGACGCCAATTCAGTCGGGTTTCGATCCTAGGTAGAGGCAACCGGACACTGAAATGCGAAACAATCTGTCTGTGGATGACAAAAAACACATATATATATATATATATATATATATATATATATATATATATATATATATATATATATATATATATATATATATATATATATATATATATACACACACACACATATATATATGTAAGTACGTTTCCCATAGGTATTTTATGGAGTGAGTTTGATTCACACCGAACACTGAATATTTGCTTCTTTCTGTTACATGTATCGTCAATGTTCACAATACTGAACGGAAACAAAAACTGAAATCGAATCAAATTCTTCAAAAGAATCTAAAGCTGTTGTTGAATGATCCATAAAAATATTTCTCTGGAATTGGTAAAAAAAAATAATTATGTTGAAATTAAAATCGAGCTCCCCGCCAACTTGGCTCTGAAAAAAAATGGTGGAATGAAATCAGATTCTTTTACGGTTCGTTGATCTTTGCTTCTCATTCTCGTCTCTACAATAACAAAGTTCATAATAAAAGCTCCAAGAATGTCTGCGAATAATTCTGCTATTGTTCCGATTGTTCAAATTAAACGGTCTCTTATTTTATTAATTTAGTGCTTAAATTACACGCAGCTTCCAACTTTGTGAAGGCTTCTTTCTTTCTTCCATTTTTTCTTTCTTTCTTCTTTCTTTCTTTCTTTCTTTCTTTCTTTTTACTTATTCTTTTCAATCGTTCTTTTCCCGATTCTTTGTCACTTTTTCTTTATTCTAACTCAAATGCTTTTCGTTATTCAACATACATGCCTCTCTCTCTCTCTCTCTCTCTCTCTCTCCCGTAATCCTTTTTTTATCTTAATCACATTCCGCCAAATTAACCCTTTTCTTTCTGTCTTTTTCCTTTCTTTTCTTTGTTTCTTTGTTTCTTTGTTTCTTTGTTTCTTTGTTTCTTTTTTCATTTTTCATTTTTTCTTTCTTTCTTTTTTCATTTTTTCTTTCTTTCTTTTTTTTCATTTTTTCTTTCTTTCTATCATTCTTTCTGTCTTTCTTTTTTCATTTTTTCTTTCTTTTTTTCATTTTTTCTTTCTTTCTTTTTTTCATTTTGTCTTTCTTTCTTTCTCTCATTTTTTCTTTCTTTCTTCATTTTTCTTTCTTTTTTAATTTTTCTTTCTTTCTTTTTTCTTTCTTTCTTTCTTTCTTTTTACTTATTCTTTTCAATCGTTCTTTTCCCGATTCTTTGTCACTTTTTCTTTATTCTAACTCAAATGCTTTTCGTTATTCAACATACATGCCCTCTCTCTCACTCTCTCACTCTCTCTCTCTCTCGTAATCCTTTTATTATCTTAATCACTTTCCGCCAAATTAACCCTTTTCTTTCTGTTTTTTTTCCTTTCTTTTCTTTGTTCTTTTCTGTCTTTCTTTCCTGATTCAATATTCGGTCTTTTCTTTTTATGTTTTTCTGAGTGATTTTTTTCCTTTGTTCTAAAAAAAAAAATCTTGTCTTTATTTCCGCACTTTTCATTTGTCCCCATTTATTTGACATCGAGATACGTTCCGCCACATCAACATTTCTTTTTCTAGCTTCCTTCTATCAACAATATATATCTCGCTATCTATAAATAGTTTTATATGTTTTGATAAATATATAAATACTCATCATTTACTTTCTTTCTTTTTTTCATTCGTTATCTCATTCTTTCTTTTTTTCTTTCTTTCTTTCATTCTTTCTTTCTTTCCTTTTTTCATTTTTCCTTCTTTCATTCTTTCTATCTTTCTTTCTTTCTTTCATTCTTTCTTTCTTTCTTTCATTCTTTCTTTCATGCTTTCATTTTTTCATCTTTCATTCATTCTTTCTTTCTTTCATTCTTTCTTTCTTTCTTTTTTGCTTTCTTTCTTTTTTGCTTTCTTTCTTTCATACTTCCTTTCTTTCTTTCATTCTTTCATTCTTTCTTTGTTTTTTCTTTCTTTCATTCATTTTTTCTTTCTTTCATTCTTTCTTTCTATCATTCTTTCTTTCTTTTTTTGCTTTCTTTCATTCTATCTTTCTTTCATTCTTTCTTTCATTCTTTCTTTCTTTCCTTCTTTCTTTCTTTTTTCTTTCTTTCGTTCTTTCTTTTTTGCTTTCGTTCTTTCATTCTTTCATTCTTTCTTTCGTTCTTTCATCAATTCATTCTTCGTTTCTTTTCTCTTCCTTTGCTTTTCTTTCTGATGCCAATTCTTTTCACGCCATTGTATTCTTTAATACTTGGAAATTTCATTCTTTTTACTGACATTTCCGTTGCTTTTTCTTTCCTTTCGTTCTTTTTCTTAATTGCAGGCCATTTTTTTTTCTTGTCAAATATTTCCAGGAATCTTTTTCTAATTATTTATTTCGCCATTCTTTCATCTGACTTTCTTTACTCTGTTCTTTCTTTCTTTCTTTCTTTCTTTTCACTTTGTCATCTCACATTGATGGATTCATTAATTGAGGTTCGACTTTCTTTTGCTTTTATTTACTTTTTTTCTTACTTTGCTCGTCGTTTCTGTTTCTTTCCTTTTTTCTTATCGCGTTCTTTACACCATATTATCATTTATTTTTACTTCTTGTTTTCACTTTCTCTTGTTTCTCGCTTTATTTCTTTCTTTCTTTCTTTCATTTTTTATTTGCTTCCTTCTCTTTGTTTTTCTTCATTCACGTCTTTCTTTATTTTTCTATACATCCTTCTTTCCTGAGTTATTTCTTTCTTTTCCGCTTTTTTTGTTTCCATTCATTCTTATCACATTTTCCCTCACCATTATTTATGCTCTTTCTTCTTCTTCTTCTTCTTCTTCTTCTTCTTCTTCTTCTTCTTCTTCTTCTTCTTCTTCTTCTTCTTCTTCTTATTTATTTGTATTTCTATTATTTACCCCTTCTTTTCCACTTTAGCCTGCTTCCTTCCTATTCTTCTTAATCATTTTTTTCTTCGTCTTTTTCTTCTTTATATTTATATGTTTGTATTATGTCACTCCTTCATTTCCACCCTTGCCTGAGAAAAGGAAGTAGAAGCAAAGGAAGAATAAATTCTTCCTTTTCTTCTTTTTCTCTATCTGCTCTCCATTCTTCTTCATTTTTTCTTCTGCTAGTAGAGTTGTATGTTCAGGTGGAATGATGGATGGCGGTTCGGAATAATAAAAAAAAAAGATGGAGAGTCGAGTTCGGAAAGAAACGGTTGCGGTTATTCTTCTGCCAAATTAATCATGAATCGAAAAGAGACATGATAGCCCAGGTAGGGTTCACTCATGGTTTCTTAGGAAAGATAGGATGGATACGCGGAAATTAGAGTTTCCTAGTTTATTATTTTATTTAACAAAGTCAAAGGCGTTTTTTAGTGGTATGGCAGTGGAGGATAAAATCTTTCCCTAAAGAACAAATAGTTTTGCTTGAAACTCTGGCTGAAATATTTCTGCAATATTATCGGTCCTTCTGCCTTTAGTATAAATATTTTTTGGTAATTATTCTGATGAGCTTTCCTTTTTGTCACCTCGACTTTACGAATTTAAGCGTAGTACTTAATTGGCAGCTAGGTCTCATCATTTTGTTGTTAAAATGCGAAAGATGTAACCGTAAGTTCTATGCTATAATTTCATGATTTTCAATTTCTACTTCATATAGAGATTGATATTTATTTCTGTTATTCTGTTAAAGATGAGTCATCTTTCATTTTTATTTACCATATATATATGTGATGGACTCTCCCGTCGTTTTCGACGTATGAGTGTTTTCAGGTCAGTTTTTATGTTTATGTTACGTATGAGACAACAATCCTGCACGGGATTTGGAAACAAGTCCACACGAGGGACATGTTGAAGGGTTGACCGTCATATGGGCTGATGTATTAGCTCAAGATCTAGTGTTAATTCTTAATTTTCTCACATGGTTGGGATGATTCGTTACAAAGTAATTCATTCCTCGGTATCAGGTGTTTCTCCAGTTTGCTCGGTTTTCAACAGCAAGTTCAAACTCCTCTATAGGGATGTTTGCAGCAATTAAATTGTATTTAAGTTTATCCTCGAAGCTTAACCAAGGACGGCCTACATTACGCTTACAATGAAAAAGTTGGCTATACATGAGGATTTTCAGCATCCGATCTTCACTCATTCTGATGACATGACCAGCCCATCTGAACTGTGATTGCATCAGAAATGTTTCAATACCACCGACCACCACGTTTATATATATATACAGGTATGCAACACGGCACACACACACACACACACACACACACACACACACACACACACACACACACACATATATATATATATATATATATATATATATATATATGCGGTACTTAGTGGAAAGTTCTCAATATCGGTGATAGAACTAACATATTCAGTTGCATGGATTATATATATATATATATATATATATATATATATATATATATATATATATATATACACGCACGCACACGCACGCACACACACACGCACATATATATATATATATATATATGTTGAGGGATCTCCCCTTTTTACACAAATGGACTCACCCAAGGTATACATATACTACTCCCAGTGAATACGCGGCAGTACGTCGGACAGTAGTAGTAGTACGTTGAGTCGGTCGCTAGAATAACGTAGCACAAGCGTCATAGTAACGAGCACTTAGACTCAGTAAGAAGTCATACAGCGATACGTCGATACCAAAGACTATATATATATATTCCTACTAACTCCGCATTCCTGGAACTACTAACCTGTATTACCAGTTTGTATTATTACGTTAATACATTTATTTCCTATATTCATTCTTGGCGTTCGTTATTATTTGATACCGGATTTCATCCCGGAATCCACAACAATACATATATATATATATATATATATATATATATATATATATATATATATATATATATATATATATATATATATATATATATAACGAAGAGTATACTGAAGGGTTGACCGTCATATGGGCTGATGTGCTAACCCGAGATTTAGTGTCAATTCTTAATTCTCTCAGATG
>OZ038508.1:12506183-12528683 GCA_964036315.1 Acanthosepion esculentum | reverse complement strand
TCGATTCCATTGAAGGAGCTCTCCGTCCTGGCCATAGTTTTTGTCTGGGAATCTGTGCGCCTAGTGATACTGACGGATTATCATGACTAATCAGTATTCTCTGGAGTATTTCAGTGTTGCTGTATTAGAAGTCATTATGTAGAGATAGGAATCCATGTTTCCTCTCATCACCCATGGAAATAGAGCTATTGTATGGTGCACTTATTCACTTAAACATTTTCCTTTCACAACAGCAATCTATCAAGCTGTCATTAAAGACATTCTTTTTTCAATATTATGGTTCTTTATTATCTAAATTTGGATTTCTTTCAGTTTAAACTCTAAAATAAGAACGCCAAATGGCAGAAAACGCAGCTATTTAAAGATATGAATCAATCAAGACAGATTATCAATCATAAAAAGCCTAGATTGGAATGGAATGGAAGTCCAATGTGAACTATGCAAATGAAGATGATTTGACCATACATCGGTGTCATATGTCCACTAATCAGTATAAAAAAAACAAATTTTCCTGGAGATTCAGATAGATCAACCATTTCAGGCGTTAGTTAAATCCAGTGACAGGACGCAAAGAGTGTGAGTTCAATACCCGGTTAAGGCAGTGGAGAACTTTCAGAGGGAAATTAACAGGAGATAACTGATAACTGACATCCATTAAACATGGCACGTGAAACTAGAACAGTCTACTCCAGTGAGCGAAAAAAAGGATTCAGTTCGACATTCCAACCACCTGAAGAAGTCCGGAGCGTACAAAGGCCGAAACGTTGTAATAAATATGGCGACAAAGATGAGGATAATAGTTCGAATAATGTAAATAATGTACATAATACCTCATCTCAGAAATATAGACAGATACCAATTTGGACCAGGTTGCAATTATCGAGTCATATGCTGCAGTTTGCTGTTCTAGAATAGCACAAACTAAAATTTAAATTCTAGTTAAGGTTATGATAAAAACCGAAGAATTTATGAAACATAAATGTGAAGGTCATACCAGTCATTTTTGGAGTACTGGTCACGATATGGGAGTGTCTAGTGAAAACGTTTGAAGTAATAGAAACAAAAGAAAATACGACAATGAAGACAGCAGCACCATTGGAAACAACTCGAATATTAAATAGGATGCTGGTGTATTATCGAGACATGCTATCATCATTTTGTCTATCTGTTATCTCTTCTAAACCCCGTTTTGACATCCATTGACACAGGTTTGTTAGGTAAAATATTCGATGTTTTCCTTTGTCCCTTTTGCTTTCAATATACCCTGTTTGTGAGAAATCTTCCAAACCCGCTTTCCTCATTATATACCCTAGTAATTCCAAACTGTCTTTTTCTGATGTCAAGTATAAGTGATCTTTTTGTTTGCATTTTCTCTAACAATTCGTCGTTCCTCACCTGTTTAAAAGTCTATTATATTCCCAGCATTCTTCTGAAGAACCGCATTTCTTCCCGCCTCGATTTTCTTCTTCATCTCTAGGGAGGAAACGTTGCTGAACTGCTATCTAATATCAGCCCCTCTTATACGGTTGTAAATACTGGAAAATTCTTTCACGGATGAAGAGAAAACTTGAGGTATCTACGAGTTCGACAGAAATCGATGGACAAAGGGGGAAGCAACAAGAAAGTATAAGTGAACTTTTCCTTTTACATTTTCCTTAAACAGAACCAATAGTTAGAATAAGAAAGAGACAGTTGAACATTCTGGAACACATAATGAGATTGATTGATTGATTGATTATTTAACCAGCATATCGACCTTCGTTGGGCCATTCAATGCTGAAAAAGTTTTTTTCCAAAAAGTATAGTTGGTAATATTATTTTTCAAAAACGTAGAGCTGGTAATAATATTTTTCCAAAAACGTAGAGCTGGTAATAATATTTTTCCAAAAACGTAGAGCTGGTAATAATATTTTTTCAAAAACGTAGAGCTGGTAATAATGTTTTTTACAAAAACGTATAGCTGGTAATAATATTTTTCAAAAACGTATAGCTGGTAATAATATTTTTCAAAAACGTAGAGCTGGTAATAATACTTTTCAAAAACATAGAGCTGGTAATAATATTTTTTCATTTTCATTCTGGTTTTTCAAAAACGTATAGCTGGTAATAACACTTTTCCAAAATCGTAGAGCTGGTAATAATATTTTTCAAAAACGTAGAGCTAGTAATAATATTTTTCAAAAACGTAGAACTGGTAATAATATTTTTCCAAAAACGTAGAGCTGGTAATAATATTTTTCCACAAACGTAGAGCTGGTAATAATATTTTTTCAAAACCGTAGAGCTGGTAATAATATTTTTCAAAAACGTAGAGCTGGTAATAATATTTTTTCAAAAACGTAGAGCTGGTAATAATGTTTTTTCAAAAATGTATCGCTGGTAAAAATGTTTTTTTTCAAAAACGTATAGCTGGTAATAATATTTTTCAAAAACGTAGAGCTGGTAATAATATTTTTTCATTTTCATTCTGGTCTTTTGTGATCTTTATAAAAAAGCAATTATTTTGTTGATAAAATTTAATTTAATTGCTTAGCTACTCAAATAAAGTTCAAATATGCGGATGTAGTTTGTCGTCATACCCAGGACACGGATGTAGTTTGTCGTCATACCCCGGACGCGGATGTAGTTTGTCATCATACCCAGGACGCGGATGTAGTTTGTCGTCATACCCAGGACGCGGATGTAGTTTGTCGTCATACCCAGGACGCGGATGTAGTTTGTCGTCATACCCAGGACGCGGATGTAGTTTGTCGTCATACCCAGGACGCGGATGTAGTTTGTTGTCATATCCAGGACGCGGATGTAGTTTGTCGTCATACCCAGGACGCGGATGTAGTTTGTCATCATACCCAGGACGCGGATGTAGTTTGTCGTCATACCCAGGACATGGTACAAACATGGAAGTTCACTATTTGCCCATAGCTGGGACCCCAACAGGTGCTACCACCGCGGGTCTGGGTGGACCTGGGAACACCAGCAATTAAGAGGTGGTTCCACGCTTCCTCAAAACCTCTTGATCAGAGGCCTTGCTGTTGGATGCAGTTTAACGTCGTACCCAGGACGAACATAATGAGAAAAGAAGGCGTTAAAAAATGACACTCACAGAGGAAGAAGGACAAAAGAGAATAGAGTCTAACTAGCTTGCGGAAATCTAAACTAGGGAGGTAGAAAAATAGTAAAAAGACAAAAATTGTTGTGAGTTATAAAGAATAGGAAGTTGTAGAGAGCCATGATCCCGAAGAGACGCAGTACATAGAAGAAAATGCAACAGTCAGGGCGGAAAACGATGTTTCATGAATTACTGAGTTCAATATCTGGAACAGGAAGTGTGTAATTAAACTCGGTGTAAATGAGGCAAGCATTATCCGAGGAGGACTAAAAACGAACTAGACGAGGCAGGGCTTGGAGGTACTACCACAGAAACCCCCGCCCAGTGTGTGGCGGGTGCAAGCCTGTTTCGGGGCTCAAGACAGGGCTTTGTGACCTTCGATATCTTAAGTGAATAAGTGCACCATACAATAGCTCTATTTCCATGGGTGATGAGAGGAAACATGGATTCATATCTCTACATAATGACTTCTAATACAGCAACACTGAAATACTCCAGAGAATACTGATTAGTCATGATAATCCGTCAGTATCACTAGGCGCACAGATTCCCAGACAAAAACTATGGCCAGGACGGAGAGCTCCTTCAATGGAATCGAAAGCCAGGTACTCATATTCAAGAACTAGTCTTCAAGCAGTTTGACGTGGGGACGGCTAGGTTCCGACAAGTATTATATACAAAGACATTTTATGTATGGAATTATCCCTCTGGCATTTAATTCAGTTATATGGAAGGAACAGGCTATTTGCTTAGTTGCGCAGTAACCCGCCAGCCATACCCGGTCATGAGACTGAGGGTGAAGTTGATGACGTCAGAACAAGCAGTATCATAATATATGCAATCATTTGGTGAGTCATTAGTTTTTTACTCCTGAACACACACAAACACACACACAAACACACACACACACACACACACACACACACACACACACACACACACACACACATATATATATATATATATATATATATACATATACATATATATATATATATATATATATATATACATACATATGTGTGGTGGAAGAGGTTAGCAGGTGAGGCTGAATGATTGAAAAACAGTCAAAGATTTAGAAACAGTTTTTAAAAATTCATAGGCCAAAAATGAATATGATTTCAACATTTTAAATATTAATATGGATTACGTGTAATTGCATGCATGAGTCCCAGTATAAATAGTTTTGAGTAATTATTGACCGATTTTATCATTGTGAAATTTTTGCTTTATATGAAGTATTAAGTATATAGTAACTAGGGTCCGCAAATTGAAGGAGAGAGTTATCAATGATATTGTTCTGACTTCGAATCCGCGGTTATCTACCTTTAACAGGCTCTCTGAACCTCCTCTGCTCTAGGGCTGCTTGCATTTTTACAGTGCCTTTGGCGAGGTGCGAGCAAATTTTCATCCTGAAAATGCGGCCTAGAAAAAAAAATGGAAACCATTTGAATAGGGGAAAGACGATACGTGCTATGTGTTGAAGACTCTTATATCGTATGGAGACTATATTCTACAGGGATGTTCGATAAAAGTGACTCACCTGATTTTTTTTACTAAATGTTCTCTTCTCCGATGAAACGAAAGTTGAGCTAAATTCAAAGGATAAGCGATCTAAAATCCGAAGAAGAAATTTTGAAAGCTCTTTGAATTCAGCAGTAAGTACTGTCAAGCATTCGTTCAGTATAATGTTCTGGGGATGCTTTTCTTTTCATGGAACTGGTTTCTTAAAACCTATTGAAAAGACCCTCAGGAGCGAGCAGTACAAGATAATTTTATAGTTTTGTCTGCTCCCTTCTGCTGAAAGGGTGCAAATCGACCCCACCAAGCTCATTTTTAAGCAGGATAATGCTCCCTGTCACAAATCAAAATTGATGAAGGAATACTTTGATGAGAAGCAGGTGAGTGTTATGACATGGCCGCCCCAATCTCCTGACCCCATAGAAAACTTATGGAGCATTATAAAATACAGGCTCTCGAGAAAGCAATTGAGCAACAAAGAGGATTTGATTGTTAATTTCATATCCGAATGGAATTCAATGCTTGGAGATGAGATTTGCCAGAACCTAATCAAGTCAATGCCAAAAAGTGTTGAAAAGGTTATTCAAAATAAATGAGCACCCATAGATTATTAAATATTTCAAACTATATTACCTATTATAAATAAGTTACACCTCTGTTATTCTTTCTTTCAAGCTGTTCGGTTATGTTTCTATTGATTACTAGTCGCAGGAAATATGTGAGTCACTTTTTTGGGGCACAGAGTTTTCCCCTAAATCTCATTTATATCCAAAATTATAATTATCAATAGAATACCTTAGGGTGAGTAAACTTTTTCACTAGGTGGTCGAGAAGGGGTCTTTATGTTAGTAAGATTAAAAAATTTTGGACCCCAAAAACAATAGGCGAAAAATTTTTTAAGTAAAAAAAAATCAGGTGATTCACTTTTATCGAACAGCACTGTAGTTGTTCTGGGTGAAATGGATGTGACACGTGTTATGCATTTGTTCCATCATTCATGATTTTTTTATGATAAACTGGTTCAAGGAAACTGGTTCAAGGGTGTAAAGGAAATGACAAATCTCTTAGATATTTGACAGATTTTCATTCCATTTTCGAATTTTCTAAACCCAAGAATTCCTTTACGGATCATGGCGAAACATTTTTCTCCTGATTAAAATCATTGCACATGGCTTGTGCAATGGCTCGAAATGCGAAATCTGAGAGCCGTGTTCGAATCCCAGTCGAATTCATTACATTCACTTACGCCAAGAAAGTTATAAATCTTCTCCCTCCAGCTATGGGTTAAATATCAGGGCAGACTAGGCTCCGTGGTTGGCAGTGTGGAGTGGGGATGGGTTGTAAGTATAAGCATATTCGTGAAACTTACAGAAAAATCCGTGATCTTTATTAAATGTCATCTTTCAGGTAAATAATGGGGTTTATTTATTTATGCAATGGCGATGTATATTATTTACCGGGCGCATGTTTACTGTAAATTGAGTAATTGTTATTGAGCATACTTTTATTAAATGTCATTCCTGAGGAAAATATAAGTGTCTTCTTACGCATGTCATCTTTTTTTCTCAATCTGTCTCTCAGTCTTTCTTTATGGATACATACACAAACACACACACACACTTATCTCTTTAAATTGTATCATTTACCTATTTGACGTTCATCTCCTTGTTTCGTAAATTAAACAAAAGGCTATTAGGGGATGGCTATTGATACGTCATCAGCCCTGAAATACGAACCGGGAACGCCGTCACTGACACTACATTGGAAAGCATCGTTTACTTATATATCTTGTTTCTTACCTTTCAGAAAGAAAGAAGCACGCCCTCAAAATAATATAAAACTGAATCCTCGACAGGAAAAGAAATATTGATTCGTGCCAAGTTCTACGATCCTATCTGTCCTCCCTACTATCCTAGAAATCGAGTCGTGTTCTATTTCGTCTGAAAATAATCACGTGCATCAGCTGGGGTAACATTTATTGTAGATAGTATCAAGTATTATTGATATCATTAAGCAAAATGTATAACTTACCCATATATATATATATATATATTTATATATATATATATATATATATATATATATATATATATATATATATAGCCTTAAAGTGTGCTATATTTATGGGATAAAGTGCTCAATATCAGAGATAGAGCGTGTGTAAATATAAAAGTGAACATAGAAGTCAACACTTAGAGGCGACAGTCTGTTTCATGCTAGATGCAATCGTGGCCTGACGATTGCATCTAGCATGAAACAGACTGTTGCCTCTAAGTGTCGACTTCTATGTTATATATATATATATATATATATATAGATATATAGATATATATATATATAGCTTATTGAATTTGTAGGTCTGATGAATTGGATCGTGATTACGATTCAAATGTAATACATTATAACCATGGGATATTAGTGCTTGAGCCTTATATATATATATATATATATATATATATATATATATATATATATATATGTATAAGCAAGTATAGGATTGGTGAATACGGAATAAGTTCCAATGACCAACAAATACTATTCTTAAAAGAGTGCTTAATACAGAGTCGAGCAAATATAATTATTTATTCGAAACTTATAACATAAATATGTTATAAAATCACTACAAAAATAGCCATTTTGGTTCGACACTTCTGGTTTCTTATCAAGTGATAAGACACCAGAAGTGTTGAAACAAAATGGCTAATTTTGTAGTGTTTTTATAATATATTTATGTTATAATTTTCTAATAAATAATATATATATATATATATATATATATATATATATATATATATTATTTGGACTGTTATCCTCATCTTCACTGGAATATTAACAACGTTTCGGCGTTCGTACGCTCCGGCCTTCTTCAGGAGATTGGAATTTCGAACCGAATCCTTCAGGGACTTGACCCAAAGAGTTGTGGGTTCAATACCAGGCTACAGCAGTGGCAAACCAAAACTTGGAGAGTTAAGTTAATGGCAATAACCGATACATCCGGAAGAGGCGTGGCACGTGGAAATTGAACAATCTACCGCCAGTGAAAGGAATAAAGAGATCGGATCGAAATTCCAATCACCTGAAGAAGGCCGGAGCGTACAACGGCCGAAACGGTGTGAATATGACAATGAAGATGGGTCCGAATAATGTTAATAATGTAAATAATCATAATACCTCATCTCAACGATATAGACATATATTGAATGTATGGCACGTGGAACTAGAACAATCTGCCCTGGGAGACAAGATAAAGGGTTCGGTTCAAAATTACAATCACCTGAAGAAGTCCGGACCTCATCTCATATATATATATATATATATATATATATATATATATATATATACATATATATATATATATATATATATATATATATATATATTAAGACAATTTTTATGTTTATACGTTCTTTTTATAGATACAAATATTTTAAGTAAATGCTCTATAATCAACTTTATTGACAACATTTACTGGGCTGAATGTCCGAGAAATTTTCAGAGAAAATATGCGTCCTCCGACAGGAATCGAACATGTATCCTATACGGAATCGTCATATAGCCTGATGTGCCTTTACCGATTGGGTCAGAGAGGGGCATTCGGTTAGCAAGGTCGATTTTACTGTTTTTAAACACAATTCTCCATGATTTTCTCTCATACATTCATATCTGCTCAATGCGTATCCAAATGCAAACACATGACTTCACACATTATGAAACTGACAAAGTTCGACAATTATTTTAAAGACATTTTTTATGTTTGTACGTTCTTTTTATAGATAAACATAAAAAATGTCTTAAATTTCATAATATATATATATATATATATATATGATAAAAAAAATAATAAAAAATTGTTCTTGATATATATCAAGAACAGTATATGACAAAGTGAAAAATAAGTTTTCTCGTGACGTGTTTCGTTCTTTAGGAATTCATCAAACAAAATTTGCTATTGTTGCAGACTGGTGAATGTATTTTGAGTGATCAGAAGGAATTTTAGTGTTGGTGTTCTAAAACATTCGTCCACAACAATTAAAGAAAAATATTAGAAACAAATCATGCAAGAAGATTGAAAGCAAAGACAAACATTAAAAATATACAACAATAACATTGGTTTATACAATTCAAGAATACAATTGAGTTGGACTTTGATGGATAAATGAGAATAGATGCTATTCAGATTTGTTCACAAAATTAAACTAAGTGTCCAGTTACGTACGAAATTGTCGTTTGTGCTAGTTCAGTTATTAGTGTGTGTACGTAAGTTTGTTTGTATTATTGTTCAGAATTGGTAGGAGTTGCGTACCTTTAGTTGTGTGAGAATTTGATTGTTTGTTTACTAATACTTATTAAGTAGTGAGAAAAAATGTCACTTTTTAAAGAATTGTAAGTGATGTTTAGATAACGTTCCTGAGAGAGATAGAGCGTGCTTTGGATTGTTGAGTCAGATATATTTTGCGCGGCAAAGTCGAGGTTGGTCAGAGTTTTGACTTGCGTGGGTCAGTTTGACATCTCTCTAGGAATGAAAGTCTGACTGTTTGAAGCGATCAGGAATTTCCTATTTATATATATACCAAGACGAAAATATAGGCTCTGGTGGCTTGCGCGCGAAAAAGCATTTTCACGTGAATTTGCTACAGTTCTAAGGCTTTTGACCAATAGGAAACTTCGTTTGCTGAAACTAGAGTTTTGATTGGTTGATAGATATTTTGGTGTGAAGAGGATTATGCTGGAGGGGTGAAAGGTTAGTATGGATTATTCCATCACTATGTTGCTGCGACTGCACTTACACACAAACAAGGGAAACTGTGAATTTTAAATTTGAATTACTTTTTTTATATAAACTATAGCCGATTATATTTAGATGTTTGTTTCTAATGGAAACAAAAAGCAAAAGAATCTAAATGAAATTGGCTAGATTTTACTTTTAAAAAAATTAATTAAAAATCCCCTGCATTCCTTGTTCGTGCGTATGTGTAGTCGCACTAACGCAAGAAATTTATTCCCATGAAGTCCCAAAGGAGGAACCGTGTCACACGAAAACTTTTCCACTGCATCTTACATTTTCTTCCATATTATACAGGGTCTCCATATGGTCTGGTTATACTGCTATATACAGCGTGTTCATAAAGTTCGTGTGCACTTAAAAAAATTTATAACTTTATTTGTATTTGCGATAGAAATAATTTCTAAAAAGGATTTGAAAGAAGTAAATCTATATTTTTAAAAGTTTTATTGAAATTTTATTTACGTTTCCACATGTCCTCCATCATTAGCAATACAAAGGGTAATACGATTTTGCAGTTCACGGAAAACATTTGCCAACTGATTTACAGTAATGCCTGAAATCACATTAGTTATTGTTGTGGATTCCGGGAATGGAATCCTGCACAAATAAATAAACAACGCCAGTAATTGAGATAGAAAAATAAGTGTATTAAACGTAAGAATACAAACTTGAAATGAAGATTAGTAGTCCAGGAATGCGGGTTAGTAGAAAGTATATGTACAAGTATCTGTAAGTGAAGCCGTAATTATCTCTCTATGGACTCTCGTATAACTCTCTGTGAACACCCTGTGTACTGTCTCCATATCTCTCACCCTGACTCAACGTATCTTAACCCGCAGGTATTCTCTCTGTCAGTATAAGTATACTTTGGACGAGTCCATCTCGTGTAAAAGGGTCTGCCCCATAACAGTTATTTTAGCTATACTTAAAACTAGGTACATTGAACTTTATAACATTTTTTACAGATTATTTCTATCGCAAATACAAATAAAGTTATAATTTTTTTAAAGTGCACACGAACTTTATGGACATCCTGTATAAATACGTTAGGATGGAAATATTGACAAACTAAAAGCATGAGGACCGCTTCTATTGTAGACGAGTTATAGGATTTCTGTTCAGAAAGAGAGCTGCACTATTGTGTCTTTATGCAATATTTATCTAAACCAAGTTAATTTGATATCGGTCTACAAAATAAACCTTTGTGAACATCTCAGCAAGCTGTTGTACGGCCTTGATATTCCGTGGTGTGAGTGTCTGTTGTGATCATACTTGAAGAGAAACTTCCTGTATTGTTATTCATCCGGAAGTGAGACGCCATTAAGTAGTGTCCGACCGATGCATTCACATCAAGGGTTGTTTTGTGAAAATATCCTATTATTCCGGTCAGTCAGTTTTTTTCTCTCGTTTTTTTTCCTCCAATTCTTTTGTTTTCTGGATCAAAACATTACAATTTTTTATATTATTAAAAGTCCAGCTTAAAGACAACAATCACCTTTATCGTATTTACAGTTAATCATTCATGTTTTGTGCATATGTTTAGGAATGTATCTTGGCTTACATCACGTAGGCTGAGACGCAGTTCCAGAAATACACGAAAAGAGAGAATTAATTAACTCTGCCATACTTGCTTCTACCAAATTTTTTTTAAAGATTACTGAGAATAGAAAACTCATTTTAGTTTAAATAACGTTAATAAAATAAAATAAAATAAAATACAGTCAATGAAGAATATTTATTATTTTTTTTCACTCCAAATATAAAAGACTTGAAATATATTAGCATCTTAATCGGTATTCATTTTTAAAAAAAGAAATACAAAAATATAAATAAATAAAAACTACGCTTAATTTTCTTGTGTTATGAAAAGTAAAAAAAAAATTAAAATTAAAATTAAAAAAAAAGAGGTTGCCATGAATTAATCGTAAGTTTCATTCAATCGCTTTTCAATAAAGCCGTGGCAGACGACAAAATTTAAGAATCCCGCGGAATTTTATAGAATATAAAAGCTTTACTGGATATAAACCGAATACAAAGACAAAACTGGAGCCTTAATAAAAGCGAAACTTTTCCGGATATAGAAACTTTACCGAATATAAAAACAAACTGGAGGCTTAATAAAAACGAATGAAAAGCAATTTTACAAAGAAAATTAAAGTAGGTAATCAGCATTGATAATTGAAGCAAAATTTACAAGAGAGAAACTATGTTTTAATTCAATAAAAAGATGAGCTCTACCTTTCAAAAATAAAACACTTGATTTTTTTGTAATTAAAAAATATATCAAATTGCAAAAAATGACACAAATGAACATTGCCAAAATGTCAGAAAAGTTTGAAAATAAAAATGAATAAAAGGAAAAACCTGCAAATTAGTTGAAGCTACAATAATCGCTTTAAACAACAAAATTGAATATATCTTCATTTTTCTTCATAATATACGATCTGGGATTCCAATTTAAACGGTTTCATTTCCCTTTTCCCCGAACCGTGCAATGACAAGTCAAAGGAACAATCAAATTTGTTGGCTTCACCGTTGAAAATCCTTTATTCGTATAGCTAGTTATATCTTGGTTTCCCACACGTAAGAAACAGCAAAAATCTACATGAAAACAGAAATAAAACTGTTCCCAGTATTATCTTATTTTTGTTAAATCGCCCTATAGTTTATTACCATAAAACATCATTTTTTCATTCACAGTGTCGGAGTTAGCTCCCTCTTAATTCCCTAATTCTTCACTAGGGGTCTCTTTCCCTATACTGTAAATACTGGGCGACTTCTTGCCTCGTTCTCTTTCCTTCAGGCCTCGTGTCGCATCCCACCTCGCGTGGAAGTGAGGTAAATCCTCTTTTTAATTTCTTCATTTCAGCGACTACAATGTAAGCTCTCTTAGAAGATCCGCGTCTTCCCATTTGTGGGAGACGCTATGAACATTATACACACATACACGTACGTACGAACATTCACCAAAATACGAACATTCACCAAAGAACAGACATAAATGTTCACACACGCGCAAATGTTAATGTCTATGTCCATTGTAAACTTGTGTTGTTTAATACATACAGGGGTTGGACAAAATAATTGAAACACTTGTTAAATTCAAAGAAAATTCATTTAATATGAAGTTGGTCCTCCTTTCGCCTCACATACAGCTTTAATACGTCTAGGAATGGAATCATACAGTTTCCTAACTTCATCCAGGGGAATTTACAGCCATTCTTTCGTTAACACCTGCTCCAGCTCTTTAAGACACAACGGTGGAGGATAGTGGCCCCTAAATTGTCGCTCCCAAATGCACCACAAATCTTCAATATTATTGATATCTGGAGATTGGTGAGGCCACTCCATGTGTTCTAGCTCACTTTCATGCTCTTCATACCAATTCTTAACCACTCGAGCGGTATGTATTGGAGCATTATCGTCTGGGAAGATGCAGTCAGCATCAGGGAATAAAGTCTGGGCCATTGCATGAACATGATCTCCCATAATGTCCAGGTAATCTTTGCTGTTGATTCCACCATACAGGGCAACTATTGGACTGAGACGTTTCCATGATATGCCGGCCAAAACTATCACTGATCCACCTCTATGCTTCACTGTTGCGAGAAGGCAGTCAGGGTTGTAAGCTTCTTTAGGCAGCCTCCACACATAAAAGAGCCTTGAAGTTGGGAAAAGAGAAGAACTGGACTCGTCTGAGAATATGATTTGCTTCCATTCGTCTGCAGACCAGGCATTGTGATCTCTGCACCACTTCAACCACTTCTGAATGTTGCGAGTGGAGAGAAGAGGTTTCCTTACGGCAGCTCTTCCATGATATCCAGCCTTATGGAGCTCACGACGAAGAGTTTTAGTAGAAACTGGACTATTCAGATGATTATTCAACTCAGCAGTCACTTTGGTCGCGGTAGTCTGATGATTTTTTGCCACATTGCGTTTCAATGCACATCAGTCCCTGTGAGTAAGTTTGCAAGTCCGGCCCGAATTGCTACGGTTGCTAGAGGTTTTGCCCTGTTTCTCGAATTGCGTCATAGTTCTTGATATTGTAGCTCTTGAAAAACCAAGCAGTTCAGCAACCTTAGTGATCGAAGCACCTGCCATGCGAGCTCCAAAACTTTGCCATTTTTCGAACTCACGCATTTAGCTTAAATTTTACTAAATTCTAAAAATAAAGAGGACAAAGAGAGTAAATTAGATAAATAAACTCATTTACAATAGATATAACCTGAAATTACTAAGTTTTAGTTAAAGTTCTTAATATAATAGGTCTTTGAAATATAGGAGTGGAATTTGCACAGGTTCCAATTATTTTGTTCAACCCCTGTATATTTGTTGATATATATATATATATATATATATATATATATATATATATATATATATATATATATATATATATATATATATCGGTCTTTTTTGTCTTCTTTATTTTCAGTTGGACTTAATTCAAGCCCGGCCATTTTTCTTGTAGTTGGACCTTTTAATATTCTACCAGGAGTTACACACGTGATTCTAATACAACAACACACAAACCCACACAGTCCTCTACAACAGGACAGATCGTGTGTAAATGGGACAGAGAAAAAACACATGACATATTTGACTAGCTTGGGTAAAATGGATGGCGGAACTAGGGTTTAGGAGAAATAAAATAAAAGACAAATTCATTAAGATCTACAAAGGACAGGAAATTGTGGAGAGCCATGAAGGCCTACGTTCTAAAGAGACACTGCACATAAAGAATTTAGATAAGATTAGTTCCTGAGCAATTTCTATTCACTTAAAGACAGCAGACGAAATGCAATAATTATTTATTGTTTTGTTTACATAGGCATTCATTCCTTATTGCTATAAACCTTCGATTTTTAGTGAGTAACCGCGTTTAATTTCAATTACCTGTTTTTATTTTTATTTTCTTAAACAGATACATTAAAACAAACTAACTTAGATCAAGAAGTCCAACTACAGAAAGTGAGTAGAGGAATATGTCCTCAAAGAGGAAGAAGGGACTTAAAGCAACATAAATGTGGTTCTACAGAAGGATGCTGAGGATATCATAGACCAAACATGTGAGAAACGACGAAATTTTAAAGAAAATAAAAACAAAAAGGAAATTAATACTTAAAATCAAGAAGAGACAGTCGAGGTTTCTAGTGCACACAATGAGAATAGAGAGCTTAGAAAATCTGACACGCACAGGATAGATTGAGGGCAAATTGGACAAACGAAAACAACGCATAACATATCTGATCAAGCTCTAACAGTTCAGTTAGAAGAAAAGTGACTTGTCACATTTAATAACTCAGAAAAAGAAAATAGTAGCATTCCATCATCACTGTGCTTGAGTCTGAATTTTTGTCTAATTGTACGAGTTTTCTATAAAGTAGGTCTCTTGTCAAGAACTCCTTTTGAGACTTATGTTCACCTATGGTGTCAAGTTTTAAATCTTATAAGGATCCATCGATAAAGATGTTAGAAAAATATTCGGATCCCTGTACCGCTTCTCTAAGAACCTGACTCCACTTGCTATTCTCTTAGATCAGATTGTGCTGGGGCTACACAATCTTCATTTTATCGTTTTGATAGTTCGAAAGCGTCTGCCCGTCCTTCTCAGGGGTTAATTATTTTCAACCTTGCAACCGACTTACCACAGCCGAAACTTTGCAAGCCTCTCGCTATTTTCTCTCTGTTTCCATGGAAAATATCCCCGAAGAGCTACATTCATTAGTTTCACCAATTCTAACCTTCATATCTAAGACCTGCCATGTTGCGTAAACTCCTATTCCTTTCGGCTTCCATTAGTGACAAGTAAGATTCACTCGAACAGCTTTGTTGAACCGATCGCCAAGAGGATGCTTACTCGACCACTACGATCTGAACATGTTCAAGTCTCGGGTTAACCGTTATCTGTCACGCTTATCCTCATAATCCGCGCCGGTTACATTCATATTTACCGCCCGAACAACAAAAACCTTCAGTAACGCTCTACCTTGAAGCGAATATTAGTAAAAAGAAACAACATTAATTAAAAGGGCCGCAGGTTTCTCTACATATGAATCCAATAAGATATCTTCAATCTCATGATAAAATAAAATAAAAATATGAATCTGCAATATTATTGGTCTAGGTCTGGCAACTCAGCTTCAACCACTTTCCAGCCACCGTAATGTAGTCTCACTGTTTCTTTTCTATAAATAATTTCATAGTATTTGTTCTAATGAATTCTGCTATATGGTAACTAGACTCTAAGAATTTAAGCGTAGTACTAGATTTAGCAGCAAGGTCTCATCATTATTACAGTTGAAATGGCTAGATGTAACCGCAAGTTCTAGGTTAACAGATCCTTCTCTCGTCCAACTTCTTGCTTTCCAAGTAAGTTTGATCTTCAAAATTTTAATTGCAATGTCAATCTTTACCTACTGTTTTCTTAATGCCTGTTCATTTATTATTCCCTTTGCTAATGTTTTCCTTTTTCTTTTATAATAAGTAACCCTCTACTTGTTAGTGACTTGCTTGGGGTGAAATTATTTTGAAAAAATATACATAAAAATGAAAAACTCTATACAAGTAAAGAAGATGATTGAAGACATATGAATGTTGAAAGAGTAGAAATATTTACGTCCTCATCTTTGTTGTCATATTCACAACGTTTCGGCATTTGTTCGCGCCGACCTTCTTCAGTATCTGTCTGTCTTTCTGAGATGATGTATTGCAACTACTTACACTATTTACAATACAATATTTTTTTGTAAGTATTTAGACTAAGTATATTGTTCTTCCTTATCTCTACTGCCATATTCACGACGTTTAGACGGTTGTACGCTCCGGCTTTCTTCAGTATCTGTCTATATTTCTAAGATGATGTATTGTAGCTATTTAGACTAAGTACATCGTTTGAACTGTTGTCCCTATCTCTATTGCCATATTCACGACATTTGGACCATTGTACGCTTCGAACTTCTTCAAGTGATATACGATGGAACCGAATCCTTTCTTTAGTCCACTGGGGCCATGCTTACTCTTTGAAGAAACGTCCATCGCACACAATGACCGTAGCACAACTAATTGACAGTCGAGACAATAGTGTCTGCGCGTGATGAAAATCTAATGCAATCACGGGTGACGCAATATTTTTCATGGCCAAACAAATTTCATCATACACCCCTAAAATAGATTCATATTACTGCACAGCACTGCAAATGACATAATTTGAGGAAAAATAGAAATCGACTACACACTGTCACTATAAGTGGGTTTAAAACTAACCGTATGGGGAAAGAAAGCAAACTAAAGCGGTTGTTTCAATTAATTTACACAAGGGGGTATATGGTTAAATAAATATATTCTGAAAATTTCTCCAAATTGATCGCCTTTATAACTAGAATTATTAAAGTCGCTAGAGGGCGTAGTATTAGCTGAATGTAAAGTCGCCACAATTCATGGTGAAGTGGTAACTATAGTTGCAGGTACACCAGTGATAGATGGTGAGCGATTGGGCTCGAAATGTGTATAACCTACATTATTAAACGCATCAGGAAAGTCAAGAGAAGGCAAATTAATACATAATACGAGGGACATTCAAGAAATAAGGTGAATTTTTTGGCTTAAGGACTTCGAATACAGATAGAAGCTTACTCTTTTTTATTTTTTTGTTTTACTTCTTTTTCACATGGATTTAATTTCTTTTGCAGATTAAAAAAGAAAACATTGAGAGTTTTGGCGATTAACAAAGATGGCCGACCAAGAAGCATACTCCAGGATTGAACAGCGGTCAGTTATGAAGTTTTTGGTTGCTGAAGGGTGCAAACCAGTTGAGATTCATAGGAGAATGTCAACTGTGTATGGTGCCAAATGTTTCAGCCAAAAAATGTCTACAAGTGGGCTAAATTGTTTAAAGAAGGACGGAGCAGTGTTGAGGATGAAAACAGGCCTGGGAGGCCTACAGAAGTGAGGTCTCCTGAGGTGATCGAATCAGTCAATGACCTCATTCAGTCTGACAGTAGGGTGACAGTGGATGACATTGCAAGGACTTTGAGCTTATCTATTGGGACAAACGCAGGGGTCATCTTGCATCATGACAACGCAAGGCCTCACACAGCAGCCCAAACAGTGCAGACCATCAACGAGCTGGGTTGGGAACTGCTCCCTCATCCCCCTTACAGCCCAGACTTTTCCCCTTCAGATTTCACCTGTTTGGTCCCTTGAAAGCGTTCACGAGAGGCACGAAGTTTAAAAGTGACGATGAAGTCAAAAGTATTGTGAGCGACTGGCTGAGACACCAGTCCAAAGATTTTTACACTGAGGGAATACGGAAGCTTGTGCACAGATGGGAAAAAATTGTGACAGTCCTGAGACACTACGTTTTTAAAAAGTAAGCTTCTATCTGTATTAGAAGTCCTTATACCGAAAAATTAACTTTATTTATTGAATGACCCTTGTACATTAGGTATACGGGTAGATGTAATGGGTGGAATTCGAATTCAAACAGTCATTAAATATTTGCTTGAATTTATATCCAAAATATTGAATTAAGGAGACGGCAACACCACAGAAGAATTTACAATAGCATATTTTTAATGGTGTTGGTCTTAGTGCTAAAAGATGATCGTTAACCAAAATTTGATTATGTAACTAACCTTTTTTAAATATAACTTGAACAAGTTTCGACATCCAAATTGATGTTCATAGATGGCATTCTTTTTATTTAAATTTAAATTTGAAATATAAATTAATTTTAATTAATTTTCTTTAATTTTAGATTAATGCTAATTAATGTTAATTTAATTTAATGTTTAATTTAATTATAATTTAATTTAATTCTAATTATACAATCAACTTTTATTACTGAATTAATATTACTTTAATTAATTTTACTTAATTTAAATTTAGTTTTTAAATTAAATTATATTTTTATATTTAAAAATTTGAATTTAAAAATAAATTTAGATTAAAAATATAAATATTCGAAATATATTTATATATTTTCAAATATAGCTGAATATATTTTCAAATCCTCATTAATAGTTAATTTTTTTATTATCTAGATTATATATGATTTCAAATATGCATATATTTTCAAATATGCTCGTATTAACATATATTAAACCGAATATATTTATATATAAATATATAAAAAGAAATATTACAAAAAAAAATTGATCAAAGATGGCTCTCATCACAAATTAAGGCAAGAGTCGCTGACTGATAAATTCTATCATGGTTAATACAAATGCATCGCCGAGCATTTTATAAAAGAGAAGCATTTAAATCCAGAAAAATGTATGTCAGTGTTTAGGAAATAATGCAAGCATGACTAGTAGGATATGGTTACTATAGGAATAATGTAAAATTACTGGTAATTATTTTACTATAGAAACTTAGGGAGTTCCGAATCATTAGTGGTGAGGAATTCATACAAGGTTTACTAACAAGAGAGGGTAATTACCTCTCTTGTGTACAGTTTAACCTGGATATAAGAGACCCAGATATAAGAGAAACCCGGATATAAGAGAGATTTTATCTGGTCCCAAATTAGAGCTTGTTTTAATAAAACAAAATAGACCAAACCTGGATATAAGAGACTTCTTCTCCGGTCCCGACAATTCTCTTATATCCGGGTTACACTGTATATACGTCTCCTCTCGGATTTTTATATTTATCTTCGAAAATTTAATTCTTCTTTCAAAACTGACACTTTTCGATTTTATAATCATGAATACAGAATGGTGTATTTTTCTTTTTGTTTTACATTCAACTCGTGTCGGTTTTTTGGTTTTGTTTTGTGTTTTTGTCTCGTTCTTTTTCTTAGCCGCCATTTTTTTCCTAAGTTCATCTCAAACTTCTACAACTGACAAACTTTCTTTTATTTTCCTGATGTTCTTTCTTTCTTTCTTTCTTTCTTTCTTGCAATATCCTTGTTTTCTTCCTTTTATTTTCGATATTTTGTTTTTCTTTCTTTTTTACTCTTTCTTTTTTCATTTGTAAATTATTTCCTATCTTTTTTATTACTTTCATTCTTTTCGTTTCTATACATGGTCTTTCTTCAATTTTTTTTCGTTCCTTTCATTTTCTTACTTTTCTTCGCACTTTTCATTTTCTTTTTTCTTTCTTTTTTCTTCCTTGCTTTTCTTTCTTATCTAATTGTTACTTTCTCTCATTCTTTCATTTATTCCTTTCATTTTTCATCATTTATTTTTCATTCGTGCCTTTTGCTCTTTCGTTCCTTTCAGTCTCATTCTTCTTGCCACTCATTCTTATTTGTTCTTTTCATTTTTCTTTCTTACTTTAGCTTTTTCCATTTCTTTTATTCATTTTTTCTTTCTCTCATTCTTTATTTTATTCTTTCATTTTCATTTTATATTTGACTTACTTTGTTTCATTCTGTCCATTTTTTCTTCTCTTCTGTTTCCTATCTTTTATTCCTTTCGTTTTTCTTCATTTCTTTGTTGCTTTTTCATTCTTTTTGTCCCTCTCATTTTCTTTCTTTCTTTCTTTCTTTCTTTCTTTCCATGCAAGGTTTCCCTTTCTTTTGGCCTAACCCTTTCTTTCTTTCTTTCTTTCTTTCTTTCTTTCTTTCTTTCTTTCTTTCTTTCTTTCTTTCCATGCAAGGTTTCCCTTTCTTTTGGCCTAAACCTTTCTTTCTTTCTTTCTTTCTTTCTTTCTTTCTTTCTTTTTTGCATACAAGGTTTCCCTTTCTTTTGGCCTAACTCTTTCTTTCTTTCTTTCTTTCTTTCTTTCCATACAAGGTTTACCTTTTTTGGCCTCACCCTGTCTTTCTTTCTTTCTTTCTTTCTTTGTCTAACTCTCTCTTTCTCTCATTTATTCAGTTTATCTGGCCAATAATTTACATCCTGGATTTCATTGTTATTTCTATTTTAATTTCCTTCCATTTTCCTTTTCGTTACGTTCCTTCGTTGTGCAAACTTCCTTTATTTGATTTTCATTCTTTCACATTTCTTTCCCTCTCATTATTTCTCATTAACCTTCCTTCCGTTGATCATCAAGGATTTATTCCTTTGAGATTATTTCCTTCTTCAATTTTTTTCCTTTCTTCAATCTCTCTATCTATATTTAATTTCCACCTCCCTCTTTGGCATTCTCTCTAACTTTCTTGTCGTTTGTCTCTCTTTCCAATCTAGTCTTCTTTCTTTCTTTCTTTCTTTATTTACGGCTTTATTTTATTTCATTCTATTTTGCTTTCGTTTCTTCCTAACTTTCTTCCTCATTTACTTTCTCTTTCTTTTTTTATTTTCTGTCTTTCTATCTTTATTTATTTATTTATTTATTTACGGCTTTTTTTATTTCATTCTATTTCGCTTTCGTTTCTTCCTAACTTTCTTCCTCATTTACTTTCTCTTTCTTTTTTATTTTTTTTCATTCTTTCTTTCTTTTTTTCTATGTTTCTCTTTCTCTTACTTTCATCTTCCATTCCGTTATTTATCCTAAATGTTTCGTTTTTTCTTTCTCTTTTATTCATTTATGAATTCTGAATATTCTTTCCTTTATTCACCTTCAATTATTTTTCATTACATAAAAAAGTCTTATAATATTGTCCTTCCTATCGTCTCTACTCTTTCTTTCTTTCTTTCTTTCTTTCTTTCTTTCTTTCTTTCTTTCTTTCTTTCTTACCCCCCCACCTTCATTATGCTCTTCTTTAATTTCCTGTTCGTATTTTTTTTATATTTCAGAAATTATTTATTGATTTTTCCCTTATTCATCATTTCATTTCTTAATCGAAAAAATCCCGTGCATTTCATTTTGATGTGCCGTTTCTGGTTTTTGAATGCACCCATGAGATAAAAACGCTTTTCATTAACGATTCTCTAATAGTAAAAGGAACACAAAACAGACTCTGAGTAGAAGTAAATAGGAAAAAAAAATGAAAAGAAGATGATAAAAAAAAATAAAAGAATTGTTATATAGAAGAGATATCAACATATAAAGAATAACTTGGAATTTATGCTGTTATATATAGAGAAGTGAATGGGGGAGTGAAAGAGAAAACAAAAACAGGAATAAGGAAAACATTAAACTTTTTCCTGTTCTATTGTATTTATTGATCTAGTCTTTCACTTTCATTCAGTTCAAAGTGATCTTAGGATGATGTAAGAATTCTTTGAAATATTATTAAAAATCTCTATACCAATAACACCGGGTTTTAACTTGAATCCACATAAGAGAAATCTACCTATTTTGAGATTAATTATCTAATACATTTATTCTATATATACAAATATGAACACACACACTCACACAAACAAACACTCATATATAGAGAGGGTGGCAATAAAGTTACTATACAGTTACTTACAATAACAATTAAGACAAAACAATTAATCAACAGTCCAAAAATGTATTAGTAAAATGGTTCTGGTTAATTTTGGTTAATAACAATAAAATGCTATGGTAAACAATAGTAAATTAATTACTGATACTGTTTGATCTGCGAGCCATCTGCTTCAACGCTTTGCTTTTTTCTTCTTTTTTTTTTAATCATATCGCCCCAAGCAAGGCCAGAGGCCACTATCGCGCAAGGGGTTAAAGAAGGGTTGGAGGAAGAGCAGATAGGAGTGGCAATGGAGGGGATGAGGAAGAAGAGAAAGACAGTGGGTCGATCAAGGCAAGGGGGCTACAAAAGATCCGAAGCGAGAGCAGATAGGAATGAGAAAAGAAAGGATGTGGAGAAGGGAAGCGGATAGATCAAGGCAACTGGAGATGTCGATTGACGCTACACTTAAACCTTTGGAGATTGTATTTGTCAGGGAAACAGTAATAGGGTAGGGAGTTCCATAGGCGGGATGTGCGAGACATGAAGCTATTGGAGTAGAAGAGACGTCTACATCTAACAGTTTCCACGGTGTAGGGGTGGGAGCGGGATGCCAGCCTGGTGGGGCGTTTAAATTCACGAGGCCTGGAGACAAGCGAACGCAACTCCTCAGAGCAATTACCGTGGAAGTATTTGTAAAAAAGGCAGAACGAGGCAACATCGCGTCTGTGAGAGAGCGACTGCAGACGAGATGACGGATCAGGGCCAATCGCATTGCATATCCGTCTCTGGATCTTATCAAGAAACCCGAGGCAAAAG
>OZ038508.1:12491183-12501183 GCA_964036315.1 Acanthosepion esculentum | reverse complement strand
AATAATCCAATGAAAAAAGCTCCGATACCTGTCCATAAAACTATACAACTATGCGCATTAATCACCAAACACGGTTTCTTCTCTTTCAATGCAAGTTTCTACAAGGAAAAATTTGGTTTACCTCTGGGATCATTAATACAGAGTGCGATGGATAAATTGTCGTGTAAATTACGCAGAAAGACAAATAATATTAATATCTCATTTTAACAGATATATTTTATATCTTGAAATACTAAACAAATTTATTCAATAAAAACGCCATTGCCTCCAAGCACGGTCTCCGGACAGCTTCGGAATTTCCTGTAACTCTTCTGGACAGTCTCCTTGTTTGCGTTGTTGAATTCTGCCATAATTCTTGCCTTCAGTTCATCTTTGGTGTTACAAGGGGTTTTAAGTTGGCCTCTCGCTTTTTTTCTCTCGATATTTTTGTGTAAATATATCTGTTAAACTGAGATGTCAGTGTTATTTTCACTTTTGCGTAATTGCCCATCACACCCTATATATATATATATATATATATAATAATAATATTTTTAGTTTTTTAAAAATATGATTCCTCCGCTACATAAGAGTTCTCATGTTTCAAAAGCGACTAAAGGCAAACCCATAAATAAAAAAGACGCCGTCTGACTAGCATAAGCCAAAAACACTCTGGACATTGTAACTTGATACGCTTCTTTAGAAAGGGACTGGCCTGTAGATAAAAATTAATTCTTAATTCTTAGCCCCTTAAACCACCAAACTTCAACGGCCGAAACTAGCCGTTTCCATAGCAACAAATGTTCCAAATGATACCGTAGTTATAAACACCAGCTAACCAAAAGATAGCTTATTCCCAAATTCTCGCTTGACAAGGAAGCGGGTCCAGACGCCTTAACTCTTCATAACTTAAAAAATTATGTTAGGGGTCTCGGCTCTCGCTTTTGAAACATGAGAACTCTTATGTAGCGGAGGAATCATATTTTTAAAAAACTAAAAATATTATTATAATATAAGCTCTACTTCTGTATGGAGCACTGTCCTTTTGAAAATAAAGCTAAATATTAAGGAACACCGGATTATCTAACTAACGTGTTCTTTCCTATTTCACTGCATACCTGCATACATATATATATATATATATATATATATATATATATATATATATATATATATATATATATAGATAGATAGATAGATAGATAGATAGAAAATATTAGTGGTCAATATATATATATATATATATATATATATATATATATATGTATATATATTATTTATTTATTATAATTTTATAATATAGACAAAACCATTTTACCCACTACAAATATGCAACTTGGTTTCAGTGCATTTCAACTGCACTTCGACGGGTGAGAATCGAAAACGGTTATGAAGAAACCTGCTTGAGAATACGGCTTGCCTACAAGCAGGATTCTTCATAATCATTTTCGAATGTCACCCGTCGAAGTGCAATTGAAATGCACTGAAACCAAGTTGCATCTTTGTAGTGAGTAAAATGGTTTTGTCTATATGATAAAATTATAATAAATAAATAATTATCGCTCTACTATCGGTATCGAGCCCTCTTTTGGATTAATGCTGTGAACGTTGGAATTTATATATTACTTTCGTTCTCATCGCATCGGACATATATATATATATATATATATATATATATATATATATATATATATATATATATATATATATATTGGGGGGGTCTGTCTCTTTCGTGATTGAATCCTTTTTTCATGTTACTGCGTTCAAGCCACAAACAGATTGTCGCCGCAGTATTATATTATTACTGCTGTATACTCTTTAATCTGCAACTCTAACCTTCACTGGTTCGGAAAATCAAATATTCAAAGCTGTGACCAAAATTGCTGGATTAGTGAAGTATAAGCTGTAGCCTAACAAAATTCGAAATCCGATGTTGCAAATCGTTAACCAAAAACATACTTCAATAACCTTGGATTAGCACATCGATTTTTTCTTACTTTTAGTTCAAGCTTTCACAAGTGTTTCATGTATTCTTTAACCGCCGAAGAATGTTTTAAAAAATCCTTTGCTTGAATCATTAAGTCATACTATCCTCTTTCCAAAAGATCTCACTTCCGGTTATCTGTTGAGGAAAGAAAAGATTGATAAAGCACAGTTTGTTTTACGGCATATCAACCTCAATGGGTTATTTAATGCCGACAAGATTTTTATTGCTGCTGATATTTTTTTCTTTTTGAAAAATATTTTGAGCAGAAGACTAACATGTCGACTGATTGAGTGAAAGATGGACAGAGTAAATCGGCGCGTAACATCTTTGTTGGGCTTGGGAAAATGAATGGCGGAATAGGGTTTGGGATAAATAACAAAAACACAAAACGTAAGAGCTACAATGGACAGGGTGGAGTGAAGGGCCATGATCGCATACGTACTGAAGGGACACGGCTCATAAAAGAAGATACTTAGAATCAGCAAGAGGCATTTGAAGTTTCTAGGACACATTATGAAGAATGAATACCCAGCAAATTTGGCACTCACGTGATATATTGATGTTCATGTGCACACAGAGAACTATGGATTAACATACACGTAGGTTTTGTTTGTATTATTTTGTTTTGTTTTAAAACATATCAACCTCAATGGGTTACTTAATGCCGATAAGATTTTTATTGCTGGTAATATTTTCCCCCAAAACATATTGCTTGCAATATATGTTTTCAAAAATTTATTGCTGGTAATAATTTTTACAAAAAAGTACTGTTGGTATTAAAACCTATTTTAATACTTTCATAGTGTTTTGAACCCTTTGGTGGGGTAACTATTTACCCATAACTGGGACCCTTACAGGTGCTACCACACCGGTTCAGGGTCGATCTGGGAACAACAACAATTATCCTCCTGATCAAAGGCCTTGCTGTCGGATTTAGTTCATCGTCTTACCCAGGACACGGATGTAGTTCATAATCTTACCCAGGGCGCGGATGTAGTTCATCGTCTTACCCAGGATGCGGATGTAGATTATCGTCATACCCAGGACGCGGATGTAGTTCATAATCTTACCCAGGACGCGGATGTAGTTCATAATCTTACCCAGGACACGGATGTAGTTCATTGTCTTACCCAGGACGCGGATGTAGTTCATAATCTTACCCAGGACACGGATATAGTTCATCGTCTTACCCAGGATGCGGATGTAGTTCATAATCTTACCCAGGACGCGGATATAGTTCATCGTCTTACCCAGGACGCGGATGTAGTTTATCGTCTTACCCAGGACGATATAAGGCACAGTGTGGGGTGTGAAACAGAGCTTGATAGACAAATTTGCTGAGTCTATTTCAACGTTTCAGGTTCAATCCTTGGTTTTAATAGTATATGCATTTATTCATTCAAAGAGCGTCGTAAGTCTTCATATTTCATATGGAAGACATCTTCATAGAAAGTTTTATCCAAAGAATAAATTCTCGAAAGTGAAGAAAAACAGGATTCAAGCAACTTTCGTTATTGTCGACAACGTCGTTTACTGCAAATTCTTGTATTAAAATAAGATCCGTTGAGAAATTTAATCAAGCATTTGAGCTTTTTGTTTAAAGGTCATTGTTAAGAAAGAAAAAATCTTTGACGTTCATAGAGGAATAAAAATTGAACGAGAGTCTTTTTTTTTCATTTCAAGAGAGGACATTTTTAATTATAATATTGTCAAATATATTTCACTTGGTTGAGTTGATTTAAAGAATCCTTGCTTGAATACCCATCATTGTTTCTCCATTCTTTCCTTGAATTTCAAACCTTCCTTCTTTTTTGTTTTTCTTTTGTTTTGGGTTTTGATTCTCTTTATCAGAAATATTCTTGTTTACCATACATTCCTGTTCTTTTCCCGTTTTCTATTTCGACTTTTTTCCCTCTTTTCTCTAAAAACTTCCTTTTTATTTATTCGCTCTTCCTTTTCACGAGATTTCTCTTCCGATATTGACGCCTTCCTTTCTATTTTTCTGATGAGTTTTCGTATCTTAAACAAAAATTCATTTTCGTTCTTTTCTTTTTCATTCATTCTTTTCTGTTGATTTTTCTTCTTTTACTCAGAATGGATTCCTTCCTTCTAATTTACTTTCATTCGTTCGTTCTTTCACTTCGTTTTCCAGTGTATAGTTTTCCTCCATCTTAGTCTTTCATCTTCATTCCTTCAATCTTTTCTGTTGTTTTTCTATCTTTGCTGCTATTGGCAGCCCTTTTTTTTCATCGCATTTCTTTCTTCCTTTTCTATTATTTTTCTTTTTTTTCTTATTTTCTCATATTTTTCTTGGCGTATTTCTCTTTTTTTTTTCGTAATTCTACATTTGCTTACTTCCACCTCATTATTTTTCTATCTTTTTCCTTCTTTTCTTTATCCATTATCGTTTTCTTTCTCTTCCTCATTCTTTCTTTATTGTTCTTCAATTTGTTTTTCACTTTTTCTTTATTTATTCTTCAGACGTTGTTGTCTTTCTTTTTTCTCTCTCTCTCTTTAATTAATTCATTCTCTCTTTTTTTCTTTTTCTTCATCCTTTAAAGTCTTTCTTTTTCTTTTCCTTTCCTTCTTCATCATTATTGCCTTTCTTTCTTGTTTTATTTCTGCACGCTTTATCGTCTTTCTATCATTATTTTTCTTTCAGTCTTCTTTTATTTTTATTCGTCATTTTTCTTTCGCTCTTTTTATTTATTTATTCACGCTTTCTTTCTTTCTCTCTTTCTTTCTTTCTTTCATTCATTCATTCATTCATTATCTACTTATTTATTCTTTAGCGTCTTTCTTTTCCTTTCCTTCTTTCTGCACACTATATCTTTCTTTTTTCTTTCTTTCCTTCTTTCTTTCTTTCTTTCATTCATTCATTCAATCATTATCTATTTATTTATTCTTTAGCGTCTTTCTTTTTCTTTCTTTCTTTCTGCACACTATATCTTTCTTTTTTCTTTCTTTCCTTCTTTCTTTCTTTCTTTCATTCATTCATTCAATCATTATCTATTTATTTATTCTTTAGCGTCTTTCTTTTTCTTTCTTTCTTTCTGCACCCTGTATCTTTCTTTTTTCTTTCTTTCCTTCTTTCTTTCTTTCTTTCATTCATTCATTCAATCATTATCTACTTATTTATTCTTTAGCGTCTTTCTTTTCCTTTCCTTCTTTCTGCACACTATATCTTTCTTTTTTCTTTCTTTCCTTCTTTCTTTCTTTCTTTCATTCATTCATTCAATCATTATCTATTTATTTATTCTTTAGCGTCTTTCTTTTTCTTTCTTTCTTTCTGCACCCTGTATCTTTCTTTTTTCTTTCTTTCCTTCTTTCTTTCTTTCTTTCATTCATTCATTCAATCATTATCTACTTATTTATTCTTTAGCGTCTTTCTTTTCCTTTCCTTCTTTCTGCACACTATATCTTTCTTTTTTCTTTCTTTCCTTCTTTCTTTCTTTCTTTCATTCATTCATTCAATCATTATCTATTTATTTATTCTTTAGCGTCTTTCTTTTTCTTTCTTTCTTTCTGCACACTATATCTTTCTTTTTTCTTTCTTTCCTTCTTTCTTTCTTTCTTTCATTCATTCATTCAATCATTATCTATTTATTTATTCTTTAGCGTCTTTCTTTTTCTTTCTTTCTTTCTGCACCCTGTATCTTTCTTTTTTCTTTCTTTCCTTCTTTCTTTCTTTCTTTCTTTCTTTCATTCATTCATTCAATCATTATCTACTTATTTATTCTTTAGCGTCTTTCTTTTCCTTTCCTTCTTTCTGCACACTATATCTTTCTTTTTTCTTTCTTTCCTTCTTTCTTTCTTTCTTTCATTCATTCATTCAATCATTATCTATTTATTTATTCTTTAGCGTCTTTCTTTTTCTTTCTTTCTTTCTGCACCCTGTATCTTTCTTTTTTCTTTCTTTCCTTCTTTCTTTCTTTCTTTCATTCATTCATTCAATCATTATCTATTTATTTATTCTTTAGCGTCTTTATTTTTCTTTCCTTCTTTCTGCACGCTGTATCTTTCTTTCTTTCTTTCATTCATTCTTTTTTTCTTTTCTTTTTCTTTCTTTAATTCATTCAGTCAATCATTATCTATTTATTTATTCTTTATCGACTTACTTTTCTTTCCTTCTTTCTGCATCACGTTTCCTTCTTTCTTTCTTTCTTCCATTCATTCTTTCTTTCTTCCTTTCTTTCTTTCTTTCATTCATTCAATCATTATCTATTTATTTATTCTTTATCGTCTTTCCTTTTCTTTCCTTCTTTCTGCACCCTGTATCTTTCTTTCTTTCTTTTTCTTTCTTTCTTTCATTCATTCAATAATTATCTATTTATTTATTCTTTAGCGTCTTTGTTTATTACTTCTTTCCGCACCCTGTATCTTTTTTCTTTTCTTTCGTTCTTTCTTCCTTACTTTCTTTCTTTCTTTCTTTCTTTCTTTCTTTCATCATTCAATCATTATCTATTTATTTTTTTCTTTAAGGTTTTTCTTTCATTCTTTCTGTACCCTGTATCTTTCTTTCTTTCTTTCTTTCTTTCTTTCTTTATGTCTTTCATTCATTCATTCAATCAATCATTATCTATTTATTTATTCTTTATCGTCTTTCTTTTTCTATCCTTCTTTCTGCACACTATATCTTTCTCTCTTTCTTTCTTTCTTTCTTTCTTTTTTCTTTCATTCATTCAATCATTATCTATTCATTTATTCTTTATCGTCTTTATTTTTCTTTTCTTCTTTCTGTACTCTGTATCTTTCTTTCTCTCTCTCTTTCTTTCTTTCATTCATTCATTCAATCATTATCTATTTATTTATTCTTTATCTTTCCTTTCCTTCTTTCTGCAGCCTATATCTTTCTTTCTTTCTTTCATTCATTCATTCATTCATTCATTCAATCATTACCTATTTATTTATACTTCATCGTCTTTCTTTTTCTTTCCCTCTTTTTGCACCCTATATATTTCTCTTTTTCTTTCTTTCTTTCATTCATTCTTCCATTCTTTCTTTCTTTCTTCCCTCCCTCACGCTTTATCATCTTTTTCTCTGTTTTCTTTCTTTCTTTGTATTTTTCTTCATCACTAATCATTTTCCTTTCTTTATTTCCCTTCCCTTCTTTGCTATTCTGCCTTTATTTAATTGTTGTTATTTTCCCTCCTCTACCAAATCGAATATTTATAAGAAGATCGTGTTGCGCCAGATTTTAAAGTCACTTCCTAAACGCCATCTTCTCTATGTCTTTCCTATAAATACCCTAATGGTCATTTCTCTGATAGCACCCCATTTTCACAAATTTAAACTCAGATCTGGATTGGCAGTTAGGTCTCCTAAAGTCACTAGCGAAAATACGGAATGAAGCCATCAGAACAGTTCGTTTGTCGTACAGTATTCCAGTTTCCTCTGCTTTTATGCCTATTGCGATATTCAAGAATACAATGTAATGTCAATCGATATCTGTCGCTTTGAATCATGTTCTTTTATTGTCCTCTCAGTTTCTCTCTTTCTATCACCCTCAGGGAGCATGTTTATATCCTTGAGTGGGGGAATTGATATATATATATATATATATATATATATATATATATATATATATATAATTGGGTAAATAGTAGGACAGACTGGGTTCTATAAGCCATAGGCTTGGATGGCAACTGGACTAGAAGCATAACTCTGAATTCAAAACCTGCGGAGAATCGTTTGCGAACCTTGCGGCACACGGCACATCAGGTCTCTGTATTTGGCTCCTCAAAAAGTGTGGTTGCCGCTGCACAAAGCATTCGCCACTATTATCAAATCAAATGTGCAGGTGTCCGGGTGTCAGTTCTTAGGAACTGAGTTGCTTGACCCTCATACGTCGAAAAAACGATAGGAAAGTTCACCACACACACACACAAACACGCACACAATCACAGACACACACACAAATATATATATATATATATATATATATATATATATATATATATATATATATATATATATATATATATATATATAAAATGAAGAGGTTATAATGGGTCCAACGAGAGAAAAGTGTGTATATGAAAAAGAAGAGAGGTACCGCAAACTTTTTTGGTTGTAATGTGGATTTAAAAAAAAAAAATTACCCTTTATTGTTCATAAATTTACTACATGTGTTTCTGGTCTCGCGACCGTCTTCAGTTATGTTTTTCAATGTTCAAGAAAGACATTCGGATTACTAACACAAAACAGAGGATGTCTCGTATCGGGAATATTTAACATTGAAAAACATAAAGAAAAAATTAATTATTTTTAATAATATGTGGAAATCTCCACCCTTTACCTGAAGACGGTCGCGAGACCAGAAACACGTGTTGTAAAATTATGAAAAATAAAGGATAATATTTAAAAAAATAAAAAATCCAAATTACAACCAAAAAAGTTTGCGGTACCTCTCTTCTTTTTAATATATATATATATATATATATATATATATATATATATATATATATATATATATATATATATATATATATATATATATATAAAGAAATATAGTCTTAAAGTGTGCTATATTTATGGGATAAAGTGCTCAATATCAGAGATAGAGCGTGTGTAAATATAAAAGTGAACATAGAAGTCAACACTTAGAGGCGACAGTCTGTTTCATGCTAGTGCAATCGTCAGACGATTGCACTAGCATGAAACAGGCTGTCTCCTCTAAGTGTTGATTTCTATGTTCACTTTTATATATATATATATATATATATATATATATATATATATATATATATATATATATATTCATTCTAAAATTAGAGCTTCAGTTGACTCCCAGTTCAGGAGTTATGGCTTCTTGAGATTTGCTCATACATTTTATTGCTTTCAAAATAACAAGTATTGCCAAGTTTTATAGTTCATAACTTTGTTTTCTAAGAGTTTTTCTCGGTTGATATTAAGTAGTCTTGAATTCTGACATATAAAGAGAGTAGCAGTGTTTTTATTCTATTACTCTATTATTATTATTTTGTTTCATTTCCTTGTTATCGGGAACTAAAACTGGGCAAAAATTGCTATTCAGCGTTTTTGTTTGTAATCATCTGACGATTTGCCTTTTGTAATCATTAAAATATTGGTTTTATAAGAATTACGTAATTCCTAGTTGACAGATATTTACTACCAACGATCGAAAAAGAACTCTAAATGTTCTATGACATCTTCGAAAGCTTGTCAGATGACGTAGTCAGTGAAATTCAATTTTGCTAAATTATAGATCCATCGCTTATTCGGCACTCATAAATATTTACAAAAAAACTTATTCATTGCTAACTTAGTGAACTGACTATAGAAAAAGATTTTACTTCAAAATTCAAACTAGGTACAAACTTTTTGTGCTTAATCTACGACAGGGTGAATTTAATATCTTCTTATTTCAGAATATTGGGTCGCAATTAGTGTCTTACTTGTCTGAATAATTTGGGGGTAACTCTAGCTCCGACTCCTACCTCAAAGTTGATACCCTATGAAAAAGTTGTCACTCCAGGTCATACTTCTTAAGAAAGTTTTATTTTCATCTTATTTACTTCATATGAATACCACTTAATTTCAGAAATTCTAGTATATTATATGAATAAAGAGTTATTTCATGATGGTGGATTTTGTTTGGCAGCTTATTTTTTTTAAGCGTTTCACCCCAAGCAAGGCGGGAAGCCACTAGCACGCGAGGGGTTACAGAGTGTTGGAGCGAGAGCAAATAGGAGTGATAGAGGAAAGGATGAAGAGAATGATAGGGGATAGATCAGGGCATCTGGAGACGTCGATTGACATTACATTTGAATAATTGGAAATTATAGCTATCAGGGAAACAGGAAAAGGGGAGGGAGTTCCACAGGTGAGAAGTGCGAGCCATCAAGCAATTGGCTACATTTAACAGTTTCGACAGTGAAAAGGTGTGAGCGAGATGCCAGCCTAGGAGAACGCTTAAATTGATGAAGTCTGGGAACCAGCGAAAGCAGCTCATCGGAGCACTTACCATAAAAGTATTTGTAAAAAAGACAGAGGGAGGCGACGTCACGTCTG
>OZ038508.1:12473683-12486183 GCA_964036315.1 Acanthosepion esculentum | reverse complement strand
TTCTCTTTGTTTCCTTCTTTTTCTTCTTTCTCTTTCTTTCCTTCTTTTTCTTCTTTCTCTTTCTTTCCTTCTTTTTCTCCTTTCTCTTATATTCCTTCTTTTTCTTCTTTGTCTTTCTTTCCTTCTTATTCTTCTTTCTCTTTCTTTCCTTCTTTTTCTCCTTTCTCTTTCTTTCCTTCTTTTACTTTTTTCTCTTTCTTTCCTTCTTTTTCTTCTTTCTCTTTCTATCCTTCTTTTTCTTCTTTCTCTTTCTTTCCTTCTATTTCTTCTTTCTCTTTCTTTCCTTCTTTTTCTCTTTTCTCTTATATTCCTTCTTTTTCTTCTTTCTCTTTCTTTCCTTCTTTTTCTTCTTTCTCTTTCTTTCCTTCTTTTTCTCCTTTCTCTTACATTCCTTCTTTTTCTTCTTTCTCTTTCTTTCCTTCTTTTTCTTCTTTCTCTTTCTTTCCTTCTTTTTCTCCTTTCTCTTACATTCCTTCTTTTTCTTCTTTCTCTTTCTTTCCTTCTTTTTCTTCTTTCTCTTACTTTCCTTCTTTTTTCTTCTTTCTCGTTCTTTCCTTCTTTTTCTTCTTTCTCTTTCTTTCCTTCTTTTTCTTCTTTCTCTTTCTTTCTTTCTTTTTCTCCTTTCTCTTTCTTTCCTTCTTTTTCTTCTTTCTCTTTCTTTCCTTCTTTTTCTCCTTTCTCTTACATTCCTTCTTTTTCTTCTTTCTCTTTCTTTCCTTCTTTTTCTCCTTTCTCTTATATTCCTTCTTTTTCTTCTTTCTCTTTCTTTCCTTCTTTTTCTCCTTTCTCTTTCTTTCCTTCTTTTACTTCTTTCTCTTTCTTTCCTTCTTTTTCTTCTTTCTCTTTCTTTCCTTCTTTTTCTCCTTTCTCTTACATTCCTTCTTTTTCTTCTTTCTCTTTCTTTCCTTCTTTTTCTTCTTTCTCTTTCTTTCCTTCTTTTTCTTCTCTCTCTTACTTTCCTTCTTTTTCTTCTTTCTCTTTCTTTCTTTCTTTTTCTTCTTTCTCTTACTTTCCTTCTTTTTCTCCTTTCTCTTACATTCCTTATTTTTCTTCTTTCTCTTTCTTTCCGTTTTTTCTTCTTTCTCTTTCTTTCCTTCTTTTTCTCCTTTCTCTTTCTTTCCTTCTTTTACTTCTTTCTCTTTTTTTCCTTCTTTTTCTTCTTTCTCTTTCTTTCCTTCTTTTTCTTCTTTCTCTTTCTTTCCTTCTTTTTCTCCTTTCTCTTACATTCCTTCTTTTTCTTCTTTCTCTTTCTTTCCTTCTTTTTCTTCTGTCTCTTTCTTTCCTTCTTTTTCTCCTTTTTCTTTCTTTCCTTCTTTTTCTTTTTTCTCTTTCTTTCCTTCTTTTTCTTCTTTCTCTTTCTTTCCTTCTTTTTCTCCTTTCTCTTTCTTTCCTTCTTTTTCTCCTTTCTCTTTTTTTCCTTCTTTTTCTCCTTTCTCTTTCTTTCCTTCTTTTCCAAAATCGTTCCTTGCGTACATTTTAATAACTTTCATTTTTCAGTTTCTATTTTTCTCTTTTCATTCATTACTTTTTCTTTTTTCGGTTTTCTTATTTTTCTCTTTCACTCTTTTGAATCTCTTCTTTGTATTCATTCTTTCTTCAGAGCAATCATTTTTTTTTTTTCATTTCTTCTAATTTTGGTATTTTGCTTTAGCTCATTCTTTGTTTTCTTTTCTTTTCATTTCTTCCTATATTAAGTTTTCATTTCAATTTCTAAAACATTTCCTTCCTGTTTCTTTCTTTTTTTCTTTATTTCTTCGTTTTCTTCATTCTTTCTTCCTGGCAATCTTTTTCTTTTCTTTCATTTCTTCTACTTTTGGCATTAGTTCACATATTATTATATATATTACTATATAAAATATATTGTAGAACAGATATATTGACCTTGTATAAATATACGTATGCTATTGGCACACTGAATGATTTTAAAGCCCTAAGTCGGCACATAGCGCAAGGTTGCTTAACCCAGTTGTAAGAGTTATCTTAGTTTATTCTATTTGCCACGAAAAATTCGTCTTTATTTTAACGACCGCAATTTTCCCTTTACTAATATTTTTATTTTGTATTATATTTATACTAAAATATTTATTTTAATCAATTTGGGGAATTTTCTTTTCTTCCCCTCATTTTAATTTCTGTGAAAAAATATTTTGAATCAGTGTATTTAAGGGGCTGAGCATTTCACCCCCCCTTCATGGTTTATTAATTTTGGCGTTTTTTTTTCTAATATAATTGTTCGACATTTTTCTCTTCAGTATTCTGACTTTTTTTTCTATAATAATGTGTATCTGTGTGTATGTTTCTATCTTTGTGTTTTATATGTGTTTTTGAATGTGTGTGTATCGGTGTTTGATTGCGCGTGATATGATTATGTTTCTGTGTCTGTGTAAATATTTGTGTGATAATGTTTCAGTATGTGTGCATGAACATATCTGCTTGTGCGTCTATTTGAATATGGTTGCGTCTATTTTGTTTACCTCCCATCATTTTCACTCATTGTTTTTTCATACAGTTTTTTTTTTCTAATTTTCAATGTCGTCCCTTTTCATTTTTGCTGCGCGCGCATTGAAAACAAAATAAAACATGGACGTCATTCAAAGAGAACAGACGACATCGTTTTATGTCTCCAATTTTTTTTCACTATCACAACTTTATTCTCTGAAAAAATGTTTAATCAATATTTCATCAAAGATTACAAAGAATTTTTTTTTTTCATTCGCTTATTTCCAAGTTATTTAGCCATGGAGTTTAATTTAAATTATTCTTCTTTCTTCTTCTTTTCTTTCTTCTATATTATTTTTATTATTTTTATTATTATTATTATTAATATTATCATTATTATTATTATTGTTGTTGTTGTTCTTGAGTGAGAATGTAGCCCAAATGCAAAGGAATGTTGGGATATGAATATATACATTACGGCACTCAGGTTGATAAGTGTATACGAGGCTCATGCATCACAGCCAAATTTGCGCTTTATGGTGACAGGTTTTGATAACCTTCACGTCAGGTAAAACAATCCTTCTATTGAAATATTATTTTCAAGTGACTTCCACATCGCCTTGGCTGCCTCATCCTTCAAACTTGAAAAATAGCCCACTCGATACGCAGCATTTATGTACCCACGCTGCTCCCGCTCATGAGCAGATATGCCCTGCCTCGGTGGACAGGGCACAAGCTCTACTAGATGAGGCGAATCTGTGGTTGCGGATGAGATATTAACGGTTTCCCAGTCATTTCGCAAAGACAAAACATGTACAAGTAAACCGTTCCATTAAAACTGACATCAGAGCCATGAATATAATAATTATTATTATTAGAAAGACCTAAGACATTTTCACGGTTTTCCTATTTTAATTTTATGATGTGTCGCTTTCTCACAGACGTGCTGTGGCTTCTCTCTGTCTTTTCTACAAATATTTTGATGGCAACTGCGCTGAGAAGCTACATTCACTGGTACCCCAACTGCATGAATTTAAGCGTGCTACTAGGTTGGCCTCTAGGTCCCACCCTTTCACTGTCAAAACAGTTAAATGTAACCACCTCTTCTACTACAAGAGCTTATTCTCACGCACTTCCCGCCAGTGGAACTCCCTTCCTCCTACTTACTTCCCAAAACTTCATCAAATATTCAAATGTAATGTCAGTCGACATCTTCTGATGCCTTGATCCTAATACCCGACCTTCTCTATATACTTTTCTGAAACTCCCCCTCTTTACTCTTGTCCTCAATCTCTTTAACTCTCTGCTTACTAGTGGCACTCCCGCCTTGCTTTAAAAACATCTTAATTCTTCAGTTAATGATTGAATAAGCTCATGGCGAGTTCTACGACAACAAAATATCCGTAGAAATTCCCGTATCACATCGTTAAATATTTGACCTTAACAACCTTAACAAAACTAGAAAGACCCGTAATAATTCACGGTTTTCCTATTTCAAATTTCTGATGAATCTTAATTCTTCAGTTAATGGTTGAATAAGCTCATGGCGAGTTCTACGACAACAAAATATCCGTAGAAATTCCCATATCACATCGTTAAATATTTGACATGAACAACCTTAACAAAGACCCGTAATAATTTCACGGTTTTCCTATTTCAAATTTCTGATGAATATTAATTCTTCAGTTAATGGTTGAATAAGCTCATGGCGAGTTCTACGACAACAAAATATCCGTAGAAATTCCCATATCACATCGTTAAATATTTGACATGAACAACCTTAACAAAGACCCGTAATAATTTCACGGTTTTCCTATTTCAAATTTCTGATGAATATTAATTCTTCAGTTAATGACTGAATAAGCGCATGGCGAGTTCTACGACAACAAAATATCCGTAGAAATTCCCATATCACATCGTTAAATATTTGACATGAACAACCTTAACAAAGACCCGTAATAATTTCACGGTTTTCCTATTTCAAATTTCAGATGAATCTTAATTCTTAAGTTCATGATTGAATTAGCTCATGGCAAGATCTATGACAATAAGATATCCATAAAAATTCCCATATCACATCGTTAAATATTTAAGCTTGACAACTTTGACAAAATATTACAGTAACAATCAAAAATTGGTAAGGCTGGTCGTTGTTTTAAGAAGTGGGTACAAATGAAAAGATTTGAAATTGTCATTTTTTTTATTTCACTGAAACAGCAGATAAACACTTCTGTCTTCTCTTCTTTCTTTCATTCCTTCATTTTCTCACTGAAAGGAAGTAGCGTGTGTCGTTTGTTTTTCTACATAATCAAAACGAAATACTTCATTATTTATAAACTTTTGGCAGGAGACGTTAAATACTTCTGTCTTCCCTTCGTTTTTTTTTTCTGACTTTCGAGCCAAATCCCGACTTACGTACATTTCTCTTAATAATAGTTTAAAACTAATTCAGCAGACGATGTTATTTTATTGATGGTAACTGGATTTTTGGCGATTATCTTACTTGTTTTCCGTCATCTGATACTGTGCGTCGTAAAAATGATGATTTTATCGCGGTAACCTTCGCTTCTCGACCTTTTAGCCGGGATCAACGTGTAGTATCTGCCTTCGAGCGGATAAACTACATTTCATTTCGGTTGTGTCTTCTAACAGAGCGCAACTAAAATATTATTGGGAGTTTCTGTTCTTATCAGCTTGAGCTGATTCTCAAATAATCAGAATAATGAGAGTGTAGTATCTGTTCTTATCAGCTGAATCTGATTCTCCCTCCACACTTCTATCTTCTCTTCCTCCTTTCCTTCATTTTCTCACTGTAACAAAGTAGTGGATTTTGCCCTCTTTCAACGCGATCAAAAGGGAATAGTCCATTATTGATGAGTTATTGGTAAGGCGTACTGGTCGTGTAAACTAACAAACCACAATTATAGTAGGATAATTATAATTATTATTATTATAGTAATGAATTGGTTTAAATATGGATTAAATCCAACAGTATAGGAGAAAATAAGAAACGTTTATAAATTTAACACGTTTGTCTTTTATTTAAGCTTCATCAGAAAATGAAAAGAAAAGGAAAAAGATTTTTTTATTTTTGTGTTGTTTTTTTGTCATTGGTTAAGCAGGCCTCAGGTGCATTTGACTTGTCAAGCAACGTTCATGTATATAATTCATATAATCGTGTCTGTGTGTGTTTGTCACAATTCTATTATAATTCTATTGCCGTGCAAATCTCACCTTACTAACACCTGTCGAATCGAACAAGTGACACAAGTATCCTCAAAACTTAGAAATCTTTTTAATAATAATATTAGTTCCTCTTAAATTTATCTTTACAAAAACACAGTTTGCTATAAGCGTATCCGGAGTCTTTCAATAATTTTTATGTGAATTTAAATTTTGACAGGTAATCAAGTGCTACAAAGTTACTGTTATGGGAACTTACCCACAATAGTAATGGACTATCCCGTACACCATAAATACTGCGCTTCAAGAAGAAGCAGTAGCGTAAATCAGACACAGAGTTAGTGTGAGTCAGTCAGAGACAGAATCGCGTCAGACGATTACTGTAAGACATTCGAATAGTGATACGGGTCGAGACAACATAGTTCTCTCTAAACTAACCTGATTGTTATTACTAACACTTCTACTTCTTTGTATATATTCCTCTTTGTAATATATCTGTGTTATTCCATACCTGTGTTCGAGTTATTCTTCATTGGTTCTACCTTGGACCATCACCATGGTACAAGGAACCAGGACCATAACTGTTACTATAGCACCTTCCTCGGTATCCGTTATTATGATAGTATTTTTTTACATCAGTTGCGACTAATGAAATAAAGTAAAAGAAAATTTCTTTGTTAGTCCAGCACCTTCCTCAGTATCAAGACAAAAAACTTTCTACGAAGGATGCGAACCATGATATTTTCAATAAACTTGCCCAACTGGACTATAACCTTGTTACCAAGGTGGAGGGCTCAATAGAACAACTACCATGAAAATATTTATAGAAAAAAAAACAGAGTGAAGCTTTGTCCCAGCGGTGGTAAAGTTACTGAAATTTAGATGTCAGTTTAGGACATTACAGACCCTTCTTTGGATTTTTCAAGAATCTTGAGATATAAAGCTGGAGTACAAGACTAGATATGGCAGCAATATTCAATGCACGGCCGAATATTATTAACCATTTTAAGTGTAATGATGATGGCCAGACGTAACTTTTGTGAAACATTGTGTCTGTAACTGAATCTACAGGATGTTCCTAATGTCTGGACACACAGGAAATCTCATTCACTATATTTTTTACCTCCACAGTTTAAATATGGTTTCGTTGAAAGAAGAAAGAATTGACACCTTTTTTCTGGAGTATGCTAAACGAAAAGGTGTACTCAATGAAAATAACAGATGCAACACACTTGATTGAACGCATAAAGAGTGAATGTGCTAAAAGTGACGGCAATATGGAGTTATAGCATCGGGTTTACGTGAATCTTGCAAAGTGCAACAACCTTTGCATTACAAATGATGGAAATCATTCTGAAGATGTTATTTGTTAAAAATACCATTCAATAAATTAGTTGCTTAAAATTTGTGTCCAGACTTTGGGGACAGCCTGTATGATAATGAATTTGAGAAGAATAGTTTAAATAAAGTAAATGTTTATTAAGAGCTGCATATATATAAAAAATGTAATGCAAAAAGCAGTACAAAATTTCCATGATCAGCAAATGCCGAAGCCATCTGATAATGGATATAAAGGTTTAAAAAAATACAACAATGGAAAGCGGAGATTTAGGGAAACGTAGGTTAATGTCATCTAGAGGTCACGAGGTCAATCACTGGACAAGTTAGAGAAACAATGGATTAGCAGGAACGAAGAGGAACTAGCATAACGGGGCATGTAATAATCAATAGATATTCTATACTAGTCAAAAAATACACAACTGATGATGGCTAGAGGGTACTTGGCTGAAACGTGTTTACAATATCATTTATAATGATCAAAATGATTGATTGGTTTGTTTTTTTATGGTTTATCAGCCCTTTGCAGCTTATTTCAAATCAGAAAATATTTTTAGATTGTAAGATTTTGTTTTAGATAATAATGACTCTGTGATAAATGTCTTACTAATTAATCCATAGCTGGGGGAGAAGAGGCGGATTCATACCTTTCCCAAGAATATTTGCCCATAAATGAATGTAACAAATCCAACTGAAATTAAAACTCGACTCGCCGATTAACAATTCCGAGCTTTTATCCATTACACCACCCGCACATCCAAGCTTACCGCAACTGGTATTCCCATCTAGTTACAGACCAGACTCAACGTTGCTTAACTTCGATGATTATATGCGAACCGGTGTCCTGTAAGCCTGATCAAAATGAGAAAATTAGAAGGAGAAAACACTGGGGAAAATAAGAACGAAATTGAAACTACATTTGAATGGACATTTGACATTACCTGAATAACATTTCCCTTGCAAACATTCTCATATCACTTAAGTTTTACTTAATAGAATTTTTTAGCAACACGCTGACACGTATTGTAAGCTTTACAATATTGGTAAAGTTATCGCTAACATTTTTTGTCAAGATTTACAAACTCTACTTTTCGTTTAGTTTCGTAAACCAATAGATGAAATTTGAAAAAGCTGATTTGTTTGTGAAAATACTTTGACAAAAACCCTAAACGCGGTTTAATAATTTATTTATTTTATTTAATTTTATAGGAATTCATGGTAAACACTAAATTTAATGTTTAATCTTTTTTTTCCTTTTTAACAGTGAGTAAATCTTAGGATTTCTTACTCTTAAGTATGCAACATACAACTGGACATGCGTAAATATTTCTTTCTGGAGCCAAATTCCAACATTTTGAAGCTTTTTGGCCTTATGATTTGTTTATAGTAAAAGAAGTCACCAGTAAGACTTCATAACAATCGAAAACAGGCAAGCATCGAATCGTGCAATCTTACGTAATTAAGATTTGATTAAAAAAATTGTTGGTGTAAATTGATGTATAACTATTACAGACACCACAATTTACTCCTGATAGGGGTGAAATAATTTAAAAAAATATTAGTTGGATGAAAAGAATCTTATATTATAACACGTGTAGCTGAAGATTGGTTTGAAAAAAAGCAAACAAATGCTCTGTGTGTACAAAACGTTTTAGCATACATTCACTAACTACCGGTCAAATGGATTGATAAAAGCACAAATAATATATATATATATATATATATATATATATATATATATATATATATATATATATATATATATATATATATATATATATATATATATATATATATATATATATATATATATATATATATATCATTGTCGACAGCCAAGCAACGATGAAGTTTTTTAGAAAATGGAATAAAATGAAAGTCTCATAAGGGACACTGGAAATTTTGCCTCTTATAAGCTTAGACGTGGCACAAGGCCGAAAGTAGTGGGCACCCAGTGAGGATCGAACTCACTACTTAGTTGTAATTGTTCTAGCGAGTCCAGCTTGCTAACCATTACACCGCCTCGAGGTGCCCGAAGGAATTTACTTAAATATTTTTTCGCCTATTGTTTTTGTGATCAAACTAATTTTTCATCTTACTAATATAAAGACCCCTTCACGACCACCTAGTAAAAAAAGTTTACTCACCCTAAGGTATTCTATTGATAATTATATGTTTTGGATATAAATGAGATTTAGGGAAAAACTCTGTGCAAAAAAGTAACTCACTTATTTCCTGCGACTAGTAATCAATAGAAACATAACCGAACAGCTTTAAATAAAGAATAATAGAGGTATAATTTATTTATAATAGGTAATATAGTTCGAAACATTTAATAATCTATGGGTCGTCCTTTATTTTGAATAACCTTTTCAACCCTTTTTGGCATTGCTTTGATTAGGTTCTGGCAAATCTCATCTCCAAGCATTGAATTCCAGTCGGGTATGAAATTCACAATCAAATCCTCTTTGTTGCTCAACTGCTTTCTCGCGAGCCTGTACTTTATAATGCTCCATAAGTTTTCTATGGGGTTGAGGTCAGGAGATTGGGGCGGCCATGTCATAACACTCACCTGCTTCTCATCAAAGTATCCCTTCATCAATTTTCTTTTGTGACAGGGAGCATTATCCTGCATAGAAATGAGCTTGGTGGGGTCGATTTTCACCCTTTCAGCAGAAGGGAGCAGACAAGATTCTTAAATTCTCTTGTACTGCTCGCTCCTGAGGGTCTTTTCAATAGGTTTTAAGAAACCAGTTCCATGAAAGAAAAGCATCCCCAGAACATTATACTGAACGGATGCTTGACAGTACTTACTGCTGAATTCAAAGAGCTTTCAAAATTTCTTCTTCGGATTTTAGATCGCTTATCCCTTGAATTTAGCTCAACTTTCGTTTCATCGGAGAAGAGAACATTTAGTAAAAAAAATCAGGTGAGTCACTTTTATCGAACAGCGCTGAACATATAAAATATTTTCATCACATTTTTACATAATTTACACGCGGACTATTTTCTTCATTTTTGTTGTTAATATCGTAATCGTTTCGGTAATTATGACCTCATGACTGCCTTCCATCATGAAGTGTTTGTCGATCCGTATAACATATACTAACTTTCGAAGTGAACCTCATATTTAATCTAAGTGGAAAGATTGATCTCCTTATGCTGTCTATGCCTGGAGATATTTCGTCCAGCCCTTGTCTAGCTCTACTCAGTTATTGCACGCCAAGGAGTCCAAGTGTACACTACCCAGCCTAAAGATTGAAATCACAATTACTACATCACCAAATTCACTTTAATACATTAGGTTATTAGTTCCGTAGGATATTTCTGATTTTCTGAGATTTCTGATTGATTATTATTTACATTATTATTTACACACGGACTACTCTCCTCATCTTTGTTGTTGTTATCGAAAAGTCGTAGTGTGCAGGGTGACACAATGAAATCCGGCATGGCGGATCATGTATGAACAGAAATGTGTGTTCATCAGTCCCTGTGGAATAAAATGAAAATACTGGACAAAGAAGAACACTGGATAATGATCAAGAACAGGAGCAAAACAACAGCAAAAATGAAGACAATAGTCGACATGAAAATAATGTGAAAATTTATAATTCCTGATTCCAAAAAATTCCTAGCGATGACAAGAAAAGACTGAGAAATAAGAGAGGTTATACAGTGTCGGATTTATGGCGAATCATGCGGAAACACCAAAGTTAGGCAATGTTGAGCTCGGACAGTATTTAGATGGGGGACCTTTTGCAAAAACTGAGTACTGTAAACAGCCTCCTACAATCCAAAATGTTTTTCAATTTTAAATAACCCACTAAGGGTTGATAATCCATAAAAAAAGAAATCCCTCAGTATAGAGGACTGGAATTGAACTCCGCTTACGCAATGCTGAATATTATTTTTCGTCTTAAACTTGATAATTCTCAAGTTATGGCATGTAACATTTGAATGAAATATTTTTGAAGTTTTACACTTGACTACATATCTATCAACAAAAAGATTCAGGAATGCAATGGTTCATTGCAAAACCTACCCAAGTGCCGACTGCGGAAGCGGCCATCGCCCTGTCATATGTAAATTCACAGTGAAATTACGGAAACTGAAGAAGCCTAATGCAGCACCGAAACTGCAATACAACAAACTCCTGAGTGATCCAAATCTGAAAGAAAAATATATGAACAGTCCGAAAAGAAGATATAAGGAACTCAATGAAAACGGAAACTTGAAATGGGATGCATTAAGAGAAGCTTTAGTGATATCAAAAATGTATGCCTCTGACAGGAATTGAACCTGGATCCATTTTTCCATCGGGGAAATTGTTTTTTGTTTTTTTTATAGTCAAAGCCTACTGCTACCAGTTTAACTCTTGCTCTACTACACAGTCAATCTTTGAGAGAATTGCCATTCTGGTAAATTTTTTTTCATTGCGTATATGTATCATGATGCAATAAGAAAAATAGCAAAGTAATTGAATGGTTGCAGGTTCAATTCTTAGTGAAGACAAGAAAAGACTGAGAAATAAGAGAGGTTATACAGTGAAGGATTTATATTGAAATCATGCAGAAACACCAAAGTTAGGCAATGTTGAACCTGGACAGTATTTAGATGGGGGACCGTTTGGAAAAACTGGGTACTGTAAACAGTATCCTACAATCCAAAATGTTTTTCAACATTAAATAACCCACTAAGGGTTGGTAAGCATTAAAAAACAAATTAATTAGTATAGAGGACTGGAAAGGAACCCTGCTTACGCAATGCTGAGTATTATTTCTCGTCTTAAAGTTGAGAATTCTCATATAACTTTTTTTTGATGAAATGTTTTTTGAAGATTTTCACTTTTAAACTTTCAGTTTTGGCAGATAATATTTATCCACTGTGCCATGTGTCCTTGAGAAATATCGAAAAATACTGAAAAATATAAGTTTATATTCATTTGGTTTGGTTTGGTTTGTTTTACGGCAGATCAGAGGCCTTGCTGCCGGATGTATTTTATCGTCTTACCCAGGACGCGGATGGAGTGAGAACTGTGGACACATATTTTCTATATTTAACATCAAATACTCCTCAAGGACACATGGCACAGTGGATAAAGGCGTTGGTTAGATCCAAAGAGTGTGAGTTCAATACCCGGTTAAGGCAGTGGAGAACTTTCAGAGGGAAATTAACAGGAGATAACAGATAACTGACATCCATTAAACATGGCACGTGGAACTAGAACAGTCTACCCCAGTGAGCGAAATAAATGGTTCAGTTCGACATTTCAAGCACCCGAAAAAGGCCGGAGCGTACAACGGCCGAAACGTTGTGATAAACATGGCAACAAAGATGAGGACAATAGTCCGAATAATGTAAATAGTGTACATAATACCTCATCTCAGAAATATAGACAGATACTGAATGGCCGAAACGTTGTAATAAATATGGCGACAAAGATGAGGTCAATAGTCCGAATAATGTAAATAGTGTACCTAATACCTCATCTCAGAAATAAAGACAGATACTGAAAGGCCGAAACGTTGTAATAAATA
>OZ038508.1:12466183-12468683 GCA_964036315.1 Acanthosepion esculentum | reverse complement strand
CCACGAATAGGCAGGAAGATTCTATTGGCCAGCATGAGAGCCAACAGCTGACTGACACGAATGTTAACTAGTATGCTACCATGCAAAAAAAATCGATAACTGCATTCGTCACAAGTGGGAAAAATTTAAATCTGAATGGCACTTTACTCCAATTGGCTCATTCGCTTGCTTAAACTCAACGTTGCTTCTGATTCTGAACTGGGTTGGGTGTGAAAAATTATTTGTTGTTAACATTCTTTTTTCATTCGGTTTTTCCAGTTACGAGTCTTTTTTTTTTAAGCTGATCGTTTTGTGTTCATTTTGTTTAGTTCTTTTTTCGTAACAGATTTAATGTTTAGTATGGACCTTAGAAAAAATTCGCAGTGTGAGATAGGCAAAAAGTAAGGCATGTTGCAACATCAGCACGGCAAAGGGTACTCCTTTAAAGGCAAGGAAGGGCAAAAATATTTTAAGTCAAGTGATAGCGATTGTTGTATGAGTCGTACGATTTTTGAATCAAGCACGGGCAACGCCAGGCCATGCTGCTAGTACTTATTAAAAATGGGAACTTAATTTGGAAAATCATGCTAGAATCGAATGTGCTTATTATTCGGTCGAGCGAGCTCGGACTTTCATAAGTCTATCACGCCAAGCATCAAGTTTAGGAGGTCATTAGAGTGGCATCCTGTGCCATTAGATAGTTAGTCAATGTAGGTGATTGGCGGGTGACCAGCTTGTCTTGTACCATGGTTAAGTGTCCAGATCAGCAGTAGATCACACGCGAGTTCTTGTTTTGCTCGCCACCAGTGTCCTGCAAAGCGCATTCCACATTATGCGTTCGATTGTAGAAATATCATGGAGCTATGATTTAGTTGGATGTTGTCTCCAAGAGATATTAAGTATAGATCTCAGTATCTTAGTGCCAGTTCCATCAAGTTTAGGATCTAGGGTTTTAGTTAATGTTCAAGCACCATATAAATAAGACCGCATCTCGACTGGCGCGAAAGAGCCTCCATTTGAGATAGGCTGGTAGATGAGATTGCATCCATTTTATTCAAGGCGGGTCAGGCTTTAGCTATGCGAATTTTCACATCCTTTTAAGTAGAATTTCTTTTCGCTTCCTCGTTATGTAAAAGATTCGATATATTTTATTGATTCACCTGAAATAGTTTATAGTGAGATTTCACATACTTAACTTGAAGTAATTTACTCTTTGACGTCTTTTCCTCAGAATTGAATGTCCCGGCTGCTGGTCTAGTGTTTATATACACCACGTATATGATACGGTAAAAGATTCCCTTTCTCTGCTGTGCGCCGATAGGGTTAGGGGTAGAGTCTCTGACAGATGCCAAATCCGTCGCGTTTCTTTCCCGGCTTGAAGCAATCGGATGTCTAGTCACACTGATGAGCTGTGACGCAGTGAAACAGTCTCTCTCTCTGTCTCTCTCTGTCTCCATATATATATATATATATATATATATATATGTATGTATGTGTGTGTGTGTCTGTGTCTGTTGTATATATATATATATATATATATATATATATATACATGATATAAATTGTAAGGAGGATTTGATAATTATAATTAAGTTATTCATTGAGTCTGAAAGAAACCTCAACAGAATGCAGAAAGCACTGGACGGCCGTTTCGTCCTATATTTGGGACTCATCAGCAGTGCGCATCCACTAACTAAATTATCAAGTTGATAACTTAACTGTCAGGGTTTCAATTCTCGATTTTATAAAATCCATCTAGGTATATGTACCTACTACCACAACCGGTGTGACTTAAATTATTCAACCATCACAAAAAACGTCCTCAAATCAATTTGCTGACAAAATCGAAACAAAGATAAAAATGATTACTAGTTTCGAATACATACAGACAAATATAGATTATAATCCAGCATAGATAAATTAGAATTATGATACACATACATACATGAATTATGCACACGAACGCTGCTTGACAAGTCACATGTAAGTGAGGTCTGCTTAACCAATGAATGTCAAACAACACAAAAATTACAAATATCATAATTTATATTTCTTCTCCATAATTCTTTCTCTGGTGAAGTTTTAACAAAAGCGAAACATGTTAGATTTATAAACGTTTCCTGTTTTTTCTTTATCCTTTCATTCTGCCTGATTCTAATCCATATATGATCTATATTTAACCCCGATGCATATACAGGTGTATATAATAATTGTGATCTATATTTGATCATATTTCATAGACGTGAATTATAATTCACCTCAAATGCTTTCCGCTCTGACGAAATTAATCTGAGTTCACGTCACTCTGTCGCTATTTCCATGGCAAATGTTCAGACGAATTACATTCGGTACCTTCATCAGCACCAATCTTCTCAGCTAGGGTCCGCCAGTGTCTTCTACACAGGGTCGATTCATCCCCATTTGATTGGCACACTGTTAGAAAGTTCCATTCAGGCAGTTTCTCTCTTCCGTGTAGAACGGATACCTGAAGGGATGCTTTCCTTGTTGATACAATTTTAAA